>JAUYWG010000046.1:6562656-6585859 GCA_034779775.1 Enteromius afrohamiltoni | reverse complement strand
CTACAGGCAGGTGAGGTTTTTTTCCGGGTTGGAGCTAAACTCTGCAGGACATTGGCACTCCAGGACCGACGTTGCCTACCCCTGCTCTAGCGTGATGTGGGGAGACAAATTGTTGAATAATTTTTTTTGTTTGTTTCATTGGAACACCGTGAGTAATTAATAATAGAATTTTCACTTTTGGGTGAACTATTCTTTTAAAGGGTTAGATAAAAAATAAAAATTATGTCATTAATTACTCACCCATATGTCATTCCAAACCAATCGATCTAAAAAAGTAGCAAAAACATGGGTAAAACAGTCACAAAAAGTAATTAAAATAAATAAAATAAATACCTTAAATTGTGTTCCAAAGATGAAAGAAGGTTGGGTTTGAAACGACATGAGGGTGAGAAATTAATGACAAAATATTCATTTTTGTGTGAACTAACCCTTTACGTGTTGCTGTCTTGGACTGCTAAAAAGTGAGTGAATGAATGAATGATGTAGAAAGGAGCTCAGAGCCATTACAAATTATATATATATATATATATATATATATTTGGAGCATATATATTTGTTATTGATATCAGGGAAAATTATATACTTTAATAGCGGCTGTGAAGTTGTCCATATTTTCAGTAGTTGGTTACATTGTGCATTTCATCAGACTTTCTTCTTGCATTTTTATTTCTTGTTTCCAACACACACTATTTCTGCATAAAAAGAGGACAAATATGAGAGAGAGAGAGAGAGAGAGAGAGAGCAGCACATCCCCCAGTGCTTACTCTCCCCATAATGTGTGTTGAGCCAGCAGTGGGTTTATCCTTAAGTGGCCTAAAGTAGAATGAGCAGACAGAAGACCCAGGGGGAGTGGGAAATTGCAGAGCCTTTAATTATGCATGGGGAGATTGCATGGCAGGCCTGGAACCAACAAGCTCACACAGTTTCTTTGAAGTCTCTGATTATAATTTATCTCATATCTGGAGGAGGAGGAGGAGCAGTGTGACACCATACAGCTGAAATAATTGTGCTCTTGAAAAGACAAATGACTAAACTAAGAATTTAAGCTGAACTGGTGTTTTCTATTTTCATTGCATTTAAAAATACTGCCATGTTGATGACATTTTTTGTAGACCTTAGCAATGAAATGTAGCTATTCTTAAAAAAAGGCCTTAGGCCTTAAATTTCTTCTTCAAATGGATGACATTGTACTGCTTTCATCAGAATGGAACAATGCTTGTGCTATTTTGAAGTGTTGTATTGTCTAAAGAGTGAAGGAATGTTTTTACTCTCTTATTTCATTTCATTTATCTTATATGGAGGTGTATTTCTATTGATTTCTCCATGCTGTCATGCTTCTCATGGACTTTGCCCATTGCTCACTGTTGTGTTTTTCTCTTGTAGAGTGAGATCATCAGACACTGGGGCTACCCAGCTGAAGAATTTGAAGTGGTCACTGAGGATGGGTACATCCTGAGCATCAACCGAATCCCACATGGGGTCAAAAACAAGGATGGACAAGGTAGGACAAGGAGTTGGTGTGCCAAAAGATTTGAATGAGCCCATTCTTGCTTGTCTTTGGCTTGGGTTAGCGAGAATTATTAAATATGGGAGCTTTTTGTCCTCACTAAAGTGGCCCTCTGAAAGAGGAATGTCTGTAAGATGAACTCTGAATCCTCACAATCACTGGTTCACTGTGAAGCATTCACGAAACATACACTGTCACATGAACGCACTGGGTGAGATGTTCCTGAACCTTCAAATTTTAACATCCCGTGGTTTTTAATAGTCACGTAGCGATTTAAAGAGGGGAGAGAAGTGGCTTTTAGATGAGTCAGTCTCGAAAGGAGGAGGACCTCCTGTAACACGCTCATAACGCAACCCACACATGATGTCTTCTTAGGGTTTTCTTCTCATGAATATCATGATCTCATGACCTCTCATGATGATGTGAGATTATTAGAAGATCCTGTTTTTTTTTTTTTATTTGAGAGAGGTATGATTTTTAAAACAGTTAAGAATCTGATGGCGTATACATTCTAAAGTATAGAGCAGAAGTTTTTAAGTGTTTCGTAAGTGTTCATAAATATTTGGATATATGTGTGTATGTATGTATGTCCCTGTGTGTGTATTCAAGAAGAGTAAATCTTATAATAGATAGATAAATAGAAAATAAAGAATGCACACACACACACACATTTATATATATATACATATACAAATACAAAAGTAAAATACTTACATTTGATATTTAAATATATATATATATATATATAGTTAAAATTGTATATGTAAAGTTTAATGTTTAATGCATTTATGTAGTTATATTTAAAAACACAGTTAATTAAAACAATTAAGTAAATATTATCTTGAGCAACACAAATCTCAAAATGAATTCTCTCTCTTTTCGTTCTAATTTACCTCAAAATGTTGTGATACTTAATTTATTTGTAATACATTTGATTAGTTAACAGTTTTATTTTCAATTCATTTAGAAACAAATTGCATGCAATTGAATCTATGGCATTTATAAATAGTTTTGCATGTATCAGCAAGTATTATAATAGGTGTCTATAGAACAAATCAATACCAGCTATGACATTATCAGCTGAAAAACAATGGAATGTCTGTGATGATAAATCAGGCTGAAATCGGTTCAGATGAGTGTTATTGTGGTGTTAATGTTCTCTGTCCTGTACAATAGTGCCTCTGGAATCAGTATTCAGTTTGATATTTAGCGCTCCCCATATTTCATTAATGAGCAGAGAGATCTCTAAAGCTCATGCTCTCACACTAATCTCACCAGGGACGCCACTGGAGCGGAAAACCAATTCAACAGCCATACATCAGCTTCCACTCTCCCTCGCTGTGCTAACACAATGTCTCATGTTTTTCTAAATGAGAATACATTTCCCCGACACAAATCCCTCTGCTGGAGGATTTGAGGGCCTTTGAGAAACTTTGGCCTTGTGCATCTTTGCTTTTCACTCATTGTATTAGATTAAGAGCGTTGTTGGCTGCGTTCTTGTGTTTGACCTTCAGAATAAAATTGGCTTATGCAAATGAACGTGTGGAAATCTGTTTGGTACATTTATAACCACACTTAATCAGGAAGACTGGGAATTTTGAAGATTAACAAGCAAACCCTGTGAGCCATTTTTGCTTTATGGTGATCTTAAAGCTGTGTGGGCCTTAGAGCTGGTAAACGTTAATAATACATTCAGATATATGATAAATAAGTAAAGGGACATCAAGCTGTTTGTTTTTTATTGGATGGCTGGTGCTGAGTGGTCTGACGTTGGGTGTGATAAGCACTGAAGCTCTGAGGTGGCATACGAGATATGCAACTCATTTCCTGCTGTCCCAGTTCTCCAAATCACACGAGACACTGTGCTGCTTGGCGCCAAATAACACCAAGGAATGACATTACTTTTTTAGCACCAAGTGAGATTTCACAAAGACAGTTTCACCTGAGAAAATAGACTCCCATTCTTTTCTCCTGATCTAGTCATTTCAAAAATACTTTCAAATTGCAATCCGTACAAGCAGATGACTTTAATACAAGTCTTCTGTAACAATGTTAGAAATGCCAGGGAGATCATTGAAAAATGTTAACTAAGTTTACTTTTGTTTGTGTTAAGAAAAACTTAGATTTAGATTAGCTTCACTTATAATTAAATGAGAAAAACTTTGAGGGTTTAACAAACAATTAAAAACAAAAGACATTAAAAGAGACACTGCAGGTACACGTCATGACGGTGTATTATCTCTGACTTAAATATCCAATAACTGGAGTTTTATGAGAAGTTTGTGTACAGCCGTGCATTTAAGGTGTAAGAAAAAATATGAAATTTTTACTTGATGATTTGAGTAATTTTAATCTTTAAACTTTTCCGAGAATGTTATTAAATTTTGCAAAATCATCTGCAAACAACACAAACAGATTAATATATGAGGTTTGACTCGTGCAAACGCTCTCCTGGGATTATTCGGCAGTTATGTAAAATTGAAAGTCTCCAGCTCCGGGGGGTGGGTGGTTTAGAGGTAGAAGGAATGGCTGGTATGAAGTCAAACAATGCTATCAGCTCAAGGTCTGTTTGTACTACTAAGAGGACCAGCTCACATCCTGTTTCTGACAGATATTCACGATAAAGGTCCCAAAAAAGAAAGGATGGCATTATCAGTATAAAGCTAATGCACATACTCCCTCTGCTGGCCAAAAATATAATCTCTAAAAATTATATATATATGAGTATATTTGATTAAATTTCCATTGAAAGTTTTTGGTCTGTTAATTTCAGAGGCCAAGCCTGTAGTGTTCCTTCAACATGGTCTTCTTGCTGCTGGAAGTAATTGGGTGACCAACCTGCCTGACACCAGCCTGGGTTTCCTGCTAGCCGATGCTGGGTTTGATGTGTGGATAGGCAACAGCCGTGGGAACACCTGGTCCAAAAAACATGTCAGCCTTGACCCTAAACAGAAAGAATACTGGCAGTTCAGGTACAAGAACAACATTTTTATGAAAGCAGTTTAGCATGTGGTTTACACTTTCTCATCAAACATCAATCTTTCAACTTTGTAAATTCAAGATAAAAGTTTGAAAGAAATGTTTTGTATGTACTCTACAGTTCACATGTCTCTTATTCTCACCAAAGCAATTTATTTAACCCAAAAATACAACAGTAATATTGTTAAAACACAATCACAGCTGAATATTATTAATATATATTTATAATTGTAATTTATTCCTGTGATTAAAGCTGATTTTTCAGCATCACTATTCTAGTATTCAGTGTCACACAATCCATATTTTTGTGTAAGCTGATCATTTTTTTCAGGGTTCTTTAAGATCAAAAGTGCAGTTTTTCTTGCATTTAAGCATTTATTTCCTCTTTTCAGAAGATACTTCCTAGGGCTGAAACCTAGTCACACTTAAAATGTTTGTGATTACTCTTTTTCTCGCCTTTTGGCATTTCCTTTAGGAAAAGCAGATCTACTTCTTATTTCTGGAATTCTCCGTTGAGTTAATATTATATCAGCCTGAATACTGAACTAAAATTCTTTTTCTTTCTGTGTTTGTGTGTGTGTGAACCAGTCATGATGAACTGGCTAAGAAGGATCTTCCTGCAGTGATAAACTTCATTACAAAGACCACTGGCCAGGAGCAAATCTTTTATGTGGGCCATTCCCAGGGAACCACTATAGGTATCACATATTCTCTAAGCATTTTAGAGCGATTCATTATTTTGATCTGCTATTCATCAAATCACTGGTCTGCAAAATATGCTCAAAGATGTGTTGCACACTATACATCTTCTCACACTGACACTAGGCAAATGCATTATCATACATGTTATTTTGTGGGAACAGCAGCAACAGTTCTATGCATTATGTGTTTTTTAAAATTTTAATAATTTTAATATTTGTATTACATTTGATATTTATATATTATTTTATATTATATATATATATATATATTTCTTCTTGAAATGTTCATGCGTAACTTACTATTCTTCAGCGTTCATCGCTTTCTCCACAATGCCAGAACTGGCCAGCAAAATCAAGATGTTCTTTGCTCTGGCTCCGGTTGCCACTGTGGGGTTGACCAAGAGTCCCATGGCTAAATTGTCTGTTATTCCAGAGTTTCTCATTTGGGTGAGCATTTTGTTTGTAGCACAATACTATAGCTCTGTTCTAGAAACTACAAAACTACCCTGCTGCCATCTAAGGATCTGCATAAGTAGCAATAGTCTCAGTTGATTTTTAGAGTTTGACATTACAATTTTTCTAAGCTAGCAGCATGTGTATTCTGAATAACACATTTTTATTTTTTTAATGATTTAATTAAATTTTTAATGTTGTTTTTTTTTTAAAAACAGTAATATTACAATATATATTTTTGTCTTAATTTATTAGTGATTTCCCGTCAATCATTATAGTATTTTGATTTACTGCTTAAAACATTTATTATTATTATATTTCATGGTTTCAGGTTTCTTAGTTAAATAGAAAGCTCAGAAGAAATAATCACTTTTGATCAATTTAGTGCATCCTTGCTAAATAAAAGTAATAATTTACAGAATTTCTTGTGGCTTTGATCACGGTACTAAATTATATTATACAATGTATTAAAATAGAGAGCAGTTATTCTAAATAGTAAAACAAATTTCACAACATGCTTCTGTTGTATTTTGGATAAAATAAATGCAAGCTTAGTAAGTAGAAGAAATAATAGTTTTTTTTTTTAAATAATGTTTTTAACATTAACAAAAAATTCTTATTGTTCAAAGGTGTGTATATGTACTCCATGCATTCTTTTGCTTCTGTGATGCCTTCAAATTTATCCTCTGTTCATTTGGTTTTGCAAACAGAACATAAAACTCATATTTAAAGAGTTTTTTACACATTCAAAAGTGTCATGTTATTCAAAATTTAAATTCGTTCCCGGTACTGGTAGTGATAACATTACAGAAATCAGCAGTTAATAAAATAAGTGTTTCTCTTACAATAAAGGTCATGGAAGTGGGTTTGTTTTTTTATATACACCTATATATATATATTTTTTTTTTTACATTTGTAGGATCTCTTCGGACAAAAGGACTTCTTTCCTCAGAATGAATTGATTAAGTTTTTTGCCACTGAGTTCTGCAGCAGAAAGCCATTGAGTGTGCTCTGCGGGAACGTCTTCTTTCTTCTCTGTGGTTTTGATGAGAAGAACCTGAACATGGTATAACACTCACTTCATGCCAAATCATGCCTTTTAATACCAGTGAATTTGAGAATGTTCCTTTACGAGTTCCTTCATCTCTATCTTTCAGAGCCGAACACCTGTGTACACAACACACTGCCCAGCCGGAACCTCAGTCCAAAACATGGTTCATTGGGCTCAGGTAAGAAAAAAAAAAAACAAGAAAAAAAACCTATAAAACTCAGTGCTTCTACGTGACTTCTATGTCTTACAAAATCGTTCACAGTCTTTCTCCTTCACCTGCAATACATTGTAAAACATACCCACATTATTTCCTCAAAATGAGTGAAAGCGCAAACACCAGCAGTTGCAACAGTTCCTTAATCTTTCTTAGGGTAAAATATCAGTGTAAAGTGACAGACTAGAGAAGCACTGAGAAGGTGTTTCAATAGGGGTAAGCCAAAATGTCTTTGACATTTTTCTGAAGTTCTCAAATGCGCTACTATACAGTATATAAACTTTACAGTTTCAAAACTTTAAAGTGAATGTACAGGACTCCATTGTGAACACACCTTTGTAGATGCGGCAAAACACTGAGTAATTCAGTAAGACTGTCGTTTACGTTGCAGCAATTACTCGTAAAGACAATAAAATGCAGACCACACCTTACCCTGTATGTCTTAGGACTGGTTCACACAGCCCCACCAAACACAACATACGGCAGTAACAGTGTAAGAATGCCTGTTTGATTTATGTTAAGAAATGACTGCCACGACTTTACTGATCCTACAAACCAAGATGGTCCAATTAAAGTCACACAAAGACTGCTCTTTGATGCAAAAGGCATTATCAAACATCTGAACATTCTTCTTTTTTGTTTAACCTGTTCTTAAATACATTTCTTGTATTCTTTATACAGGCTGTGAAATCCAGTAAGCTTATGGCATATGATTATGGAAAAGCTGGAAATATGGCACATTATAATCAGGTAACATTGAGGATTTTACGGTTTGACTTTTCAAAAATGAAAACTCTATTTTCATTTACACACCCTCATATATATATATATATATATATAGTTCTTTCTTCTGCTGAACACAGAACAGCCCTATGTTTAAGTTACCAACATTTTTCAAATACTGTATCTAAGTCATAGAGGTTTATAAACGACTCGAGGATGACTAAATTATGACAATTTCCCTTTAAGCTATTTTCATCACAGTCTATACTAACCAGGGCAATTTTGAAATCCTGTCCCTCGTGAGGATTAATGCATCATGTTTGCTGTCAATCTGAGATGCCTTGAGCGAATTGAGCGGTGCTTGAATTGTTAAAGTCTCTTCCTGCTTCTCCCCTTTCAGTCAACCCCTCCCCTGTACAACGTGCGGGACATGACGGTACCCACAGCTATGTGGTCTGGGGGGCAGGACACTCTGGCAGATCCTCAGGACGTGGCTCTGCTGCTAACACAGATACCCAAATTGGTATACCACCGTGACATTAAGCACTGGGAGCACCTGGACTTCATCTGGGGTTTGGATGCCCCACAAGAGATGTACAACAAAATGATCGAAATGATGAGGGAGAATGTGTGAAGAGACATTTAGTTTGAGCAGCAGTTTTTTAAACATTCCTTGAGCTAATACTTTTATACCTCTTCGTTTGTTCTTTCTGTAAGCAGATAAACCCATTTGTTTGAGGTGCTGGTAACCGAATCTGCAATTTACGAATGTAAATTTTATATTACAAACTGAATTAAGCCTTCAAGTCATTACCCAGAGACTGGGTTTTGGACTCATGATCAGGGGTTGCCATTTACAAGGACATGCACTTGTTTAATGTGTTTTTTAACTTTAGCTTTTACTAACCACTACATCTTCAGTTTCACTGTACTGTAACATTTCATGACCCGTCTTATGGCCTTGTCATGTAATCGACTGATTTTGCCAAACATGACTGGAAATAAATATACACTGATGGCAAAAATCTGTATATAAAAAGTAATTTCACTTAGTGAGAGGTTTTACTTTTAAACCAACAATTTGACACAATCCAAATCCATTTGAAATCGTACATGGATAAAAAACGAACTTTACCACTTTAAAACAAACTGAATATAGATGCATTAAATTATCAATACACAATATAAGAATATCAACAACATGAAATGAGTAATCAAATAATACAAACTACACAAAATATGCTTAAATACATCGTTCATCTGAGAAATTAATTTCTTATAACATTAAAGTGTAACAATGTGCAGTTCAAAGTGTAAAAAATTGTGACAATTGGTGAAAACCCAATCTTAAACTCTGGTGAATTGTCAAGGAGCCCACTGCTGCTGCACGTGAAAGAAGTCTCTTCTCTCATGTCCTCTATTAATACTCACATTGATTTTGTTAACATTGTAACAATTTTGTGGAATTGTAGTCTCTTTGCAATATCTAGCGGGGTTTCATGATTCTGTAAAGAAGACAGAAACGACACGTCAAACTGTGCCACAATGTGATTAACAGAGTAAAGAGAAAACAAAAGGATTGTTTCACATCACAGATCAACAGCGGTTTCAAATTCTGTCAGTCCCTGCAAATGTAATTTATCTTACTTTGTTCTGTACTGAAACATCTGCATTTTTCTCCAATAACAATGGAACGATCCTTTGACTTTTTCTTTGGCACGCATAGTGAAGTCCAGTGTTCCCCTTCTGAATAAAGCAAAACATATTATGCCATGAACATCCTTTTAGCATTATCTCTTAATTTCCCACTGAAGAAACATAAAACATAATCGCCGTTCTACTTACATAGTCTACAGCATTTACTTCCACCTTAGTGGCCAATAGAAGCTCCATCAATTTCACATTTTTTCTTTGCTTCTCTTCCTTTTGAAAGATAAAATGTGCAATGCTGTAATATTATCTAATTAAACACATTTAGATCCATCATAAATGAAAGTCAGATTAAGTGATTAATTGTGATTTGAAAGTAAGTAAGTAAGAAAGAAAGTAAGACTGAGTGATAACCTACATACCATTATAAGATAACCAATTAACAAGATAGGCATTAATATGGCAATCATCAAGTAGTCCAGGAAGGAAAATGTTCTTCTTGTGGCATAGTGCAAACAAGTCCTTCCTTTCTAATGGAAGAACACACACACACATATGTTTAAACAAGCAAGCTGCCAGCACAAAATAAACATCATTAATTAAATGTAACACCACAAGGTGAGTCAGTAAAACAATATGAATTAAAATTAATCATCAAACAGGACTATATTCAGTCTACTGATTTATGCAGTACCTTATTTCTAATAGACACATTTGCACTGTAATCTAGAAGGTATTTGACTGTCCTGAGGTGTCCCTGTCTACAGGCAGCTATGATCGGGGTGTCTCCTGTTCCTTCATCTTGAACATTTACATTTTTGGGATTGGCTGAGATCAGTTTTTGCAACTTGTAGACGTCATCGTCATAAGCTGCCTGACACATTGGCTACGGAAAGAAAGTATGATACAAAATATGATTAAAAATAAGCACATAAAACAATGAATTGCCTTTTGTCTAATACAATTAATAAGAGTAAAACAACTAAAGGAGGCAAGTCATTTTGACTTGATATCAGATGAGCAAAACAGGTCTGGTGACATCCAAAGCACAACAGTTAGATAACACAAGCACACCCTTTCCAAATAATAATAAAAAATAAAAATACAGCGACCCTCAGATGTTACATCTTAATTTACATAAGTAAAATAGTTTATTTATATAAACACTGTATATAAAAGGTATGCAAGTAGTACTGTATTTTTACTTTTCAACCATAAGTAAATATATTTTATGGCTTCTAAAGTCTGAAGACCTAAAAAGGTAACACTGTAATAAAAAAAATTAAAATAAAAAAAAACACTTAAAAAAAAATTATTCTCTGGGACAATGTCACGATCTGTGCTGTTGCCTGTGAGCCGGTGTTAAACTGTCTGAGGAGAGAACAGTTATTTGGCACTGGCACGTCACAAAAGTTAAAATAATCAAGTTTTTACTCCGTAGAACATTATGTTAACACAGAATTGAGTTATGAAGAACAAAAGTCATTAAGTTGTTAGAGATTCAATTTAGCATAACACGATCAGTCGATTATCATAATTATCATCAGTTACATGATCCAAGTCAGTTGTTTTCTAAAGTAAATAAATAACACGATTCAAAGAACTTACTCACCTCTGAGTACAAGATTCCCATTTGGCTGCCTCTGTCCCTAAAGGGAAACGAAATTAAACCAGTAAATCCTTAATGTAGACAGATTATAAAACTAACAGCACTTTGCTAACTTGTTTGCTTTCTTCCTTGCCGACTGCGCGAAACAAGCGCTTCCAATAAGGGTGTGGTCATGTAACAATGACGCATACGTAATGACGCAATCAGTGTCGCTCAGGTGTGTAGCAGGTGGATTCTTGTCCAATAACATACTGTATACTCATTTCCTCTCAACAGAAGATTGAATAGACTGACTAACTTTAAACTGATATAATGAAAACAGTTTCTTAAGAAGAACAAGGAAAATCGAACAAACGAAAAAAAGTAAATAAACGATCGTTTCAATCAATCAAATGCAGTTGACAAATATACTTTCAGGATTTTTTTTTCAAAAAGTTATGACAAAATCATTAGTATATTAAAATAATGTTCAATTTTGTACATTTCCGTCGGTAAATAGGCCTATATAAAAATTTAGTTTTTGATTAGTAACATGTATTGCTTAATTTGGACAACTTTAAAGGTACTATACCTAGCTATATCCCCCCACCCCCGGTACTATCCTAAGAAAGTACACATCAATAGAACGATAGATCAATATATATCTAATATCTAGGCCTGTCATATTAAAATAGGGGAGAGAATACAAGAAAAAACTGCTCAAATAATTACCGGATATTGCAGTAGCCTACTGTTTGTTATGATTTACATAATCATACTTTTACTCAACGATTGCAAAACCTGGCTTTGTTTCACATGCAGCTCATTACATTAAGAAATTTTCTTTGTCTTATTAATAGAATCAGTAGTCCTGCTAGGCAGATGTAATTTGGCAATTCGAAGGAGTTGTGCCCCATCTGGTGGATAAAAATATGCAAAGAATCAAGTTATTTCTGTGGCGTAACATTTCATAAAATAAAGGCAAATAATTCGAGAAGAACGTGTAGGCTACAGTGTCTTTAGAATGTGAATTATATACTCTGTAACTGGACGATTCTTGAGTATAATGTTATGCCTGAGAACGTCTATCTGTTTAAGTTATGCAAGTAAACGCTTGTTAATGTCATGATATACATTTACCTTTCAGGCGTACAGTCATACCCACCCCCTTCAGCTGATACACTGGTTGCGGCTCAAACCTAGTGAACTATACAGCGTTTGGGCACCAGAGAAGAATCCGGATGCTGACTAGATAGGCTGCTGGTGAGGTTTTGAAACACAGCCAGTAAAAGCACCGCTGCTACAGCAGCATTCATCTGACTCGCAGAGCACCGGGCGAACCATCTGACATCGCAGGGTTATTCGCTCTGAAAGACAGCAATCAGCCATTTTAGCCTTGCGCGCTTATCCATGCCAAAGGAACAAAGCTTCCATGAGGTACAAAGGCAAAAGACCGAGAGTTTTAGACAATAATAAAAAACCTGCTCTTTTATTTACGCGAGTTGTCTGTTTTCGAACTGAATTCTAGCATGTGCCACATGTGACGATTGTAGGAATGTGGGGCATGGGATCACAGCAGCTCTTCACCCACAGGTGAGAGTTTTATTGTATTTATACATTTAATTTGTGTGGTCTTAATTTAGACCCTTTTTTGTACGTTTGTTTGTTTTTAACTATATGTTTATATGCGAAATTGTTGCAGCCTTGTCAGGTGGGAAATGTATCGATGTCCTGATCATTTCGGCTGGTTTTCTGATAAAGTAATATTATTTGTATGATTATGATTATTATATCTGTGCTCTTAGCATGATATTGATTGTTTGTTGGAGGAGCTTCGATTTTGAGCAGTTTAGATGTCCATCATAGAAAACACATAGTGACATATAAAAGTTTATGGTGACAGAGCAGAAGTTACAATTCTCGAATCTGAGAAAATTGGAAAGTATATTAAAAAAAAAGTTAATTTAGTGTAATACTCGTAGTAGTCACTATTCAAATAATGTATTTAATTACAAATAAATACACAATATTCTATTGGAGCCCGAATCATGTGCTGGGAAGGAATGAGTTCTTCATAAAACTGACACTGTTAAATCATACATTTCAGGTGTATTATAGCAATTGCTACCTAGCTACATAGTAGAAACAGTCATTATGTTAATAATTTAATTGTTAGACTTTGTTAGAGACTGTTTTTACATTAATATGTTTGCAGGTATGAAGTGTGGTTTGATCTACTTGGCTCTTAAAATATGTTGAAGAACTGCTCATCCCTTCTTGAAAATTCTTGTGTTTTTAATGAATAAACCCTCTTCAGCTGAACACCATAGTAAATGAGTGTTTGGGAGGGCTATTATTAAAACACACCAATATTGTTATTTTTAATAAATATTTTGATATTTTTTGATTATTTTTTATAATTATCTAATGATGCTTAAAATGCTTTTGCTAGTACTAAGACGTGAATCCAGACAGCTGCTTGAGTCATTATGTGTACTACATAATCATTACCTGAACATTAATATACAGCTCATATATTATATGCATATAATCTAGGCTGCTTATTTTCCAATCAAATGCAAATTAACATTGTGCAAGGCCTTAATGATCAGAAATTGCTCGGTGTTAAATCTATCACATCTCCTTTACACTGCTTTTTTATTTTAACAGTGCATCTGCTTTAAGTTGCGATGGCATCGTTAATCAAAACATTTTCTTTTGTGATGGTGATACTTTTTCCATTTGTCAATTTGCAATTAGCTGATCTCTGCTTTGAAAATGACAGTCTAATATGTACCCAGCTTTGTGCAAAATGAAAAAGCTCACCAAGGATTTTTTTCACAGCTGAAGATATCCATGAGTCACCATATTTTGCTGCATGGTAACAAGCTGTCATAGCAACTGTAGCACAGATTCTGGAACGAATAACCGTCTTATTTGGACTGAGATGGTGAATTATAGTCGATAATCCCCATGGAAATGCACAGGCCACGGTAACCGTGTTAATAGATTAGGAAGAATACGCTAAGAATTCTACAGCATAGTGCTGTAGCCAAAGCTAGTGTTGGGAAACTGAAAACAAAGACCATATCGACCCAGAGGCCTAATGCCAGATATGATGTTTCTTGCTCCTCAGTTCGGAATCGTCTTGGGAGATGACAGATGGATTCATAGGGAGGATCGAAGCCTGCCAGCCAACGTTGTAAACTCACCATGGACCAGGGCTTCAGTTTCAGCACACTGGTGAGTGGCATTGTGGGAGGAGGAGGAGGAGGGTGGTAGAGGACAGCTGATATTACTCGGAGGTGGGTCGCAGGGACAGAATGGCTTCCTCTGACTCACTGCCATTAGTATTCCCATTGCAGCTGCTCCGTCATTCAGATCCCTCCATCCTGGAGTGGGCGAGAGGGAAGGAACGGATGCAGCCCCCTTTACACTTCACTTCCCCTCTTCGTGAATGCGTGCTCAGACATAGGCTCCTTATTCTGGCCACCCAGAATTCTATATCCAGAGACTTAAATGTGGCTCCACACCAAAATTTGCAGATTTTTGTGCCTGTACTGTTCAAAAGTCAAGCAAGTGTACAACAAGTGTAACAGCTCGGCAGTCCCTCGTTGGAGTCCATCAATGTCCTGCTGCATGTTGATAAGACGCCCACTCTTTTCAGTGACCCTAAAACAGAGCCTCTGTTTAGTCATTGGTATGAGAGCTGGAAGCGAACTCGGCGTGGGTGCTGCTGGGTGTTCCGGTTTCGCTCAAGCTGGGTGATGAACAGAGCTTATGTTGTGTTTATCGGAGGCCTGTGATGTCTTTAGGACCAAATGTTTTGTGCCACTGGCGTATGGGGACCGATCCTAGTTCAGTGTGCCTATCTAGAGCAATTTTTTTGGAGGAGCTAGAATGTAGCTCATCAGATTGAGATCAGAAATCTAGAAAAATTCAATACACAAAATAGGCTACTAAGTAATGAAAAAAGTATTTAGAATAGAAGTCTATTATAGAATATAACATCACTGTATGTCTTTATCAGCAATAGTATTTTGTAGCTAATAAAACACTTGCGCGTTAGGTCTGCTCTGTATTCTCATGGTTTTTGTTGTCCTCTCCTTTTGCAGAAGAAGTTAGCGGCAGAGCCAGATCACACTGACGTTACTCTGCCAGCGGCCGAACGTGTGCGGGCCCTCAGCAAAATGGGCTATAATATAGAAATAAATGAAGATATCGCCCCGAGACGCTACTTCCGCTCTGGTGTGGAGATGGAGCGCATGGCAGCTGTTTATCTAGAGGAGGGCAGTCTGGAGAATGCTTTTGTCCTCTACAACAAGTTCATCACGTATGGTTTTTTAATTTATTTCATTTTATATCATTACATGTCCTACACTATTTAGGGTCACTCACAGGGATGCTGGCAATCAGTCCTTAACTTTATTTTCTTATTTCACTATTGTGCAGTTTATTTGTTGAGAAACTCCCTAGTCACAGGGACTATCAGCAGTGCAACGTCCCTGAGAAGCAAGTGATAATGAAGGTAAGCCCCTGGCATGTTACTCATAGGAACTGATTGAGCCCTGTGGCGCTCAGCCCACTGTAAATCTGATTAGCATCATGCTCAATTACCTTGGCTTGAAGACTTGTCAGGCTCCCAGCTGCTCACATGGTGGGTTTTCCTTGTGTGGGCACATGTTCTGCTTTCGTTTCTGCATAGTGACATGAAACTCAGTTCAGTCAAAAGGTTCTTCCTAGTCACCTGAGGTATCAGTCATTGTCTAAGATGCATTAAAACAGCTTTTTTTTTCTTATGGATGTTATAATGTTATAATTTTTAAAACTAATAGCCTGAGGTTTATGTCAAAGTTATTAACCATGATTCGCTAGTTGTTATTCGTACTAGAAAGGAATTCCTATTCTTCAGAGTTTTTGTTTTTGTGGTAAAATTGTTAAATTATTTTTTTGTTTTGAAGATCTGTTAAAATCCACTACAGTATTCTGTAAAAACTGACAGTTGCTATTCTTGGGGGTCTTTAACCTAATGATCTTAATGTCTGCTGATGGTCCCTGAATGTGAAACAAAGATGAGTAATTGGTTGAAGTATGTCTATGCCGAGCTTTTAAAAAAATCATTATGTCCTTGAAAGCTTTAGCACATATTGATCTGTTACTCGCTGTCTGTAACACAACCCCTAATCTTTGTCCCATTATTTGTTCATTATGTTCAGAAATTGCAGGAAGTAGCGTTTCCACGAAAAGACCAATTGAAGAGACTTCTCCATGAGAAATACAGCAAAGAGCACAGTGAATATCTAAAGAGTCAGGTGCAATGGGCTGAGCATTTTTCATTCAATGCAGATGAAATTACCTGTTAATCAAATTTCAGATACATTTCATTATTGTGAAAATTAGTCATGATGTGTGAATATTTTTGCAGGCTCAAGCTATGGCTGTTGACATGTGTAGTGAACGACTGCAGAAGATGTCTATGTTGGAGGAGGAACGGCAACGTGTAGCACAGCTCAGGAAAATGCAAATCGAGTCTGAGCAGTTCCGCTACTTTGAGGACCAACTACGTAGACAAGAGCTGGCCAGTCACAGGGATGAGGGTGTCCCCAAAGTGCCTGAACAAACCGACGGGTCCTGCTTATCCCAGACCCAGAGAAACCATGTGCGCCTTGACCCTAATCGTAACAAACCAGCGGCCCCTGTCCCAAAACCTGCAGCCACCTTAGCAGCTGTACAAAGTAAGTTAAACTGCATTAAATTGTATATATTACATGGATATGTATATGTGTGTATATATATATATATATATATATATATACATATCCATTTAATATATACAATATGCTGTTAAATCGTGTCTTTACTATCATCTTTGAACAATTTAATAAACCATGAACGGATAAAAAGTGTATTTATTAGGTTAGGTGTCCTAAGTAGGAAAATGTGCAGTAGTAGATTATTACAAAACAAACCCCTTTATAGTGCTAGAAAGCTTATGACCCTGAAGTGGTTTATTTTGTGTTCGTATCTGACTTGTGTTATTAGCAGTTCAAAGTATGTTTTTATGTGTTTCTAGATCAGCGTGTCGAAGGCCTCAGGCGGGTTTTAATCCCACGAGACTTGACTTACAGGTTCCTTCTGCTGGCTGACAGTAACACAGCAAGAGGAATTGAGACGTGTGGAGTTCTCTGTGGAAAACTGGTAAGGCCCTAGCTGGAGCATACTTCCTATTTGTGGGTGGGGATTTTTTTTTTGTTCATGAATTTGCTATTTTTTCCTAATTCATTCCTGGAGAAAGTGTAAAAAATGTTTGAGGAGTCAATTGTGCTTGTTTTTTGGCTAGTTATATGCTGCCTTTCTGATTCACTGTAAAACTAGGAGCTTCTGTGTTGCACAATGATTGTAAATGTTAGGTGACTTCCTCATACTTTCATCACACGTGAGACTGTTCATAAGCATTACACAGAATTGCAGCGTCTTATTCACCAACCACCTGCAATCCGTCTTAATCTTGTAAAAATAGCCTTTTTATCTCTGATTTTTCTGTGGAGCGTTTCCCCTTTGTACACTTTCATCAATTGCTTTACTTGTCTGTCCCGAAATCCTTTACAGCAGTGGTTCCCGGTCTTTTTTCTAGGGGACCACTATTTTACCATTCAAAAATTATTTATGACCTCCATTTAAACAAAAAAAAGATAAAAGAATCTAAAATAAAAGAAAAGGGTGGAGTCAAAATGCTGAATGATTTTATCAGCTCTTTTAATAATTCTTGCTACTTTATTATATGAATTTTGTTTCAATTTTTTGAACGCACATTAGCTTATTTTCCATCAACCAGTAAAATTGACCACAGTTTTAGTTCATGTTATTTTCTCTTCCACTGCCTTGCCTTCCTTCATATTTTCACACAAAACAAAACTTAATGTGCACCTGCGTGAGACTGTTGCTAACTAACATGTTGGACAGTAATATTTAAATTGTTATTAAACTATTTGAAAAACAAATCAAATGAATGCATTAACCATTGGGCAACAGACTAGAGTTAGCTTGGTGACTCCATGTAAATCTTTAGTGACCCCTAGCTGCTGCTCAGCTACCTTATAGAATGAATAGGTTATTTTTGTTTGACTCGTGTGATTGTGGAATGCTGTGACCTCCTGATATGTTGTGCATTAATAGACGAACCAAAATCTGTTTGTTTTCCCGTAGACGCACAATGAATTTGTGCTGACCCATGTGATCGTCCCCAAGCAGTCCGCTGGCCCTGACTACTGTGACATGGAGAACGTGGAAGAGCTGTTCAGTTATCAGGACCATCATAACCTTCTGACCTTGGGTTGGATCCATGTGGGTGTCTCTCTTTTTCAGGCTGTCACATATTTTCTAAAATTAAAGCCGTGCACCTCTTTTTTTTTCACACCTTTGGCAGGTGAAAATCTTGCTGGTGACTAATTGTCAGACCCACACAGAATCTAAGCCTGTAGAAAGCGACACAGATTTTTACAGTTTTTGAGCAGCCATCACTCACATTCCATTTCCCTTGTGTTTTCATTTTCAAGGGTCTGTGATCTGTAAGGACCAGGGTAGTAACCATAATATTATCCTGTGAGTTTTGTGATCCATTGAATCATAACTCCAAAATCAGTAAAAAAATATGTGAAAAAAATCTCCCTGGTCATTTTTAAATGAAACCTTTAATGTAAGCTAGTGGTGTATATGCACTACTGTTCAAATGTTTGGGGTCAGTAAGATTCATGGTTTTATTCAGCAACTATGTAAGAAATTTATAATATTTTATAATATAACTAAGACTAAAGCAATAACTGCTTAACATTGAGCTTTGTCACCAATAACATAACATACACAAATAGACAATTGTACTTTCAAATTATTTGATTATAAATACAATAAAGTACAATAATAGTGTAATATTTCATTTAAACAGACTTTTAAACGTTTATATAAAAAAGGCTACATAAACAGATCACTAAACTTTTATTCATAGTCTTCAGGTTAACTGATGATCATTTTTCAAGGTCAATTATTTCATGGCTGCATGAGAACAAGGAGCTACCCAATAATGTTAATAATTGTATTTTTTTTTTCATAGACACACCCGACGCAGACAGCCTTTCTCTCCAGCGTGGATCTGCACACACACAGCTCTTATCAGCTCATGCTACCTGAAGCCATCGCTATTGTTTGTGCACCTAAACACAATGAGTGAGTATAACACTTACAAAACTCCCACACCCTCCATTGTGTTCATACACCATAAAGGGTTTTTTTTTCTCCGCAGTCCCTAATTAATGCAGATTAATTTATTTGTAACAATAGTTGTTTGATTGTTTAACACTTGTTTATTCTTTAAACATCCATGAATCATTTGTTTTTTGTATTGTTAAAAAACATTAAATGAATGACTCACATTAGACTATGAATAAATGACACTAAATGTCATAGATATTGTCATAGATATGTTTTTTTTTTTGTTAATGGAGAGATTTCTGAAATATAATAAGTTAAAAAAAAATAAAATAGAAACATACTATATATATGTATGCTACACCTATATATGGATAATTAAATACAGATTTTTTTGTTTTGTTTTAATTATCATTTAGATCATTTAATGTTCTTGTCATTTTGCTTGTTCAGCACGGGAGTTTTTAGACTTACCAGTGCTGGGATGGGAGAAGTAGCTGGATGCAGATTGAAAGGTTTTCACCCCCACTCTAAAGACCCTCCTCTGTTCACTGTAAGAACCCCTGTTCCTGCTGTGAATATGAAAATCAACAGCTATACGTGTTATAAGCTATACTTCTGTTATAAATGTTGACATCAAAATCAGAAGTGAAACAGTTTTTTTTAAATATATATATATATATATATATATATATTTACAGATTTGCAAGCACGTTGTGGTGAAGGACTCGAAAACGACAGTTCTGGACCTCAGGTGACAGAGGAAGAGAGGAAGTATTTCAGTATCAGCAAACCATTGAGAATATTTATATCTTTCTTTACTTGAAGGCTTTTTTGTATTTATTTATTTTACAAAAAGGTACCGTGAAACAGAATCCCTCAGCTACACAGTTTGCTGTGAGCAGGTTTAGTGAAGTTATTGAGATGTTACAATTGAGTTTTGTGTTTTTTAGGTCATCATGCGCTTTTTGTTCGTGGCCAGGTGTTCAAAAATGTTGCGGTCAGATTGTACCGTCTCTTACGATCTGACTGCTGTCTTTGTCCTCAAGGTGGCGCCCTTTAACAAGGCATACTGTGCAGGCTGCTTCAATGTGAATTGATTTCAGGACAAGAAAGTTGCGTGGGTGATTTGCCTTTTGATATCCAGCGATATCACTTGCAGTTCTCGTTCTAACACAACATGCACTGAAGAAGTGAAGTTTCTTTTTAAACCTAACTGAATTTTCTAGTTTTGTGTATGCTGCCAGTACAAAAATAAAACTAATTGCTATGAAAGTCATTTCTAGGCCTTACTACATATTACTATCATTTTTGTGGTTGAATGGTTGCAGTCAAGTTTAGAAAATATCAGGCTTGGATTTCTTAGATTTCTATCAATGGATTTCTGCCTTTTCCAACTTAAGCCTAATGACGCAATACTGTTTTGATTTCCAACTTCAGCATTTTTTTTCCCAATGTGGATCTGATTACATATGAAGTGACGCTTGAAAAGTATAAACAAGATTGGGATCTCTTAGACCACACCAAATTTAAGAATAAGCAAAGAAACCTAAGAGATATTACCAGAGGGTCTTGAATGCACCGATCTCAGGGTTACATTCCCTCATTTTAACAGCTCAATTCTTGTTTCTACTGTTTTTATGGTTTAAGAAGGAAACTTTTTGTCACCAGCGAAAGTTGAAATACAATGTATGATAAATTGTGAACTGATTCATGTAGTTCAGAGAGTGTTGAATATATCTTGTTTTTCTTGTAAAATGTGACATTGGGTTGTTTCTTCAGTGTGTTGGCTGTGTGCCAGTGGCTCCACTGAAATTGTGCTGTGATGTTTTGTGTAATCGAGAGTACAAAGAGGCTTATGTGTCAGTACAAGCACCATTTTTTTTCCTCAGCGCATTTATTAATAAAAGCTAAACAACCTCTGCTTTCAATCAGCATGACAATGCTGTTTTATTTTTTTTAATGTGTAACTGGTTTAGAATGGGAAACTTTTCACCTTCCCAAGCAAACTGCTGTAAGCACTGTTAGAATAATGAAATAAGTAGCAAACATTTAGCGTGATTCATACATGCTTCAACAGGATTTGCATTTGTTGCTGATGATTCATTTATCTGTATTTTTGGGGTCAAAAATGAGATAATTAACATCTTTCCAAAAAAAAAAAAAATTGATGGCACTAAAGATGCAAAGAATATTAGTGTCTTTTAACAGAAGTTGCACTCAAAAGCACAAACACTAGCTGATTAAATATTATAGATGAACTAGAGCTACCTTTAAAAATTTTATTCATTCACATTGGTTTTTCAGACCTGAAATTCAAAATTAAATGTTTTTTGTTTGTTTTTCATGATCATAGGAATGTTTTAACCAAACTGCAGTGATTGCGAGTGTATATAGAATTATGTCCACTTATGAAAATTATTAATTAAAAAATATATATAATTGAAATAATTTGTGTTTCATAAATATTTAATATTTAATAAATATTACTCCAGAGCTGTGTAAATTGTAAAGTGAAACACTGGTTATTATTGCAGAGCTTTATTCCTTCATGGAGTTATCATGTGATATGATCCATACAGACTGCCTGAAAGCCGACATGCAGTTGTGTTACCTCGTAGCATTTTAACACAAAAGGGAGAATGAGCCCTGTTCCTCTACGCCATCTCCTCATCTCTGGATTCTCACTACCTCAAAGAATCTCCCAAATCTTTCATATTGGCAGCACAATCAAGCTTTTTAACCCATTGAGAACAACACTATAATGTCATGACACCATTAAATCGAAACATTCAAACAGATGTGGGCAGTGCAAGACAAAACAATAGAGGGAAGTAAAGGGTACGTTCACAGTTTACAGGCTATGAAGCAATAGCAGAATTAGGGAACCAGGAGTTGGAGGTGTCGTTTAGAAGCACTTGCGATGTACAATAGATGGCCCAGCTTCGTCATACTCCTGCTTGCTTATCCACATTTGCTGGAAGGTGGAGAGGGAGGCAAGGATGGAGCCGCCAATCCATACTGAGTACTTGCGCTCAGGTGGGGCGATGATCTGAGTATATAAAATTAAAAGCAGTTAAGTTTTAGTAATGTTGTGGTTTATTACCCTAAAGCTGCTCTGAAACAATATTAGTTTTATAGAGCGCTATATTAATGGTGACTTGACTTTTATAATTTTTATTTTAGTTTACAATAACCCTGGTTAGATGAGAAACTGCAGTAGTACTTATTAATAATCAAATCAGATACACATAATCTGTCCGTGCTGACCTTGATCTTCATGGTGCTGGGGGCCAAAGCAGTAATCTCCTTCTGCATCCTGTCTGCAATGCCAGGGTACATGGTGGTACCACCAGACAGCACGTTGTTGGCGTACAGATCTTTACGTATGTCAATGTCGCATTTCATGATGCTGTTGTAAGTGGTTTCATGGATGCCAGCAGATTCCATTCCTAACAATAAGTGTGAATCAATGCATTATACTCTGAATCCATCAAGTGAAAAGAGAAAAGAAGAAAGAGGAACGAGATATCACCGATGAAGGATGGCTGGAAGAGCGTCTCAGGGCAGCGGAACCTCTCATTGCCAATGGTGATGACCTGTCCATCAGGAAGCTCATAACTTTTCTCCAGGGAGGAGGAAGAGGCTGCAGTGGCCATCTCATTCTCAAAATCCAGTGCCACATAGCACAACTTCTCTTTGATGTCTCTGACAATTTCTCTTTCAGCTATACAAGGCAAATAAGAATAGTAATTTGTTAAACTGAAACAGACAACAGCATGTGTGCTTAATAAAGCAATATATTTCATATCATTATGCTTGTATTCCACATCTCCAAACTCACCAGTGGTGACGAATGAGTAGCCTCTTTCAGTTAGGATCTTCATGAGGTAGTCAGTGAGATCACGGCCGGCCAAGTCCAAACGCATGATGGCATGCGGAAGAGCATAGCCCTCATAAATGGGCACGTTGTGGGTGACACCATCACCAGAGTCAAGGACAATGCCTGTTCAACATGAATGAAGAGCTTGGTAATACACTGGAGCATATGTCAAATATGAACTACAGGTCCTTTTAAAAAAATTAGCATATTGTGATAAAGTTCATTATTTTCTGTAATGTACTGATAAACATT
>JAUYWG010000046.1:6548693-6558808 GCA_034779775.1 Enteromius afrohamiltoni | reverse complement strand
AACATTATCAAATAGAACAACAGAGTAATAGTAATGTATAATGACCAGATTAAACTTTATTTATTAAACGCAGAGATGGTCTCTGTAGTAAGATGACGACAATCACTGAAAATCAGGTGTCCCCAACTAAGCAAGCCAGAGGCGACAGAATCATGCTTATTTTTACTTTTCTTTCTTTCTTTCCTTCTTTCTTTTTTTTTTTGAAAAGCATTATAAGGAAAACAGAACTTGTTTAAATATTATTTAAACTTTGGTTGAAACTTCAAAACTGTGTGAACACACACACACACACACATCTCCTTTAAGTCAATCCTGCAGCCCCTGCTGAGTGCACCATGGGAAAACTTCCTAATTTGGAAATGATGGGGAAGCATGTCTCTCTTTGGGCTCTCCCTCCCTCATTCTCTCTGACTGTGTACAGTACTTTTTGAAAAAAGTGAGTGGGTGAGAAAAACAGGGGATGGGTTAGTGGTCCAGAAGAACCATATTTAGTCATAAACCTCACAAATCAAATGGGCTTCCACACATGTCCTAAATTTAAAGCCTTCACTGTCAACTCAGAGCCCTTAACAATCAGCATCACCAAACAATCATATTACAGATAAAAAAATTAAAGGTGACTTTGACATATATGTGCAAATTAGTTTCCTTTGAATGGCAAAGCTGCAAAAAGAAAATCATTGCATTGTGTTAGGACTTCTAAGAAACATCAGTGTAAAAACCTTACGCAATAATATTTATCTTAAATTTAGATGAATCTATTCTCACAAAACACTCAAAACATTTTAAAAGCAGCTTAGACATACAGAAATAGTTTCTCTAAACAACAGTTTCAACATGTTTCAGGTTCCAGTGCTTAAAGCTTTATGAAACCTCATTCGAGTCTATCAGCATCAGGTATCTCTAAAGCGGGATAGACAGAAAGAGATGAAGGCCGAGAGACAAAAAGAGATGTGAGTGGTGTGAGGCAAAGATGAATGAGACTTACCCTGACAGTGCTGGGCCGGGGGGGGGATTTAGCCACTTGGTGATGGTGTACTACTAACTGGCTTGTGGTGTACTTATGTAGTTCCCATCCCTGCTCACCGCACCCTCCCACATCCCAAACAAGGAGCCTGGGCTGCACTCAGATCGGTAGCCTCACTCCACTAAAGCCTTATAGGGATGACTGGGAGAAAACACTCCAATCCGGGCGGCAGCAAGACGGCCTCCTGCCTCATCACTCAGGGCATTCCAATGGCACTTTTTCTTTTTTTCTCCTTGGAAATTTTGGGGACCTCACCAAGCAGGAACATAAACATAGAGCTGGGCCCTTCTCTACTACAGACACATATCATAGACCACACCTGAAACAGAGAAAGAATGGCATGCCATTTATTCATGTGGTGGCAAAACGTACAATTTCTTAATATTAGCAATGTTACAAACAGTTGATGTTTAGTATTTTTGAGAAAACGTGAAACACTTTTTTTTAATATTATAATGAAAAAAGGGGGAAATTTCGTTATCATTTGGCATCCATACTGATTAAAACTATTGTGATCCTACAGTAAACAGTATAGATTTGCATATAAATATTTTCAAGATTTTTATATTTTGAAGATATCTAGATGAAAAAAAAAACCTTTTGAGGCAAAGAAAACAAGAAGAGCATATTGCAGTAAAGCATGACAATCAGTGCTAAAAAAAATCTGATATAGAAGAAATTATTTTTTTCTCAACAAAGATGTGTCTATGACAGAAGAAATCACAGAAAATGCATAAATCTGAAACAGATTTCACTCAAAACATTGTTATTAGTTACAAGTAGCACAAGTAGCACATGGAATTCAACACAAAATTCTGTTTTATTTACAGTGTACTGAGGCCTAGGTGGCAAAAAATTAAATAAATGCAAGATATGATTCAGAACCAACAAAGACATTTAAGCATCCAGCATTATCAACCAGCCAGTTGTCTTGCCCATTTACTCATAAAATTCCAAAAATACACTCATGAAGCTCTTTTAAAGATCTTTAAAGGAGTTTCCTGTCTAAGGCACTAATTACTGTGACGGTTTCAGTTATTTTATTTCTTTCCAAGTTTCTAGTATCTGCCCCTTGGATCACATTCTGATTCAAGCCTACAATGGAAAAACTCCATGGAATGCCTCTGATTAAATAACAGTCAGCAAATATATTCCACTGAAATGGAAAGTTCACACAGATGCATAGAAAACATAACTAAATGACAGCCTAGAGAAAGGAAAGCTGCCTGTGATGCAACACACACCCAACTGGAAGCACCAGTTCACTTTAGGCAGGTTTGGCCTGTGTTTTTCTTTTTTTGGATACATTCCTGGGAAGAGCTCATTTCAGGATTATTCTCTCAAGTAAACAATCTTGCAGAATGCGTCTGTCTCATTTTAGGCCCTTTTCTGCTAGGTTGTCCTCATTCAAGGAAAGAGCTAGCATTTCCCTTCCCCTTCAGCAGTACACAGCCTTGTCGCACCAAAAAAGGAACTGTTCTGTAAATAAGAAAAGTCTTGGCAGTCCACTGCACTCAGAGGCATGTAAGGGAAGAAATGACCCCTCTGAAGGTGTGGTCTGGGAAATCACACAAAACAGTGTATCACACAGTCAGCTGCAGCTACAATGTTGAGTGCAGATTTCTCCATTCTTGTGTGTATGGAGGATGGCTGCTTAGATGGGGGAAAGGCCAGAGGAAATGCTTGCACACCCTGTAAAAATCAGTTTCATTATCCTTAATGATACTTTGCAGCTTCATTGCCATGTTTAGATGTACTTTCAAATCCCATCTCACTGCCTTGTATTCTGTTTGGGAAGTACAGTAAGATTCAAACTCAAAGTATAGGGAATAGTATGTGAAAATGGATTTTGGCAAACAATCTTTTTGACCCGTTTTTATTATATTTACTTCATACAACTTTACCAACACTGTCTAAATAAAAGTTTACTTTTTTCTTTACAATTTATACTACATACCCACAGTAGGTTTTTCAATCTTTGATATATTGCAGCCATTTGCTAAAATCATTAATCATCAATGATCAATGATTTTCAATGATTAATCATCAATCATCAATAATTTTTTCCCTTGTTATTGTACACACAGCACCCTATATTGACAGAAAACGGTTGACATTTTTACAGATTTATTAAAAAAGAAAAACTGAAATATCACATGGTCCTAAGTATTAGCCCTTTAGTCCATTTCTTCTGATCATCCTTGAGATGGTGCTAAACCTTCATTTGAGTCCAGCTGTGTTTGATTATACTGATTTGACTTGATTAGGAATGCCACACACCTGTCTATATAAGACCTTACAGCTCACAATGCATGTCATAGCAAATGAGAATAATGAGGTCAAAGGATTCGCCTGAAGACCTCAGAGACAGAATTGTAGCAAGGTCTGTAACAGATCTGGCCAAGGTTACAAAAACATGAAAGAAAGATGAATACAAGTACAGGGATATCCTGGATGAAAACCTTCTCCAGAGTGCTCAGGACCTCAGACTGGGCCAAAGGTTCACCTTCCAACAAGACAATGACCCTAAGAACACAGCTAAAATAACGTAGTAGTGGCTTCACAACAACTCCATGACTTTTCTTGAATGGACGAGGCCAGAGCCCTGACTTAAACCCAATTGAGCATCTCTGTGGAGAGACCTAAAAATGGCTGTCCACCAATGTTTACCATCCAACCTGACTGAACTGGAGAGGATCTGCAAGGAGAAATGGCAGAGCATCCCCAAATCCAGGTGTGAAAAACTTGTTGCATTTTTCCCCCCAAAAATGTGTAAAATGGCTGTAAAAATGACTGTAATAGATCAAAAGGCAGAAGTGCTTCTACTAAATACTGAGCAAAGGGTCTTAATACTTAGGACCATATGATGTTTCAGTTTTTCTTTTTTAATAAATCTGCAAAAATGTCAACAATTCTGTGATTTTCTGTCAATATGGGGTGCTGTGTATACATTAATGAAAAAAAATAGCTAAAAACCATTTTAGCAAATGGCTGCAATATAATAAAGAGTAAAACATTTAAGGGGGGTCTGAATAATTTCCATACCCACTGTATGTAGACTGGGCCAATTGTGCTCTTAACTGCTTAACATTGTAAGTATTTTTGGATCTTCTTGTTTTTGTTTTTTTTTTTTTTTTATCAAGATCTATGAAAGCCATAAAGTGTAACACAAAATGTAGTGTTAATTAAATGAACATATTTCTTGTTTGTATGTTTTTGGGTTATACTTTTTGTACATTTAATGCACTACGCTAAACTATTATCAGCAGCAACATGTAGAAGAGTTTGCTACTGGGCGGCGGACAAAACCTCTGCTTGTTTGGAATGTGGTTTGACCGAAAATGGCAAAGCAGCTGTGCTCTTAATAGCATCCAGCCATTGGACACCTAGCATCAACATGTATCTTCACAAGCAGCTCTGGAATGTCTTATGACGGCGTGCAATGCTGTGCACTATCATTGTTCCTCAATCTCACAATCCTCGTTATGCTATTTCTCATTCAAAATCTCCCCACTGATGATTCAACCCTTTAAAAGTTTGAAAGTAGCATATGTAAGAGATAAAACAAGAACTTAAATAGAAGGAGGCCGAGACACATGGACATTTTTAAACTTGTTTTTCTACAGTGTGTCTTGGAAGCATACTTGTAATCATGGTATTATATAGCAAACTGGTTGCTTCTCCTAATACATTTTATTTAAACAGATTTCAGTAACTCATAAACCACCAATATTAATGTCCAGTCACTGCATCCATTCCTATTTTGCCCTCTTGTGGCGATTCTTTTCAGACATCTTTTTAGTGCATTAGAAAAAATATGTTGTTATATTTAGCCTATAACCATTCCAATTTGAAACCAGGCTAGCTGTCACACTTAAAGGGGTCATACAAAGGCAATTTTTTGCAACTAATATGATTCTTTAGGATCTTAATTGCATTTGAATGGTTTGATTTCAAAAGGGGCAACTTATTCTTCTTTTAATTTAATAAAAATACTTGTGGATCTTTATCATTGTAGGGTGGTTATGTACAAACACTCCCAACACACATTTCAGTCCAAACAGCTTGAAAAAGTGCATGTACCACCTTTAACACCAGTGAATATTTCAGAATTTTGAATATTTTATGTAGCCACATAATTTTAACTATTAGTTACAAAACTATATATATTTATTTATTTGTTTGTTTATTTGTTAATTGTTATTTATTTTTTATTTTTAACAATAATCAACCTTCTCTGAAAATAAAGGGGCATGCGGTCACAATGGATACGTTGCCACAAGAAAATCTGCCACTGCACAGAAATATCAAACCATTATTTTAGCCAGTGAATACTGTAAATAATAAGTTGTATACGTTCATATAATTTACAATGTGATAACTTGCCCAGACATCGAAAAAAAACTGCCTTATCCTTTATGGGTTAACAATGTAACATGTAGCCTACCACATCAACTAGCAACTACAATATTTAAGTTTAAGTGTGGAATATGTAGTTCTCTATTTTCAGAATTAGCTCAGGTCTCCCCTATTTATTTACTGTCACTATTCATTAATAAAAAGCACTTTTTTAAATGCCGATGTTTGTCTGACTTACACGTGAAATGTTATTTCCGAGTATTTCATCACGCTGTGAAAAGGAAACCTTCAATAGAAAGCGAACGCGTCATGGACTTTCCCTTCATGTTAATCAGTGATGAAAGGCGCTTACTACCCTGACCTGAAAGAGCTGTTTCGCTTTATCACGTGAAACATCACGCTGCAAACCAACACTGATCCTCACGGGGCGCTCCATTCATTCTTTTGTGTAAGACTGACGGCGAACAGATGCATCGTGGTTTGGGTTTTCCAGTCTTTCGTAAACCTGATAGCCTATAGGCTACATATTGTAGTTATTTTGAATGTATAGCATGCACACTATTTTAAATAAATTTTTAATCAAATAAAATAAAATGTAATATGAATATGAAATGTATGTTTCTGAGAAAGGTTTTTGAGTGTAGGCTATATGTAATAATATCTAATAAAAATATAAAATTTATATATATTGAATAGGCCTAAACGTAATGAAATGTGGTTCTTCTACCCTCCTACTTTGAGTAGGCATATTTACTATAATATTTAATATTTCATTTTTAACATTAATAAATATTACAAATTTGCCAGTTGTAATAATCCTTTGACCTAGAAGAGACCATGTGGTTTAAACCAGCAGGAAATGCATGAATGCGGCTGTGACATGTTTAAAGACACCACAAACTACCTGTGAAAAATATATGCTAGAACAACTCATTACAAGAAATCCAACATAACAGAATACACACAGCCTACTAAATTTTACACCAGAACCTGAAAAAAAAAATTATGCTTGAGGGCACATTATATTTTAACTTAACCCTTTTAAAACTTTCCATTGTTAATAAACTGAGCTCTATGCGTCACACATCGGAAGGAAAATATTAGAGACATGATGGAAGACATTAATGTATTCAGCGACATATTCTGTGGTAATTATGTACATCTGCTTGATTTCCTCTCTGTTTTTATATTACACTGTGGTTTCCTTTAAGTGGAGTAAAGTCTTGAAGGGTATTCCAAATCTATATTTAAATAAGCCAAAGACCATTACGACCAGTGTTGGGAAAAGTTACTTTTAAAAGTAATGCATTACAATATTGTGTTACTTAGTTACTTTTTATGGAAAGTAATGCATTACGTTACTTTTGCGTTACTTTTTAATTATGGGCAGAGCTTGAGTGTTTGTTTTTAATATAAGAAGTTCTATTCATAGCAAATGTAAAAGCCCTTTCACACAAGTGTAATGCTATTCTGAGTTAATTTAATTCATTTAGATGAATATTACATCTGTTTTTTGTGAGTGAGATGAGTTAATGCACTACACTGTATTCACACACTGCACACAATGCCTCTGTATTTCCGGAGACTTGTCAGTCAGTAAATAAGAAAACAAAGTGACTAGTGCTTTTTTGAAAAAGTAACATTATATTATTCTAAAATAAAAAAGTCATGCGTTACTTGGAAAAAGTAATATTATTACATAACTCGCATTACCTGTAATGCATTACCCCCAACCCTGATTACAACATTGCTGAAACTTTGTCCAATGTCACATTTAATAATATTTTAAGCAGACCACATGCCACTGTTTCAACTGTAAATCCCCTAATATATGTATTGGTTCATTCAAACAAATATAAATGTTTAGAGACCCCTGAAGATGTTTACATTTTTATTTTTATTCACAACCCCTATCACAAAAAATCAAGAAGCGGTGATTGGTTATTCACTTCAAACTTAATTTGACAAAAGTACTAAGAAAATATTCCCAATGTTTTCACTGACCAACTTAATGGAATTTTGTAAAGACTGTTACTCATCAGTCTGCAGCGGTTAATGCCTGATTCTCCTTTTCCTTATAGGCCATATATTTTCAATAGGAGTCAGATCTGCTGGCCATTGAGTCACTTATGCAGTGTAATCTGAGGTCATGCACATTCATCTAATGTTTCCTGCCTTGCCCTTTGTACTGAGATTTCTCTGGTTTCCCTGAATCTTTTCACAATATTTTGTATGGTAGCTGGTGAAAGATCCAAATTCTTTGGGGATTTTGCATTGAGAATGTGATTTTTGGTTTGTTTGCCATTAAACATTTGCACAAAATGATTTTGATTAATGAATAGTATAACTTGGATTACCCTTTCAGTTGAATCACTTCGACGTTACAGATTGCCTTTGAGCTCTTTACTAAAGGCCAATGAACATTGGCGTGCACTGATTGCCTGCTATGGATACTGAACTGTCTGCTCTGTCTGCCGCGGTAGGAATCGGTTTGGAGGTGCCGCGTGTGCCTTCAGCCAACCCTTTGCGGCTGGATGATTGGTTTCTGGGGGTTAGAGATGCGGCTCCGCTGCGCTCTGTCCCAGTGCCATTCTTCCCGGAGGTGCACGGAGAGCTTTCCAGGTCATGGCGAGCCCTTTACTCGTCACGCCTGCACCCAGGCTCTTTCCCCCTCGCCACTCTTGATGGCGGTGCAGCCAGGGGATATGCGGCGACCCCTCAGGTGGAGCGCACTGTGGCGGTGCACTTATGGTGAGTGTCTGCATCTCCCGTTCGAGGCCTGTAGGCTATCGTCCGCTCTTACCGGCGATGTCTACTACGCCGCCGGGCAGGCTGCCACCACCGTGCATGCACTCGCAACACTTCAGGTCTACCAGACTAAGGTGTTGCAGCTCCGGTCCCTTCCTAGTGAAGCAGCCAGTCAAAAGACTCGCTCCGAAGTGCGTGCTAGGCACGCAACTGGCTGTTGGTCCACAGCCAAGGACGCGTGCTGCCTTGATTTGCCTCGAACCAGAACCCTTTCAATAAAGCTGGCTTCATTCGAGGATTGAGCATATCAGTATAACACCCTGTGGCCTGTCCCTCTCAAAAACAGTTCTCTCCCCGCTGAAGCGGCAGAGGGACATCCGCATCCTAACAGCTATCTCGGCGACTGGCTTATAATGGCTCACTCGCAGGATTTCTTGTACAAAGATGTGCAGGTACATAGTGCTTGGGCACTTTAGCCTTCAGGGTCTTCAGGTCAACCGAGTAAAGAGTAAACTCTCCCCGAAAAATAAAAGGGAGGAGAGGATCTCTTTTTCTCGGTATGGAGCTGGACTCAATCGCTCTGCCCGCCTCGCACCAAGCGCGCAGGCCACGCTGAATCGCCTAGATATGTCAGGCACAAGACAGTGGTCCCTCTAAAAAGAGGCATATGACAGTTTGGCCGCATACAAACATGCCGCTGGGCTGATTCATATGAGACCGTTCAGCGTTGGTTACACGATCGGGTCCTTAGATGGGCAACACCATGGCATACTCCTGACTGGTGTTTTCCCACAGTGTAGCCATCTATTGGGCGTGCCCAGGCAGGTCGTAGTCAAGGACACGGGTGCCTCGTCCACGGGCCCGGGGGCTGTATACAACGGGCAAGCAGCCAGGTGTCCAGCTGCTTTGGCATATTACATAAAAATGCCTCGAGTTGTTAGCCGTGCAAGCATGGGCCAGTCCGGACGGACAACACAGTGGTAATTGCGTACATAGAGAAATACTATGATCCCTGTCACAACATGCCCGCCATCTGCTCCTGTGGAAAAAAAAAAAAAAAAGATCGCTGCGCACTGTTCATATTCCATGGCTCTCAACCGTGTAGCCAAAAAAAAAAGCAGCTCACGACAATCCACCTTCCCTAGAGAATAGCACCTCCACCCCCATTTCTTCGCCTTCCCCGAGTCTGCCCATTGCATGCTGTTTTCCATCGCTCGGCGGGGAGGCACTCGCACAGCTGGTCTCCAGGACTTAAGTACGCCTTCTCCAGTGAGCCTCCTTGCACAGATGTGTAAGTTCAGGGAGGACGAGGAACAGATCCTCGCGGCAGCCCCTTCCTGGAAATCCCCTGAAGGAAACTTCTTCACAGGGGATTGGGCACCTTGGCACCCGAATCCCACGGGATGCGACAGACTTCTCCGATGTTTCAAAGCTGTCATAGAGATCATCTCCTAAGTGGAAAGCCCCCTCTTTGAGGATGGCTTACGCTCCGAGGTGAGTCTGTTGTAGACTACTGCTCTTCTCGCGAGAGAGAGGACCCTCAGAGATGCAACGATTGCAGTTGTGCTTTCTTTCCTGCAAGAGAAGTTAATCTCTCAAAGTGTATGTCGCTGTCACAGCTGCATTTCACAATGCAGTGGAGGCCGCGCCCCTCTGTAAGCACCTACTCATCGTTCAGTTTCCTAGAGGTGCGCATCGGATTGATGAAAAAAGAAAAATCCCTGAGACCACATCTCTCACCCTCTTGGGATCTTGCTGTCACCCTACATGGCCTGCAGCATGCTCCCTTCGAGCCCCTTCAGGAAGCTCTGCCCTGGGAGGAGGCAGACCCAGCCTTGAGTTGCTTGTCCTGTACGTGCTTTGAGAAAGTGCCGCTACACTGACCTCATTCGGAGCGTCAGAATGCTCCAGCAGCTCAGATTGTGCTACTGCAGACAGCAGAAAGGGAATGCTGTCTCCAAACAGAGGTTGGCTCATTGGG
>JAUYWG010000046.1:6530495-6541743 GCA_034779775.1 Enteromius afrohamiltoni | reverse complement strand
GATGACCAGGGCCTGAGTCAGGAGTTGTGTAGCTTGCTCTGTAAGAAAGGGCCTGATCTTTCTGATGTTGTGAAGGGTCAAGACTACATTTTTTAATTAAAATGTTGTTCCAGAGGCAACAAATATATTCACCTGGAAACATATCTAACTCAGTAAAAAAATGTAGATTGGGCAATTTCAAACACAAGCCGGTAATGTTTCCCCTATACACCATCCCTCATCCTTCATCCCCATTCTTCTTTGAAAAAAACTTTATGATGTAACTGTAAATCTGTGACGCATAAATGTTGCCATATCCAAGAAACTCAAAAGCCTTTACGGCACTCATCGCATGGATTTCATTAAGGATTTTACATGGCTCATATCCTGTCTAGTATAACGAAATTGCTTTTTGCCAAAGAATCATTAAATCATGTTGTGAAAGTGCTTCACTAGGCATGAGATATGCAGACAGTAGGCTCATATGTATGTAAGGATATCTTAGGATCAGTTTTCCATCATCCATTTTCATCTGATGTGTAATTTGAATACTTTATCCCATGCATCTACATGTTTTGATATGGCTTAATACTTCTTTCCAATATACAGAAAGGTATTTAATGGGTCAAGTATTTCTCAAAAATGTTTCTTGTGAAAAGCGTTTTTTGGGGACAATGAAAACAAGTCTGAACATTTTACATTGGATGCCCTTTAGTTAGTAATTTAAATGTAAAATGCCTGTAGAAACTTGATTCACTGTTACAGATATGCTGCCAATAAAGCAAATGAAATATCCTTGGGCCTGGAAATGAATAGTGTGTGTTCTGCAGGCCACATTCGATTACAACGTTTTTTTGCATGATCATTACTCACAACCCTAACTCACGTTATAAGTTCCTCATTTCATAATAAGAAAGTGATGATTATTTTGTCCAAACTAAACTATCAGAGGAGAACTAAACCTGATTTAGTCTAACCATTTTTTGCTTATTTTTATAACGTTATCATTTTACCCTGAATGTGCTAGGCTTCCGGTCAGCCACTTCCAGTTATTTTATCTGTACGAAAACAGCCAAACTTGTTTTTAAAAATAAATCAGATCCCTCATGCATTTAGAGGAAATGGTTTACATCAGTTTTAAAAAAATATGTTGAATAGAATATTGGTGCCTAATGTATAACTCATTAAATGCCTGAGGTCCTGACTCTGGAAACCCCCTTGAGCATGGATATTACACAACCATTAATCATTTCTGTTGGCTCTTACTTGTCTGAGGACAAATGACCTATTTTATTTTTTTACTGAATATGTAATATGAACTTATAATTTTTTTTTTTTTTTGCATAACGTGTTATAATGCTGTTTGTATAATAAACCCTGTACTTTAATGTTATTATTGGCAATCAATGATGGAGTGAATCAATGATGATTTAGTCCTTCAGTTATGTTATTAGTAGCACATTCTAAAGGAAAACAAATTGAAACTCCTTAAATACTTTAGCAATTTAGCATTTAATCATTAACTGACATAGCATACAGGTCCACCAAAATGACATAATGCTTGTTTTTTAGCAATATTTTATATGATATTGGATACGGATATCACATTAGTCCCTAAATTATAACCCATTAAATAAGGCGTGTTGGACCTGACTCAATCTCTGGAAACCCCCTTTCTCATGGACATTACATACACATTATACATTTTCTACTGAATTTTACTTGTCTCAGGACAAATGCTCCATTTTTGTAGTAAAATTAAAACTGTGTTTACTATAATCTAGTATTTAATACACAATTTTGGGGGTTTGTGTTTTTGTCAGACATTGTTTAGTTAAGCACCAGTGTTTTTCCCCTGAGGTCTATAAGATGTTTCCTGCCCACAACAAAACCCCAATTTACTCAAGAATTGTGCTCTGACATTTGGTGCAGTTTACATAATCAGTTATAGGGGACTATCTACACATCACCCATTGATCATTATCATTCCGTGGAAAGTGTGAGAAATGTTTGCTCTTTTTGCATCACTGTACAACACTGTACAGGGGTACCCAACCTTTATAGAGTCCTTGTAGACATAGTGCAGCATGTTGTGATACATTTTAAGCCTGGCTTATAATAAATGTATTTTTGAACTTTGTTAGGATGTTTACATTGCACAATCATTATTTGAAATAAAATATTTAAATTAGAGGGGACAGAAGGCATTTAGCTGAATTGTATCTTCTTATAATTGTTTCTTTAGGTTAAACCTAATTTTGCAGACTTTTGCTGACTCTTTGATCTTAGTTAGTATCAAAATTGGTACTTGGTAATGCAATGCAGTTTTAAAATTTCTAAAGGTCAAAATTGAAAAAGGCTTTATAATGCACCTCTTTGTGTCCTCAGATTAGAGCCATAACAGTTGCGTAGGGGCCAGATCTCCTTTTACAAAACTGTCTGTCTAAACTTGTAAAGGAAGTTGCACAATAAGTCATTTTGATTCAGTATCCCCCAAGGCAAGCTCAAAATCCAACCTTTTGTTCTCTGTGTATTATGCAAGCTTCATGATTAAGGAGGATGTGTGTAGTTACATTATTTCTACTAGGAAAGGAATTTTTAGCATACTCTCACTTTTGCTGATCCTCTTTGTTCTTTTTCCTCTTTCATTTTTGTGTTTAAAATAGCTGGCCCTGTCTGTCTAACTTTTGAAGTTTCCCCTTTAGATTTTCTGTGCTTAAAAATATTTTTTTACATGAAAGTAGGTTAGTTGCGAATCAGTTTCATATTCTCTGATAACTCAGGATTTTCATCAGAATTGATTTGAGTTTTTATTCAGAAAGCTTTGGGTTTTGTCTGCTATAAAGGATGTGTGACCTCACGTTGGAGTCCCCCATACTCCTGGAAACCACACATATACAGACAGCAGACAGCAGATGGTATTCATAATTTATTGCAGAAAACAAAATAAAGGCAATTTCACAATTGAAAAATGATAGAAAAATGATTTCTAAGGCATTGCAAGAAGGAATATATTTTGTAGAAAAAGTAAGAATTTACAATTTATAATTAACAAGGAATAGGATATTCAAAATTTCAATTTTCATTCAATATTTTAATTCAATATTTTTAGAATAAAAAAATTCTACTTTCTTTATAATTTATGTAAATTGTGTTTTCTGGTGTAATACACATTCAGTTCATTGCATTCGTTTAGTGTGATATGCGTTACCATAAAAATGTTTTGTATTTGTATGAGTAACCCTGTACTTTTTTGTTATTATTGGCCACCAAAGATGGAGGCCATAATCTGATGAACTTTAGTCCTTCCATAATGCTATTTATAGCACATTTTACAGTAAAACAGATAGTATCAGCTCAAATATGTTAGCATATTAACCTTTAATTATTTAATGATATATACAGATCCACCACTAGAAGTGGTATAAAAGACAGAAAATCATATATGAAGATGGTTCCACAAAGATGACCGGAAATGCATGAATTGGTGCAAAAAATTGACAGCTTATTGATACTCAAACACAGAAGTAAATACAGACTAGAAAAATGTCACTATGTCTATGGAGTGGCCAAGGTATTTGGGATCATTAGACAAATACAGTCTATATAATACAGAATGTCTGAATTAAGTGTGCTAATGTCTCCAAATACTTTGGGGAAATGCATTCAGCAGATTTTATCAAATAATAAATATCACCTCAACAACCCATGCTTGGACTTCAATTAGGGATTGACGGGAATTATGGCAAATCTGGGAACTTTCATATGAGTGGGAAAGTCTTCATTGTCTTTTTCAGGATGTCAGTTCAAATAGCACATGCACACACTCTCTCTAGAGACATGAGCTACAGGAACTGAGTCCACGAGTTCCGACTTCCTCAATAATAACCAAATAGGCATGATTGGAGGACTGTCTGGGGAGCAGGCCGAGCCATAGGGGAGTGACCCCTAAGCAGCGAGAGCAGAGAAGAGCTCGGCCCGGCCTGCTCACCGCGTGCCCCCCCGGGAGGAGAGTGGAGAGGCTGGTTGCTTTGGAGTCAAGCTAAAGGACATTTAGGAGAAGCGAGGGGAGGTGGAGTGATGCAAAGACGAAGATACTGAGAATTGGTAGTTTGGCAATTTATATAGGGCCTGATCAAGATCTGATAGGTCAATTAGTTCACCGGGAGATTGGCTGCAGCTGGTTATTATATTGTGTCGTGGTTTCTCATGAAATTATAAAAAATGGAAATGCATATTTTCCAGTTTACAATTTTTTTTTTAAACTACATAAAATCTCACCGACAAAAATACCTCAAATGTTGTCCCAACTAGTCAAACACAGTTGTCTGATCAAAAACTTTTATGTTGTTGAAATGTTAAGGCTTTGTGAGTTCCCAGCATGCATTGCAGCATGAATAAATTATGCAGTTACTATTATAGGATTATTGTTTTGCTGTTTGCTGGCTTTAAATTTTTTTATGTTGTTTTATCATTCTTGTTATTCATTTTTTTAATGTTAAAAAAACCTCTTTACATCACATTTGTTTGTTTTTTTCACTAATTCTCCTTTTTATTTCTTCTCTTCCCATATTTCTTCTTTTTTCTTTTCATTCTTAATATGCAAAATGAAAACACAAATATAGAAGTATTATTTACTTCATAGCTTTATTGCCATAAGTTAGATTTGTTCTTCATATTCCAGTTTTAAAACACTCAGTATCAAAACAGGCTTAATAAATAAATACAAATATTAGGTTAAGGTTAACAAATATACTTCACATACTCATAGACATAGCACGGCCATATCTCTAACAATATTTCTTATTCACACTTAAATACAGACATTAAATAAATAAACAAGCTTAATAATTTAACACACATTCATTATAATGCAACTTAAAAAAAAAAAGGTTTTAGAGTCAAAGGTATTCATTCATAGAATGGTATTGCACTTTTTACAAAAAAGTGTGAAATCAGTTCATTGTAGTTTGTTCCATTTGTTTCAAGTTCATTCAGAATGCAGTGTCCCGAAGAGCTTGTCCCAGTGAGTGAAGTACGGAGCATAGTTGGACTTGAACTTCTGATGGTGGACATCATGGTGAGGAGCACCTCCATACAGACCAAAAGGCACCAGTCTGTGTGTGGCCCATGGCAGGTCATAGCCACAGTGGTCCTCAACTGACAGCCACATGTTCAGCACATGGAAAAGCATCTCTGTCATAGGATGAACCCCCAGTAACATAGGATTCACAGCAGCGAAGAAACCCAGCGACAGAGTCTCCCAAGCCCCTGAGTACTCAGTGGCCAGAGCGAAGGTGGATGTGTATTTGTGATGCACCTTATGGAAAGTGCGGTAGAGCCAAGGTACTTTGTGATGCAGAAGATGCCATACAAAGTACTGGAAGTCAAAGAGAAGCAGGCAGGCAGCAAGGTCCCAGATGACTCGCAGGAGCCCAGGTGCCATCGCTGGGTAGCTGACCGGTCTCCAGTACCAGTGCAGGACACTCAGTGGAAAGATGTACATGGCGTGGTTGTAGAGTGAGAGTGCGAGGCAGCTCCACATCATCTTCCAAGACACGCTGGTTTTCTGTTGAATCTTGTATCTCCTTATCAGCGCAACCCTAGGTGATAGGGCATCCAGAACGACAAAAGGCAGGCAGAAGCTTAGGTAGACTATAATAGAGAACAGAACTGGGAAATACGGAGACCTTAGCACAGCCTCGTATTGCTGAATGCTGTCCCAGATGTACTGTAGTCCAAACATTGTTATTTCTTTTCAGTTCAGTTTCTGAATGGCAGCACATGTTCTCTGCCGCTTATAAGCACACAGCCCCGCCCCCTTTCCACATCAGGCGGCTACAAACTCTCCTAACATGGTTCTTCCTGTTGGAATTTCCAGAAAATTTTGCTCCATGCGAGATCTCTATTTTTACAAAATTTTGTCATTTTAATCAGATAAGTAATATAAATCCGCAAATATAAAAATCCTGCAATAGACTACTGAAGACATAAAATTGTTGTTATGAATTGTTTATTATATTATGATTTTGTATTAGCCTACAAAATCACTATAATATGATGAAAAGACAGCGTGATGAATCACAGTGCAAAGAGAATAACTACACAAACGACCCAAAAGAGTGAGGTAAAATTCGGAACATTTAAACGAACTTTCCATTAGGAGTCGGCACAGTTTTTCAGTTTAAATAGCAGTTTAAGGAGTTATTCTCGCCCAATCCCACTGGAAATAGCTAGATATACCAAATCCCGATTTTTAACCGGATACAATATCTATTAATCCTTAAAAATATGACGGTCAGTATTTAATTTACGTGTGTCACTTTCAACTTCTGTAAGAGTACCTCCAGGAACAGCAATGAGACTAACAATAGTTTTTACGAGGTAAACACCGCCACCTGCTGTTTTTAAGCGGCAAGTACTGATTGACTCGAGTTATCATATATTTGAAATTGATCATAATTTCATATTTTTATAGGACAACATGGAATATGCCTTTTTCATGAGGCACATTTCAAACTTCAAGTCTTCTAACATCAGACATTAAATACCTTTTATTATTATTATTTCAAATTTAAATTTAATTGTTTTTTTTTCCAGACAGATTTAGAAAACATTATTGGTTTAAAAGGGGTTTTTACACAGAACTTGCTGCTAATGTCTCTCTCATACCAATTTAATAAGAAAATATTTGTCACATTTTCAAAGACTAAAACATAAAACAATTTATATAGAACTGAAGCTAAAAACTATGGTCTCTTTGTATATGTTTTAAAATAATGAAGTAAATCCTTAATTTGATTGTTTTAGTCCTTAACTTAACTGTTAGATGGTAATTTGCCAAAAAAAATGCAAAAACCTCAGATTTTGGTGACACTTCCTGAAAATGCTCAAGACAGCACTATATACTATTTACACAGCCATTACAGTAAAGTTAGACATTACTGTATGTAGTGAGGGTTGCTGTGATTTTGCCAATAGGACATGATCCTGGATCAACATTACTGTCCAAAAATATAAACTTATCCCAATCATTACCCTTAAACCTACCCCTACCCAAAATGTATATAAGGATGTGAAATCACCATGTAATGAGTACAATACACTGAATATATATGTTTCACATTTTTACTGAATATGCTCTTTGCAATTCTAATTTACTGGATTCAAAGCGTTGTGCTGAAAAGACATTTTCAGGGAAAAAAAAAATTTAAACAGTTTTTTCAAATTTAATTGACAGATTTTGACAACTAGTTCAACATTTTTGTAACGACTCAAGCAATGAAATGAGGACTATTAGTTTTATATGGAATGACTATTCAGCAGTCACAAGTTTAGTTAATTTTGACTGACATGACATAAGCAAATGATAATGTTATAAAAACAGCAGATAGTTTTATGAAAGCAATTGATGCATGTCCAAAAGCATTTGCAATTTGTTGGAAAGATTGAGAAACTGCTACTATGACGTGCACACATGCCTAATTGTTTTGAATTTGTTTTGTTGTGCAAATGTAAGTACTAAGTACTAAAAACTGTAAAACTGACTATTTTATTATAGTTTCTATAAATTAAACTTGAAAAAGGGTTATTTACTTATGCACGTAACAATGAGAAATACTGTATACAGGGTTGTGTTTTTTTATTCATAATGGCACTGCTCCTCATAGGAGACCATAAAACAATAAAATAAATACATTGTATATACTTATGGATTTAAATAACATTTTGAAAAATAATAATTTCCCATCTTAGTTTGTGATGGGACACAAGGTCACGAAGCACAGAAAAAAAATAAAAAGTCTTTTAATAAAGTTCCAAAACAAAAAACACATTCACAGAGCAAAGTCAAATCCAGAGGAGCAAGTCACAGGGTTACACGACAGGCTAACATTTAACTTTAAACTGTTTTTTTTTAATAATATCTTGTATTAGGCTATTAAAAAACATTCCAGAAGAAAGGAACATAAATACAATTTTATATTATTGCAAAACACACAGACAGAGTTAAAAAAACAAAACAAAACAAATTATGCACATTTAGTTAGATGAAGTACACACAAATAATATACAAACTCAGTGCTTCAGGGACATGTATCAATAATTATTTGTATTCATTGTGATGGTTATCTACCAACTGTAGTAACTTTCCCTGTATAGGCTATAATTGCAACTGCTTTATAAAAGCTCTATTTAATTAGGTTTGTTTTTTATTTGTTTGTTTGTTATTGTATTTATTCTTCAAATATAAAACCCGGTGGCATATACATTAAAACGGACAATAATATACACTCATACATTATAGGTTTATGACAACTAAAAATCGAAAGTAACTTAAAAATCAGAAACAAAATCACTAAAGCGAAACTTATCTCTCTGCCTTTTTAGTTTCGTTTTCGTGACATCGAATCTTTCGATACGCAGACCGGGAGGACATAACGCATTCTGAAATCTAAAATGAGGTAGGGCTGAATAGAACCTACCATAAATTACACATTAATCAACCTTACGTTGACTCTGCATGTGCTTACTAATCTTAAGCAAAAGTGTCGAAAACACGCCTAAATCACCCAGTATGCTTTGACGTAGCAGTAATATTTTGTTCATAACATCTAAACTTTAAATCTAAATTTGTTTTGTAAAATAGTGTGCAGTACTGTGGTTATTTCTAAAAAAAAAATACTACCTTGACAATTCTCAGGGTTATGTTATTAAAATCATTTCTTTTCCTCATGGCCCCAGCAACAAAGACATGGAAGCTAAGCTTTGGCAGCTGGAGTGTCTTTTTACATGGGGAGTAGAAAAATCAGACATACAGGATTTGAACAGTTTACCAGAAAGACTTCATGATAGAATCAGATTTTGTCCACAAAAGCACATATATATATATTTTAACCTTCTGGCTTTCATCAGCCACCTGGAGGGTAAAACGGAGAGTGCACTTGATTACCTTCAAAAGGCTGAATTGGCATTAAGGGAAGACCAACGAAAGAAAGCTGAGTTCCTTGTGACCTTCTCTAGTTTTGCATGGGTACACTATCACTTGCAGAGGCTTAATGATGTGGAAGATTTCTTGAACAAGATAAAAAGTATATGCAAGGACATACCAGGTTCATTAGATTACTCCTGCAGCTTGCCCTCAGTACACGGTGAGAAAGGCTGGAGCTTTCTGAGACTTGGAGGATCGTTCTATGAGCAAGCAAAAGAGAGTTTCTCTAAGGCTCTTGAGGCAGAACCAAACAACATGTTTTTTAATGTAGGCTACGCCATAGTTCTTTACAGGATCGATGGCATGAACAAAGCAGAAGATACTGGAACAGTCACTGAACAGCTAAGAAAGGCTCTCAGTCTGGAGCCCACAAACACTGAGATCATGGTACTTTTGGCTCTGAAACTTCAGAGGTCAAGGAGACAGGAAGCACAGAATCTTATAAAAGAGGCCCTCAGGTTGACCCCTGATGTCCCACAAGTAACCAGATATGTGGCTAAATATTTCAGAAAAGAGGGCTCCATTAAAGAATCACTGTCTGTCCTCACTAAGGCAGTGGAACAGTCCCCATACTCCTCCTTCCTGCACCATCAAATAGGCCTTTGCCATAAACAGCTGCTAATTCAGATGTATGAGGAGGGGAAGCATGGTAAACACGTTTCTGCTGCTCAGAAATCCATGAAGGTTGCTGAATGCATCCAACACTTCTCAAAGTCTGTAGAGCTGAAGCCTAGCAATATTTATGCCAAAGTCAATTTAGCAGAGGCCTATGGGGAGAACTGGCAACTTGAAGAGGCCGAGAAGATGTTCTGCAGCCTGATAGATGAGAAGGCTCTCAATGAGTCTGGTAAGCAGCACTGCCACACATCCTATGGTGCATTTCTGCTCTACAAGAAAAAGGATGAAGACCAAGCCGTCAGTCAGTTCAAGTCGGCATACTTGATTCCTATCGACAGCTATGAAAGGAAACAAGCTGGCAAAAAGCTCAGACTAATCGCAGAGAGGAATCTCAACACCAAGCAGAAAATCAGAGAAGCTTACGAGATTTTGGCTTTTGTATCTTCTGAAGACAAGCAGGAGACGAAAGCAAAGGAGTATCTGCGGAGAGCACAACACTGCTCACATTCTGATGAGCTGTCAAAAAACTTTGCTAAAGGACTGAAGTTTTAACTTTTTTACTAGTACATTTATCAGAAAATTTACTATAATGCTTGTAATGTGCACTTAATTGTTTACATTCATTCTTTTATCAGAAGCATGTATCCAAAGAGGCATAGAAAGTAGACAATGCTTTGTTTAAGCTAGACTAGAACAAGGTGGAAATAGAATCCAAAAAAGAATAACATTTTAAACAGTAACTTTCGGGTTGTTATTGATGGTAATTTTGTATATATGTGTTTATATATATATATATATATATATATATATATATATATATAAAATTTAAAAAAAGAAAGAAACATGATAACCAGACTCTGACAATGGTTTACACAGTCTTCATTTAACTACCAAATATTATACTTCATTTTACGCAGCCTCAAGCTCTATTGCTGTCTCTCTTTGCTTCTCTCTTTAGCCAAGGTTTCAGTTTTCATTCTGAGTTTAACACTCCCATCTCTAGGAGAGGTCAATAAAGCCTGAACGAGCTTCCACATCAAGTAGATTCTGAAAAATTTGTCATACAGACGTCCTAGATAAGGTAAGGGCATGGCTACAATTATTTTTTGAAGTAGGTCTACAGTGATTTTAACAGACCTATTTAATATTTAATATATAACTCAAGAGGCAAGAAAATGCATTTCCAGTTTTAAAATTAGATTTTGAATAAATGTACTATTTAAGATATATTTTAGCTAGAATAAATGCATTTAAAAGAAACATAATATTACTAAAAATGGCCAAAAATACATAATATAATTTGTAGCAAAATACACTGTATGAATCAAAATTATGAATTTTTATCATGTTAAGATCATGCTCAATGAAGATATATGTTGTAAATTTCCTTACCGTAAATATATCTAAACTTATTTTTTTATTTGTAATATGCATTTCTAAGAACTTTATTTGGACAACTTTAAAGGATTTTCAAGGTTTTCTTTTTTGCACCCTCAGATTCCAGATTTTCTAATATTTCCATCTTGGCTAAATATTGTTGTGTACTAACAAATCATACATCAACAGAAGGCTTTTTTATTAAGCTTATTTCAAATTATGTATAAATCTCAGCTGTGAAATGTTTTGTTTTATGGTCCTCTATATATATATATATATATATAT
>JAUYWG010000046.1:6457141-6495357 GCA_034779775.1 Enteromius afrohamiltoni | reverse complement strand
GTTTTTCTCTCACAACCTCTGTGATAATTCTAGAGTCCGAATGCGATGTCTGTGATATTATTTTTCACAACGTGTTTCCCTTGTGTGTTTTAGCTAACGCGATATGCCGTAGATGCTCTTGCCACACGCATATTTAATATATTTTGATATATAAAAGACATAAAAAAGTATACATCCGCACTAAAAAATCAAGGTAAAAGTATCATAGCTTGCGTAATATAGACCCAGCTCCCAACCCAACTTTGTGAATAGATTAACAGCAATATTTTTTAGATTTAAGTGCTGTCAGGTGCCTTTTATTCAAAATGTTGGGTAAACACTCACATTATCACAGGCGTTTGGGTCTGCACCTCTGGCTAGGTAACTTTTGATCATTGGCAATTTGTTATCCAGCGCTGCCTTCAGAAAGTCATCCTCGTCAACAAAATCATTCTGTGAGACAATGAGATGATTTTTTGGGGGGTTGAAATCTCATTAATAATGATTGCTTTGAATCATGCTTACCACTATTTCTTGTTCAGGCTGTGTTTTGTAGACTGGTTTGCTTGTTTTTAATTTCTGACTTTCTATCACCCGGAGGTCATTATTGCTTTTTTCAGTCTGCAAAATCATTCAAATATGATAAAGAAAATGTATTTGCTATAACATATGCTTCATTAGGTAAACAAATGAATGCTTAAGGAACCCATATCTTACGTTAAAACCATTTAAAATGACTTCACTGCCACACTGAAGGTTATAGGTTTTCAGATGATGTTCAACTGAGCTTTTGCATTCTTCAGAAGGATGCCATGCCACAGTGTCATCCTGCTCTTTGTTTCCACTTGTGATGTCTGTAACCTAAAATAACACAAAATTAGCACACATATATTTTGTAGACATAACCACTCAAAATGAATAGTTCCCCTAAAAACCATATTTCAGTCATTTCAAACCTGTATGACTGACTGACTGGGGTACACACAAAATTCAATGAATGATCGTGAAAAAATGAATCACATTAATTTTATCCCTGTGAAAACACTTTAAAACAGCAATGTTTTGTAAATCTAATCTTTTCAAATTTAACTGAGCCATTGAAGAGGATTAAGAGAAGAGGATGAATATGAAAAAGAAGGCCTGTTATAAACAGGAGTCCACCTAAAATCCCAAGATGCAAAAATAAAAGAAATATTGAACAAAAAAAAGGCATCAAATGCAACTACAATGCATGGAAATGACTAAAACTGGCTGCTTTTTTTAAAAATAGACATTAAGAAAAATACATAGAAGACTTTACCAGCTCATCGTCCTGTAGGATTCCCATGACTTTCCTTGAAAATTCCTTGTGCCAAAATTAAGGCATCCAAGCCAAGCATCACTTATATATGTGGTTCTGACTGTTGTTCAGCTGACTCCTCCCACTTCTGAGGTTTCCAACGTCACTGTGATGTCAGATGCATGGGTTGAGGAGGGTGAAACAAACCATTTTCAGAAGTCAGATGCTTTTGGGAACATTTAAAGGAATGGAAATGAAACCTGGGGGAACTTGATGTGCCACCATAGAGCCTCCTGTCTACCCAAGGGTGACTTACATTCGAACACGAAGCCCAAGACACAGAACACCACCCCACATCACACACAAAGATGACAGGAAATGTTTATGAAGTGATATGGAGACTTTTAACATCATAATCAGCTTTGACTGTCTCATATATTAAAAGTTGTCTTAGTTTATGAGGCTATTTTCTTCTTAGGTTTCATCACTTGCATTACTTCTGTTACAAGAGCAGGTAAAATTGTTGCACCCTGTGACTATTTTTAATTGAGCTGCCCATGAATCACTGTAATGAGTCATGGGTGGTTGTCTTGCATGGCAGCTGCTAGTTTTTCACATGTCCAGGACCTATAAAACATTAAAAAGATGCAGTAAAGATGTGAAGAATTTATCTATTAAAATGAATATTGGCAGCATTGTATCATGTCTAATTGAATGTTATTTTTAAGGTTTTCTTAAGCTCTATGGGAGGCTACATAACAAGCAGAATGCGACACTGGTGTTAGACAGAGAGATATTTCCCTCCATAATATCTAAAAAATGCCATATCACCAAAAATTAGTCTTATATGCAACATAAAGGTGTCTTTGTTCATTTATTAATTGAAACGAATCAAGCATTCAGGACACTGCAATAAGTCAGCAGTTTTACATATCATGGCTCAAAAATGGAAGATCAAAAAAAAACATTTTTTCATTAATATGTTTCTAACTACATAACTATCAAGAAATCAAGAGGATACACTTGATACATGATTACTTTCAATCTAGGGTTCTATAGAAAATTTTATAAAAAATAAATACAATTATTATAAATATTTGATTAAAAAAAAAAAACTAAAAAAAGTTTTAGTTTATTTAGTACTCCTGTAAATACATTTATAAAAATGCATAACGGATTAATTAAAACCCTTTTACCTAATGAAACCAAGCATCAGCCTTCAATTCGGTCAGTTATGTTTAATGAAAGAACTATTAAAAACTCCATTTGAAATAGTTTTTATTATAATAATATAGTGCATTGCATCTCTCAGAACAGGTCAAATGCATTTATACGGGAATTCTTCTGATTATGAGATAATAATGAGACTTTCTATATTATGTAATACCTTGTTAATGGATTTAGACCAAAGGACAGTAGGATATATGATATACGAAGCTTCCATGTTGTGTTTTTATCTTTCCTTTTAAAAGTGTTATAAAAATGCTTGTAAAAGATGATCTGTAACTAAACACATTGCCTGAATATCTATCAACCATTTCTGGAGCTTGTAACCTGCTCTTTTTAGACCTCAGGTCTGACAGTCACATGCAAAGCTAAAAACTTTTCTACGGTAAAAAAAAAATTATCAGCATATTTTGTCTGTAAAAATATCTAAACAAGAAGTATGTAAATATGTTTTAAAAACAAACCTTATTTTAAACATAACATTTTTTTGCAGTGTTGAGTCAGCCTCTAATTTGAAGTTATGTATCACATGTCCATGCTTTGAATTTCAGTCAGGTGGTACTGCGACTGATTTATCTACTAAACAGCACGTGTGTGTTGAACTTGTCACCACGCAGCTCTGGTACAGCATACCGTAAGCAATATTAATTTGCAATATGAAATATTAAACTTGTGCTGACATATTTTTATGCACTAGGGCTTCATCAACGATGTGCAGGGAGAGTTTTCAAACCTTTCATCACACTGAGTGATAATATCAGATGGAAATATTACACAGTGGTGCATGAAAGCTTAGCAGTTATGTTAAAGAAAAAAAATTATTAACATTGTTTTTCACTGGCAGTGCAATTCATCTGCAAGCAATCAGTGTCCTTTGCAACTCTATTAAAACACTTTTCATGATCTTGCTAGTAGTATAATTTATCTAATAACAATAACAGAGTGAACATAATACAATACAGATATAAATACATACTGTACAGCTAAATATTATTTCAATTTTCAGTATTTTGAAAAATGACAGTGTCAACAAGTGTGAATTCATTTTCACACAGTAATAAATGCAATTGTGACCCCAGACATTGATATATGAATTGCTAGGATAGGACATTGTTTGGCTGAGACTACAAACTATTTGAAAATCAGCAATCTGAAGGTGCAAAAAAAAACCAACAACAACAAAATATCTAAATATTAAAAAAGTTAAAAGTTGTCCAAATTAAGTCCTTAGTCATGCATATTAATAATCAAAAATTAGGTTTTGTTATATTTACGGTAGTAAATACCAATGCCGCCACATTGGAAGTGTCAGCACACAAGTATTGAAGAGGTCTCAGACATGGCTCTGGAATGTTGACTCAAGGGAACGTGCGCCCAGAGTACCATGGGCATCCAAAATATAGAATCTGACTAAATAATGTGCTAAAGCTGTTAAAGATGCAACCCCCCTGGTTGAATGGGCCCTAACTTCTAAGAGGCAAATCTTGATCACATCCCTAATAAGCTACCTAATATGACATAGTTTGCCTAGTGGCAGCTGCCCATGGTAATGGGCCCAATGGCATATAAAAAGCTGTTCAAACTTACACCATTGGCTAGAGCGGTGGACCTACTGGACACAGTAAGAAATGTTTTGCCGCTCCAGTGTCATTATTGTTGGAGTTCAGAACACTTTCAAGAATTATCAGATGCATGGAATGTATGCAAAATCATTTTGACAAAGTCTAGGCAGGATAGCAAGACTGACAGAGCCTTTAATTAATAATAATAATTAATAGTCATAAGAAAAAAAAACAAAAAACATAGAGACAGAAACCTGACTGGTGCTGTCTCTAATGGTTCAAATAGGTTTCAACCTACAACTAAATCACATAAGGAGCTGTTGCTCTAGTGGGTGGCCTCTACCGCTTGGCTCTATGAATGAAGTGGGCAACTAGAGGGTGCTTTCCCACAGAAATTCTATCAATCAGAGCATGGCAAAAAGAAATGGCATGAGAGTACCAGAACATGGTGTTAAACACACACTTTCAAAAACTCAGCATCAGAGGACACAACTTCCTCTATACTACACTATAGTGGAGGGAGCCCTTGCACTTAGAATAGTCTTCAATGACTAGAAGGCCAGTATTTCTTAATGGTCCACCTCAGAGGTTCCAGAGCTCGGGTCGGGGAGGAAATACTGTACCCTGTGCTGAGTCCATTTAGTAATGCCAACCATACCGGTTAATGATGCAGTGTTGTTTAAGGGGCTTCAAACTTGTCCCCTAATCAAAGAGATTTCTGCAGTTTCTCTGAATCTTTTTATGATGTTATGAACTGTAGACAATCGGACACAAAGCCTTTTGCGATTTGACATTGAGGAACATTGTTTTTAAAATATTCCATGCACTCTTTCACAGATTGGAGAGCCTCTGCTCATCATGCTTCTGAGAGACTCCCGTTCCTTTTATAGCTAATCATGTTTCAGACTTGGGCCCATATTCACAAAACATTTTATCTTACCAATAAGAGTTCTTCTAAATAGCAGTAAAAGTTTTTATCTAGGATTTTTCTTTTAAAACCTGTTCACAAAGGTGCTGAGACAAATTTTTACTAGTCTTAATCTGAGAGTAAGGGCAGGGTTGACCTTGTTGCTAAAATGGATGATGTCAGCATGCTTACTCACTATGCACACACTCAATCAATCAGTAAACTTTATTTATATAGGACTTAATACATTTTGTGTCAAAGCACTAAAAAAAAGGGGCTGATAGTGACAGTGATTGGCTGATAGGTGAGGGGAGGGGTCTCTGTCAGAAATGTATTCATAGAAATACCGCAGAGTGCAATGTTATGTTGTCATATTCAATTAAAAGGTTAAAAATAATAATAATAATTAAAAATTAGAAAAAAAACAATGTTTCTAAAATGCAGACTGCCACTATATTATAATATATGCATTATTTACATTTACATTTATTCATTTAGCAGACGCTTTTATCCAAAGCGACTTACAGGTGGGGAAAACAGCAAGCAATTAGTCCTAAAGAGGCAAAAGACAACTTAGGAAGTGCTCATAATGCCGTGTAACAGGCAATGTTCAGATAAGGGCTAGAAAGGGAAAGAAAGAGTAGGGTTAAGAATTTTTCTTTTTATGATGTCAAATAGTGTTGAAAGAGATGGGTTTTTAGCAGTCGTTTGAAAGTTGTAAGGGAGTTGACATTTCAAATATTGATGGGAAGATCATTCCACTAGCCAGGAACGCTGTAAGAGAATGTTCTGTAAAGAGATTTTGTGCCTCTTTGTGATGGTACAATGAGGCGTCGCTCACTGGTGGATCTCAGAGTTCAGGAGGGAGTGTAGATTGGTATCAGTGAGTGGAGGTAAGCAGGCGTCGAGCATGTGGCTGTTCCAGATGCAAGCATCAATGTCTTGAATTTGATGCGCACTGCAATTGGGAGCCAGTGCAGGGAGATGAAGAGAGGTGTGACATGGGCCCTTTCGTGCTACTGAAGACCAGTCATGCTGCTGCATTCTGGATCATTTGTAGAGGTTTGATTGTGCATGAGGGAAGACCGGCTAGAAGAGCATTGCAGTAGTCCAGCCTGGAGATGACCAGTGCCTGGATCAGGAGTTGTGTGGCTTGCTCTGTAAGGAAGGCCCTGATCTTTCTAATGTTGTGTAGGGCAAACCTGCAAGATCGGGCAGTTTTAGCAATATGATATTTGAAGGAGAGGCGGTCATCGAAGATAACTCCACGATTTCTGGCAGAACTTGATGGAGTAATAGTTAATGTATCCAAATTGATGGTGAAATCGTGTTGTAAAGTTGGAGTTGCAGGGAAAACGAGGAGCTCAGTCTTTGCCAGGTTGAGCTATAGATGATTTTCTTTCATCCACTCTGAGATGTCCGCCAAGCAGCCTGAGATCCGTGCGGCTACCGTTGAGTCATCTGGTTGAAATGAAAGATAGAGCTCTGTGTCATCAGTATAGCAGTGGTAAGAGAAGGGAGCCCAGTGACCAGATGATGTGATTTGGATATCTCCCCTCCCCATGCTACTCTGAAGTATCTATGTGTGAGATAGGATTCAAACCAGCGAAGTGGAATCCCTGTGATACCAAGTGATGAGAGTGTGGACAGGAGGATCTGATGATTTACTGTGTTAAAAACAGCAGAAAGAACTGGCAGAACGAGTACTGATGATCTGGAGTCGCCTTTTGCAACCCGCAAGGCTTCGGTGACTGACAATAATGCAGTTTCAGTTGAGTGGCTGTTCTGTGTGAGAAATAGCGATACTTGGTTAGAAACTACTCGTTTATGAATGGAAAGAAAGAGATTGGTCTATAGTTATCTATAAGTGAACTGTTTAAAGAGGGTTTTTTGAGCAGGGCCTGTGAGGAGAGATGTGTTGATGATGTGTGTAAGTGCTGTTAGGAGTGTGGGAGAGATTGCTTGGAGAATGAGAGAGGGGATCGGATCTAGAGGGCATGTTGTAGGATGGCTGGAGAGGAGAAGTTTGGAAACAGAAGGAGAAGAGTGGAGTGTTAGCTGTGAATGTTGTCAGTGTTAGTTCCTGTATGCGTGGAGTTGAGAACTGGCTGCAGATAGTTGCAGTTTTGTCAGCGAAGAAGGTGACAAAATCATCAGCAGTTATAGAAGTGGTGGGAGGTGGTGCTGGTGGGCAGAAGAGCGAGTTGAATGTTTTGAAGAGGTTACATGTGTCTGGAGCGTTGTTGATCTTGGTGTGGAAGTATGTGGATTTGGCAGTATGGACTTGCGCAGAGAAGGATGAAAGCAGAGACATTGATACATCCTCAAGTCAGATGGATCTCTAGATTTGCGCCATTTTCTCTCCGCTGCCTGGAGAACATCAGAGAGCCAGGGGTTAGGAGGGGTGGCCCGTGCAGGCCTAGACGAGAGAGGACATATATCGTCAAGGTAGCAGGTTATGGTAGAGCATAGGGTAGCTGTGTTAACGTCCAGAGATGAGAAGAGCTTTGTAGAGGGAAAAGCGGAGGACACTACAGAGAAAAAAAGATGGAAGGATGAGAGGGAGCGTAGGTTACGTCTGAAGGTAACAGGTAGAGGAGGTGGAGGTGTACTGGAAGTAAGATATATGTTACATGTAAAGATGAAGTGGTCAGAGATGTAAAGGGGTTTAACCAGGGTGTTGTCTGGAGTGCAATTACGTATGTAAATGAGGTCGAGTTGTTTGCCTGATTTGTGAGTGCTTGTAGTAACAAAGCGGTTTAGATCAAATGAAGCTATGAGTGAGTGAAAGTCTGCAGCGTAAGGTTTGTCCAGATGAATGTTAAAATCACTAAAGACTAAGAGTGAAGTGCCATCCTCATGGAATGAATAGGGCGAAGGTACAGGAAAAAGTCAATGGTCTTTACTCTCGTCGGTCTTAATATGAGGATTCCGCGTCGTTCAGGATCCTCGTCTTAAGACCGACGAGAGTAAAGACCATTGACTTTTTCCTGTATATATTTCCTGAATATATACACTACCAAATGAGACACAAGTGATAACAGATGGGCCCGCCTCCTGAATTAAGCCCAAATTCTATATCTAAGCAAATAGTGCCTATTTGCATACTAACTTCAATAAATGTAATCAAAGGTGCTAATTAAACCGAAAAAACCCCCCACTAAAAATAAACAGAGAACAAAAAATAGACTTTCTAGCACTGTGCAATAATTTAAACACAACCTATATATATAGTGAATAAGTACATAAAAAAGCCTTATATTTAATGGAGAAGAATAATCATGGCTGATAGGATGACATGCAAACATAAAAGAAAAGCTGGATGCAAGAACAGGTAACCCTGAAGGTGATACCTCTTTATATTCTGAGGTAGATTGCCGGCAAAAGCAATTTTAGGATAGTTGTAGAGCTGGTCTTATTGACTTGAGTGTCTTCTTCACTACTCCTAACATTTCACAGATTTAGGAGCTAGTTTTAGCTCTAAACCGCCTTGTGAAATGCACTTGCAGCAAGACTTTAGGAGTTACTTTTAGCCTTAAGATGTTTTGTGTATACAGGCCCAAGACTTCTGAAAGGGGTTGATTATACAATGCACTATGCACTAAGAGCTTGCAATTGTCCAAAGAGAAAGGACATCTTGAAATTGCATCATATGACCACTTTAATTCGTTTCTAGATGTTCTCCCAGCTGAGCTTTTTCAAAATGTCTCCCTTTCCACAGTTATGTTCTCTATGTTCTGCTGTGAATAAAAGATTAGCTCATGTCATCAGTCTTTTCACTTTATTTAAAATTAAAAAATGTCACTGAAAAGTCACTAAAAAATCACTGAAGTGAACTTAGGACCAGGTCTTATCTGTCCTCACAATATGCTCCTCAGCAAAGGTTAGTCTAACTGATACTTTTTATGCTTATCAAAGGTTTGGTCACTGCAGAGTGGGCTTTAAATCCAAATTAGAGCTTAAAATGTCTCTGAATTTCCTCTGTTCATCTCTGAACTGGTGAGCAATTCCAGCTGAAGTGTTGAACTGATTGCCCACTTGATGACCAGATTTTATTTATTTATTTTATGAGAGACTTAAAGATACAATATCACAGATTTGGAATGATCCTTTCTCCTGCTAATGGCTGCTATTGACCTTTATGAACAACCTGTTGTTTGAAGGTTTCAATACGAAAATAATCTGTAATTTTGAAAATTATATATAAATTTGAATATTTTTTTTCCCCCAAATATTTAGTTTTTTTATACTGTGCTTCAGAATATACGTAATTGTTAGAAAACTGGACTTGTACTTCAGTTAAGTACTTCAATAAGTGGTGACAAATATATCTCCATATATTTACAAACTCTTCTATTTGGATTTTTTTTGTTGAGAAAATATTAACAAATTATTATAGTATTACATTTAAAAATAATGCTTACACAACATGCCACTTGGGGCCATGTGCGCCCTCAATAACACCTTGAACATATTAGTTATTTGAGGGAAGATTTCCCTCAAGGTTTCTGCTTAACTTTCTTTTCTCTTTCTTTGTCTAAGCTGAGGAGGTAAATGTAACATTATCATGCCGCTCCTTATTAAAGCAACCCTGTCTGACATGAACTGCAAGGTACCTGCCTGTAATAGGCCATAATAACGAACAGGTCTACCAGCAACACTTGTGTATCTTCATTGATAAACTGGTTTTAAACTGTTAGTGGACAAGTTTGTAATTGAAAGCTGCGCCCTAGTTTGTGTCCAATCAGGGACAATCTGCCATGGAATGAATAAAACAGCAATGCGTAAACAAGAACTGGAAAGTCCTCCGCCCCCTTCCCCATATCATCTCAAATGAAAGCAGTTCCGTATTCTGTACCGCTACAACAACCATCACTTTCAACAGCCCATATTCGTTCTAGCCTTTTTATAAAAATCAATGCGCATCATCAACATGGACCCATGATGTGTAGAAGGTAAGAGATGGTCGTTACTGTCTGACTGCAGCTGTGTGTCGTTTTCACGCTCTCCCTTCATCGTAAAGTTTCGGGTGGGATGGGAATGCGGTCTCGTGTCATATATCAAGTTCGTCAGCATGTCTGTGTCTCTGTAGGATAGTAGTTGTCAGGGTACAGCTGGTAATTTAGTGCGCACTGGTGAGCGATAAAACACTCGCTTCTCGTTTACGAAAAGTGACACTTGTACAAATGGCAGCAAGTTGAAACGAGTGCGGCACTGATCGCACGTTATTCGTCATTGAGGTAAACGTAGCGCAGGGTTTTACAGGAAGAAGACGCACAGAATGACTCAAATGATGGCCAAGTAGGGATAAACCGAATAATTTTCACTTTAAAAAAATGCTATTGTCGTCAGGATGTCACGATAAGCGACGTAGCTGATGTTGACCAACTGAGACATTTGGAGTACAGGCATAGCAAAAACACTTTGGATCTGTTTGTCATCACCTTATATTTAAGTCTGATCGCAAGATTAGATAACTAATATAAAATACGACAAAATGCTGTGTTTACAGGCCCAAAGTTTGTGTCGGTTTGTGTAGCAACTTATTGTACCAAATAATAGAAGCAGTCCCCTGCTTCATACATGAATTTTGGCAAGGATAATACACATGTATTGAAGGAGTTAGCCTAATAGCTATATTTCATTTTCGAAGCCTCTGTACTTTAACCCAATGGTTTCGTTTTGAAGATCGTAGGCGGGGCTTAACGAGCATACCATGATGCACCTGTAGACAAGTTCAAGTTTTAAAACATTAAAGGTGCACTCAGTAAATATCGCTAATGATAATTAGCTTTTAGTAAGTGCTCTATACAGAACACAAACGCGTCTAAGAACAGCCAGACGACAACACCAGTCATAAGTAGCACCAAGGGTGTAACTTTGGTCAGTTCTCAATTCAGAAAATTGGGGGAAATATTTACGATTTTAATACCATTTCCTCCATTTACATGGTATTATTTTTTTATGTATAGGACTATGGGGATAGCCTAGAAAATCCAGGAAATAATTAAGTTCATTATAATATTATATATTATATTTGCTACTACTATGATCACAAAGACTTCAGAGAATCTTTTTATAAAGACAAAAATGTATGTGAATAAAATTTTAATTCCTTTACATTCTTTTAAATTTACCTTTTAAATTTAAAGTGGAAACATCTTACAAAACTCGCTCAAGAATAAGGTACTGTTTGAAACTATTCTAAATATTTCTTTGTGTATTCGTGTACAGTCACAATAAAAAACAGTTGTGCTTTTGTAAATAAAGGAAACAAATTGGATGTGGCTTTCTAAAGACTGCTTCACAGAAATTAACTAAAATTCGGCAGATAGGCTGCTACTTGTTGCTTTTTACTTTTTCTTTCCTTTTGTTAATTTATTATTTATTTAGAAAAATATATTTAGCATGTGGGCTTGTTTATTTCTTTTATAGCTTTATTAAGTTTTTCTCTGTTGGCACAAGCTCTGCACGTGATGTGACCATGTGAATAACGTTCTGTTTATGCTCTTTATGTCGGTTAATAAAATAACCAAAATTAATGGTCCTATTTCCAAGAGTCTAATAAGTTAATCAGGAAAAAAATCCTAATAATAATATAACTGCACCTGCTTATAAATAGCTTACACAGGCAGACTCTCGTGTCCTGCTCTGTGCTGCTATGATAATGTGAAGTTTAGAAATTATATCAAGACTTCGAAAGTGGGGAAGGACGCGAACAGTATTTTTTTAACTACCGGGGACATGCCCTCCAGTGCAGATTTGAGGAACCCTGACGTACAGTCAGCCAACATTAACACAATGAGCATGAATTGAAAAATAAAAGTCCTAACAAACAGGTTACACCACCACAGATCAAGGATAACATGTAGCCACCTACCATGTACTAGCACAAACCACTAAATCCTGTAATGACCATATCACATGAGTAGTAGTAGTAGAAGTAGTGGCAGGGCATGTAGGTGCTGGGAGTGAATATTCAGAATATTTGCCCACTGCTCCGGGTGTGTGTGTGTGTGTGTGTGTGAACTTTGAATGAGTTAAATGCAGGCATAAATTTGAAGTATGGGTCACCATACCTGACCACAAGTCACTTCACTCACTCAATATGGTGAGTGAGCCATTATTGTTCTTACTCCAGAGTGAGGTTAAGGCTAGAAGGGGCACAACAAAATCTACTACAAACAAATGGCATCCCCTTTCATCTATACAGCATCATTTTTCTCACACTGTACAACAATAACTGGTGCATTATTGCAAGGGGTAGATTTAGGGTTGGAGTAGATGTTAATAAAACACAATCTAATAGGTACAACATTTAATTTATTGTTAGCTTCCAGTTTTTGCTACTCTTATAGCCACAACCCTTGACTATGGCTGAAGGTCACTTGACTGTAATAATGACAATATGAATATAAATACTAATAAATGGAACAGTGGTTCCCCATTATGGTACCGCAACCCACCACTCTGGTTGGTCTGCTCACTCCAAAGGGAAGAGCTATTGAGAGCAGGGTACTTCAGTGTCATAATAAAGCCATTTGGAATGCCCTTGGCAAAGGGAGCAATGAAAGACAATGTAATTTGCTTATTATCTTCACTTGCAATGTTACAGCTTTATTATTGTTGAAGTTTTAAAAGTATGCTTTTGGTGTGTACATCCATATAATAATTTCACTCTTTGCTGTAAAAGTTACCATGTCTTTGAACCCAATAGGTCACGTTTACCCAACACATCTACTATTAAACATATTTATGAAACTTATTCAAACTTAATATGAACTGTGTGTAATGTGTAATAATATACATTATATAAACAAAACACCTTGAATTATTCTGTTCATATGTTAAACTAAACTTTCCTGCCATTTCTTGCTATAAACTCAATGAGGAGGATGTGACATGTGCCCAGGCATGGTTTCCCTTACTAAGAATTTGTGCTCTGCATTTAACCCATCCAAGTGCACACAGCAGTGAGAAGTGAACAACCAGACACACACACCCAGTGGGCAGAAAAAAAAACCTTTTCAACAACTTGATTTTAATATTTTTATTTCAAGCATAATTGTTTTGTCCACTTCCACAGGTCTGTCTTAAAGGCATGTTTGATTTTCCATGATGTCATGAAGGAAAAGAAGACTAGGGGCCCTTCAGCAGAATATTGCAGTTGAGCCAGAAAGAGGCTGAAGCTGCATTCCACTTCATCCTTACACCATCTGTTTTTCCTTCATCCCTCCTTTGGTAACGTGACAATGACATCACATAGGAAACACCTGGTGAAGGATTTCAACCATTTCATCACCTGTTATATCTGTAAAGGGTACTTGATCAAGCCCACCACCGTAACAGAGTGCCTGCACACCTGTAAGTAACTACAGTCTTTATGAACATTTAATGAAAATTTTATTTAATTACTTAGCAGTGGCTTTCAACCATTGGGCTCTGACCCAAAAGTGATCTGTTCTAATAGTGTCACGGGCAGCACACATTGGAAAAAAAGCAGTGCTAAATTCAAGTAATGAAAGGTAATTGTGCATACAAAGTTAGGATAGCCTATCTTACATATCTGTAATTGTTAAATGTTTAAAATATAAATCAATGTGTCCAAATAAACTGTTGTATTTTAGTGCAGACCTACCTGTTTCACTGATACAGCATTTAGTGTTTGTTGCGTGTATTTAAGCTGATAAATCACATTCCTGTTGTTGCTAATAATTTGATAAGGCTTGATTAGGCACATATTTACTTCCACAGTGAGTATGTGAACAGGATTTAGTGTTAATTAGTTTACATTGTCAGTGACCTACTTTCCTTTTTGTATTATACTGGTACGGCAAACCAGATGTGAAATCTCCATTATTACTAAGATACATGACCAACACACTTTCACTGTCATATGTAGATCAGTCACCATGACAACAGATTCTCCTCAAGCATAAGATACTGTCACACAATTTTGTGTTTTTTGATGGAATGCAATTTTTTTTTTTTGCAATTTACTGTGGCATATGAATTTTAAACCATGACAAAGTTAGATTATTTGTTTATATTATTTGGTATATATATATTGCTTATATTTAATGTTAATTAATGCCATAAAAGTGATTTAATATCTTAAATGCACTAGGCATTTGTTTTATAAATATGCTGCATTTTAACCACCTGCTCAACTGATCATTACACACAACCCGATTGTGTCGTGTGTCAATGGCAGTGTGTAATATGTGTGGGCAGTGGCTATTTTGTCCCCACTCACTCATGAGGTAAAGCAGTTTGATATAGCTTTTGTGTGTTGATAGATTTGTATATGTGTTTTTTTTGTTTGTTTGTTTTTTTATTACAGAGCAATAAGGTGATTGTTATAATAATGATTGTTGCTACAGATATTGTTAGGTGTTGTACTGGCCAAGCAAAGACAGCTAAAACTTTATCTAAATGCCAGTTTTTAAGACTTGGTTTTAATTGTAGTCTGTGGACATTTTTTGCAGATGTAGGGAATTTCAACAGTGAAATGTAACATAAAAAATTATTGTAATTTTAATAGTAATATTTGTACATATAATATGAACAAATGTTACAGTAAAATGTGTTTGGTACCTGTATATAGGGTGCCCAGTGTAATGAAAATGCATACAATAGTATACCAAATAAAAACAAAAACCTGATGTATTGATAACCAAAAAATAGACATTGGCATGTTTATGCTACGCACATGTGCATATAATTTTTGCATGCATATGATGCGAAATGGAAATTTTAATTGTAATAAACTGTAAAAATGATACATTCAAATGTAATTGGTACCTGCAAATGGGGATCCTGTCTCATGAAAAGGTGTATAATAGTACTTCAGATAAAAACAAAAACCTGTGGTTTTTGAACCCATGTGTTTGGTGTGCATAAAATACATATTATGCAAAATTTGTTGGTGTGCATATGACACACAGTTTACAACGTGTGGTCCTACCCATTGTGTAGCACAATAATGGCAAAGTCCATGTTTGCCTGAGTTTTTTATGTATTTGGCGTATTGTAACTCATGAGATCAGGATCTCTTGGTTTATATGGTGAAAATCTGTAATAGATTTTAAAAGAAAATTTAAGTAAATTTTATTATTTTATTATTAAGTCATTTTTTCAGATTTTTTAGTGTTATTTAAGTATTAAGTAAAGAATTTCTTCTTTTTGTCTGCTTTTTTGTAGTTTGTAAAAGCTGTATTGTCCAGCATTTTGAGGACAGCAATGATTGCCCAAAATGTGGTATCCAGGTTCATGAAACAAATCCCTTGGAGATGTTAAGGTAAACCACACTGGACCATGATATCCTACTACTAATTCAAAACTCCTTCAGCAAATCTGCTTCAGATAAATCTGATTAATAAGATTCGAAAAATCGAATAGCTTTCTCATAATAGACTTGAGAGATTTGTTACCCACAGTTGCCTGGTTTTGAGCAGTGTGGGGGTTGTAAAGTGGCAGTGAATTTGATCCTGGTTGGGAGGCATTCCAAGCAACAGCCGGGCTGTTTTCTGGAGCCAGAATGTCAGCTGTGAGACTGACTTTGCACAGGATTGCCTCTCCACACCAGTGATACATCTCCACCCCAACACCAGTCAGAATGATAACACGATAACAAGAGCACAGAGCAGCATTAACCTGAACCTGCTAACAGATGTGACAGCGACATTAGCATTGTTCTGGTAGCTCACATTTCTGTGCATTACTTTTCTTCAAAGGCTGGACAACACTCTAGAAGAAGTCATTTTCAAACTTGTGCCTGGTCTTCGAGAAAGTATGTATTTTCCATTTAAAATAACTTTTGTGTAATTTATAGATACTGTATATCAACTGGCATTTAATTAACTGACATTTTGCTCCAGAGGAACAGCAGCAAGAGATTGAATTCTGGAGAAGAAACAAATCGAAAGAAAATCCTGATGGTAAATGTCTCAAACAGTAAAATGATACACAACCGCACTCACATGATAAACATGTTATCTCAACGCTTCGCCTTTTTAAAGGAATAGTTCACCTGAAAATGAAAACTGTGCCATTTATGTAAACGTGAGAGAACCATGAGCTGTTAAAATAAAAAAGCACTGTAAAAATATCCCAAATAGACTAGAGATAAACACACAGGTTATATTAACTATTTTTACACATGCTGTATTAAAAAGAACAGCAAGAACAGTAAATAATGACAGATATTTTGGTTTTGGCTCGAATATCCCTTTAATCCCACACATTAGGCTCTTCTGGCTATGAGTCCTTTGGGCCAGGTTGCTCTGCTGTATCAGCAGTTAAACTTCTTTTATCAGGCATTTGGTATCATTTTGTTCCTTATCAAATAATATCTTCACAGTTCAAATGAATCTACCACACTCTATTCTGCTGTCTCAGAGGTGGGTAGTAAGATGTGAGTCATCAGTATAGATGTATCTGTGTCATATCGCTCCCTTGACTACAGAGTGAACTACTACAGAGTCACTCTGCACAACTGTTTTATACAGTTACAACTGCAAAGATAAAGGAGTAGTTCAGCCAAACTAAAAAAATGTCATAATTTACTCACCCTCAAGTAATTCCAAACCTCTATGAATTTATTTGTTCTGCTGAACACAAAGGAAGATATTTTGAATAAGGTTTTTTTGGTCACCATTGACTTCCATAGTAGGAAAAAAAAGTGCCTGTTTATTTCAAAATATTGAAAAAAATCTAATTTTTGACATAATGTGGTGTTTTAGACAAACACCTTTGTATTTACAATAAAACAATGTAAAAGAAATGTTAATAAATATAAAGGCAAAAAGTGCTATATAAAGGCAGCTATGTAGTTTTTTCCCCCAAATTGCCTAATTCTAGTATGTACTGCATTTTCCTCAGAGTGCCATCAAGCTGGCCAGCAAGCTCTCACAATTGTTTTTGTTACAAGGTGACTTTGTTTTTGCCTTAAGACCATATTCAATAATGGTGAATACGCCACATCATATCAGTAGTAAAATTACATGGTCCTATTTATTAGTTAAATGGTGTTTTATGTGATTTGTTGGAATGTATTTTTTGTTTGTGTACTACAATCTTCGTAATCTGCAGCTTTTCTGCTCAATGTGTGAACCAAAATGAATGACTATCATAATACTTGAATCTCCAAGGCAACTTGTAAGTGTTTGCAGCTGTAAGCAGTTCTTAATGGTGAGATAATTACCACATTCATGATATTCCCAAGAGCATCGTCTTGAATGTAATCTATTTCATATGAAAGAAAGCCTGAGAAAAGATGCAGATGCTATTTTGCATTAGCATATCTATAAGTCTGAAATGTTTAGCATTTGTGACTCACATTGGAATATGTAATGTGGCACATATTTATTTTATTTTTAATTAAATGTATGAAATTATATTATATTATTTGCACATGTAGATTGATGCATTTTGCATTTTAAACATTCTGGGGAGTCAGAAAAACCTATTTATTAAAAAAATCGGTGTGAAAGGTGGATGAAAAAATAGATCAGACCTTTTGATTCTAATTATTGAAATGACAATCCTTTAACACAAGCAACTCTGTTTTGTATTTTTCCAGAGGATGGCCCTACATGTAAGAAGGCCCGAGTGGATGAAGATGATGATGTTAAAGATGATGGAGACTGTCACAGGAATGATCCACAGATAGCCATCTGTCTAGACTGTTTGCGTAACACTGGACAGATGGGAGAGAACATTGTTAAGGTTAGCCATCTTGAATTATTTCTCCTACTCCTATACTTTATATGTGCCATTCCATGTCTTCTTCTTTTATCTTCTTTCTGTGTTGGTCTTGCCTCCTTATCCCTCCTAAAAGAAAGGTGATCCAGGATCAGATTTTTCCTTCAAGATTAGTGCGTTTGACATTTTAAGATTAAAGTTGAGGCTGGTCCTTATTCATTTCTAAAACCTAGTATCAATCAGTGTAACTCCAAAACTCAATCGTCTCCCACATTTCTAATATCTCCCTGATTGCAAATAATTTTCTTTTTATTTGTATACTTTTTAGTAATATATTGACAAATGATTACAATAAAAAAAGTTCAATGCAGATTTTAAAGTGTCATTTATTCCTGTGATGGCTGCGTAATCAGCAGCCGCTACTCCAGTCCTCAGTGTCACAAAATTTTTCAGAAATCATTCTAATATTTTGATTGGAAATTTGTTCAAAGTTGTCTTTTCGCCTTGTGTTTCCAGGGCTTAATGAAAAAATTTATTCGCTGCTCAACAAGAGTGACCGTTGGAACAATCAAGAAGTTTTTAAGTATGAAGTTAAAGCTTCCCAGTTCTTATGAGGTAACACCTGAATATCTTTAGTCTACAGTACGTAGGTGACCCTTTTTCTTAACTCCACGGTTTGATTATATATTGCCTTTCCATTTTGTTCATATTTCTAATGTCTATGTTATGCATTTTAAAGACAAGTTTATGCCAAGGCTGTATTGCATATAGTGTAATAAAAACCTATATCAGTACATGTGTTCCTTGGTAGTCAAACCCATGACCTTGGCATACAGAAACACTCCAAATAAAATATGCTCTTCTAGGACATATGTCTTTCACTTCATTGCATGTGTTTCACCAGTTTACCACCATATTCCCATGTTTATCATGTTTCTGCTGTTTATGTTTTGCTTCTTTTTAGTTTGCTTGCCCGTTTAAGTCTAACATGCAATTGTTCTGACAGTCTCTAACTTTTTCTGCAGCTAGATGTTCTATGCAATGGTGAGATCATGGGTAAAGATCACACCATGGAGTTTATCTACATGACTCGCTGGAGGCTTCGGGGAGAAAATGTAAGCCATGAGAATACCAGTGTCTCCTTCTGTCCTTTCTTCTCATGTTTGAAATCTAAATCCTCTCATCTTTTCCACTGGGATGAGGAGTGTGGCCGACCCTATTACTCTATTAACAAGTTAATAGCAAGTTGTGTGGCTTTGCCGTGGTATTTATAATTTAAAGCAATAAACTTAAGACAGCTATAAAACTTTAAGCTTATTTTTACAACATGCCGAGTTAGTCCGAAACCCCCCTCCTCAGTTGGGCATGCTCTTCAGAGTTAATTCTAGCTTTATGATTGTCACTTTTACACTAGGCTGTCATGGAGTTTGGAGCTATGAGGTCCAGGGTCAGGTCATGAATCGCTGTTGTGGTGAAGGGGGTTACAGATGCCCCACTGGAGGGGGTCTCTACTCTGTTTTCATACCCAGGCATATCCTCTTGCAACTCACCAGGGGACTTCATAGGGTGATCTTAATGAGGCTCCCTGTATACCCTTTTGATAAGTGTATGACTTTCCTTTTGTTTGAAAAAGTCACCACCTAGGCTCTATTTTGGTCAAAGTACAGCTTATGAATTCATTAAGGTTTTTTTTTTTTTTTTTTTTTTTTCACCATTTTCTTGAGTTTTAAAGTTTCCATTGCCCCAATTATAAAATATTAATTTTAAACAGAACAATTAATAAAATAAAATAAAATAAAATAAAAAATATCAGTTGACATTCACATTAAATGCATGCTGTAAAATCAGAAGGATTTCCCTTATGGCTTTCCTAGATCTTGAAATTGACTTGAATTGAGAATTCAATAAGGATAAACATTTATCAGTTTAAAAAAAAAACATTTTGAATAGAAGTGGCACAGAACGGAGTCAGAAAGACCTAAGATCTCCTATTTTTCTAGTACAGTGCAAAAACACCTCTTGCTTTCTATAAACAGGTTTCTGAGTGTTGTTTGAGTGTACTTCGAACAAGAATACGTGTGTGTCCTTCATTAAACCCTACAGTACCACTTTGAAGATGTGCAGATTGAAAAGTCTTTATATTTGTTTGGAACACAAAAGCTGTGGCCAAAAATGAAAACTCATTAATTACTGACCATTATGTTGCTCCAAGTCTGTAAAACCTCTGACCCTCTCATATAGACAGAGAAAGCTCTCTGACCCTCTCATATAGACAGCAAGGATCCATACACGATCAAGGCTGAAAAAAACTTAACAAGGTCTAGTATTAAAATAGTCTATTACATCAGTGCTTCAACCATAATTATACAAAGCCATGATAACACTTTTTGCATGCAAAGAAAACAAAAAAAAATACTTTATTTAACTATTTGACTCCTCCACGTCACCCTGGTGCCATTCTGGAGAGCATTACATATGTAAACATCGTATGCTGTTCTGTGTGAGCAGCACCATACGCAGATACATTATTTTTGTTGTTTTTGCTTTGTTCTGAATATAAAGAAAGTACAGTATCTTTGTACACACGTTCCATGCATGGTTATGCATGTGATACTCTCCAAAATGGTGCTAGTAATTAAAGTATGCATTTACTTTCCTTTACCAGACCCTTCTATAACTGTTGATATGAGTGAAAGACAGAGAGGAGTGCGAAAACAATGCCCTCGATTCAATATTATTGGAAATATATCACTGAAATAAAGTCAGCAGCAACTTCTGGTTCACACAGACATTAATGACAGAATTTAGTTATCCCTTTAACAGCAATGTATAAACATTCAAGACAGATGTTCAAATTGTTCTGTGATTAAGTATGCCAGTTTCATTTCAACTAAAATGTACACTGTATACTCATCTACATCATGTCTCTTTCTCCAGGCATATCCAATGGTACTTGAATATCGACCACGCATTGACTTTGGATAGGTTGAAATATCCTGCACTAGTTTCAGCCTATCAACAGACAGCGAATTGAATGGACAGTCCTGAAGATATACTCTACCCATCTCTTCTGTTTAATTACTTTGGCTCATTATTGGGACCAGTTAGTGCATAGAAGCATGTGACACTTACTGTGTGCCACAGAGATTTGTGTATTGTGGTTTATTTAAACCAAGGTGACACAAGAGTCATGTTTAACAGCCTTTACCTATTTGCATATGATGGTATCTCCTTTTAAAAAAAGCCACAATCTTAAAATCTCAAGTATATGCAGCAGTGCCTTTTCCCATACATCATCTTATAAAGAGCTTTTTTGAACAGACATTTTATAAAGACGTGTTTTTGAAGGATTTTTCCTTTTGTGTTCCACAGAAGGAACAATGTCATACAAGTTTTGATAAACATGAGAGAGTAAATGATGACAGGATGTTCATATTTAGTGGTTTAATATTATAAGTCTCCAGATGTTTAAAGGTTTGGGCTGGTTTAGAGCCTCCGACATCTTCCAAGGGTTTTAAACTGGTCTGTTTTTTATTTTGCCCACTTAAGGGATTTTATTTATGATAGGTCATACCTCACACACATGCCTTTTCTTTTGAGGGTTTCGGTGACCTCTCTGCACATGTGCCTCAATTTTTTGATTGAAGTTGAAATTAACTTCGCTAAACACGTTGAGTAGAGATTTTACAATGTCATCATACTTCCCTGGCATAAATTATAAAAAAAAGTTGAGCTTACTGTCATTGTGTCATTATTTTGGTTTATGGTTGACAGGCAATGAGTTAAAAACTCACTCATTTGTAGAACTCTGACTTTCCCCAAAAAATTATAAAAACATGGGTATAATGTTCCTAATTGCTGCTTTGAATATTGAGTCATGCTTGCCTTTTTATGTCAGAATGCAATTTAGTCCGTAAATCCTGAATCAAAAAAATGACAAAGTAAAGGAAGTATGCATAGTTTATTCTAGCAAAATAGAAAAGCATTTACTTGATCATATACACAGGCTTCTTGACAGTATATTAGTCTAGTCGTATTAGACCAAAGACACTCTACATCATGACCACATGGGATACATACGGTTTGGCTCACCTTACAACTTTACTTGCAAACAGAAGCCATGTGGAAAAATGAAAGCTTGAATGTCTGTGCATGGAACAAAACTACCTAATTTCTCAAACAGAATTCAGAATTGTTTCCTTCACAAACCTCTTCTGATAGAATCACACTAATTCTATTTGGAAGAAATCTTAAGCAACAATCAAGGTCAAGAAAGAAAATATTCTTGTTTTTACGTTAAAAAGGTTAATTTTGAGTAAAACAAATGTGTTTAATAATTGTTTAGAATAGACTTCTGAATGTCCTTGTGCTGCAATGATTAATATGTATTTTTGTAAAGATCCCTTGTAGATATTTAAAAAATGGAATCGTATATTGTAAGTTTAACAAACATCAAATGCTGCTTAGAATAATCTATTCTATTTTTCAATGTAAAGTCCTTGAGTTGATTCCTAGAGAGATTAGAAATGTGTATATAACATTATTGTATTTGTGAATCTGTGTTCAGAAGAAAAATACACTCATGATTATTGATGTTATTGGGTGTGTGTGTTTTGATTTCATACTTATGTCATGGTAATTAAAAATAGATAATGCAATATTGAATTGCATCTGTTATAGTTCAATTCTTTCTCCCTTCTGAAAATGGTCTCATTGCACTGTGGTGGGTGCAGCAGCACTGCCTCATATTTTGTCTGTGATTTCATCTAAGGTTCATCTGCCAAGGATAGAATTTCAAAACTTTAAAAAGCCAAAATCCATTGACTTTTCAAGTGATTTGGCTTTCATTGCTTTTGATGAGGAGACACAGCTTCTCACACCCTCATTCTCTTACACACATACACACAAACATGAATAAGTGGTTTTATGAGGACTCCCAGTAGTAATTACTGTTATGTACACTGTACAAACTGTAAATATTCTAAATAACACTAACCATATACCCCTCAAATAAAATACTGGCATAATTTTAATAAATACATTTATTATATTTTTAAGTTATTTGGTTTACCATGGTAAACCATGTTTATGTTATAATATCCTCACCATAATACACAACCTCATAAACCATGTATTAAAGTGCACACACACATTTTATTTAGAAGGTTTATCAGGTAATATTTGTGTGTCCATCACTGTTCATTCTCTAAATTTTAAAGGTCAGGCTTAAGATACAGCAGGTCCAGCAGACTGCGGCTCAGCTTTGCTATCTGGGAGTTAATGCTCTGGAAGATGCACCAGTCTGCAAAGGGACAATGTTTGGGCTCTGCACTCAAGAAAGTGGATTTTTCCCACTTTCTCCAACAGGCCAGTGACAACACTTCTGGATTTACACTCTGTGCTAGTCAGCCAGTCAGTTTTTCCAAAAGCACTCTCTTCTGTCTAGGAAAGTGTATGTCTCTTCACCTGTGCCAAATGCATTCTACAGCTGCACAATAGAGCGTTATCTGAACCTTTGTGTACCTTTCTCTCTTTTTCTGTTTTGGAGCTTTTGGAGATCAGAAAGTGTTTCTGAAAAATGTGTCAAAAAATGTTTGGTGACATTGGTGCCTTTTACAAGATATCTAATTTATCCCGCAAAATGTTTACCTACGGCTGCTTGGAAGTGTTTTTAAAAAAATAAAAAACTGTATATACTCTATGGGGGTGGGGGAGTATACCATATGCTGTAATGTTCCGTCCAACAATGATAATAAAAGAAGCCAAGCCAAGTGCACAAACAATACTGGACAAAGAACAAGAAAAGAACTAAATAACTAAATGTCAAAATAACTAAATGTCAAGGTTTAATTTTATTAAATTTATTACATTTATCAAATTGTTTTTTTTGTGTATGACAGAGTGGGTGCTCATGGATCACACAGGAGCACACAAATGGAATGGATTGAAACAACAAGCTGCCAATTTATTTATTTGGAATCAAATGTATAATACAGTCCAATACTAAACCCCTACTTTCAGGTGAAAATGTACTTCCCCCCCCCAAAATTCCAGTTTTGCCTAATTAGTGTCTTTATTTGCTCAGCTGTCTGCATTTATATGTCTATGTTGGCTCCCCTAATGTTTAACCAAACATTTGTGCCACCCTTTTAAACTGAGGTGCTTTTCAGTGTTTGACTGTATTAAATAAACATTTAGGACCACTACTCAAGGTGAGACTGAGCTGAAAAAGATTTAAAGCCAAATATGTTGCATACCAGTATAGTCAATCTTTACTGTTTAGAATTAAATCCCTTCAGTTTTCATAACAACAATTAGCAAAATATATATTTGTGTCAGTGGCTTGATGTTTGCCAGTTCCAAACACTAAGGATGATTACGACTAGACAGATTAAAGAAATCTGTCTATCCCACTAGCAAAGCTATGTTTTGGCTTTAGTTTTTTCCCCTCAGTGCTCAAACCTTACAGTGATAGACAGATGTTAAATTATACTGTCATCAGCAGTTTAACCCAGTTTAACCCAAACAAGCAGAAGGCCCAAAAGTGACACAAATAAATGCAGGTGTTTGTGCAATTTTTCATTTGCACAAAGTCTTGGTTGAGTGCCCTGTGAGCCTTAATGAACTTTCTATCCTTAATGAAAATGTGCTTACTCCATAGAATAACATTTGTCAGTGGATTTTTAGAAATGTGGTATATATTACTTTTCTTTTTTTTTGGCACAGACGAGCAGACGATCAGATTAAAAGTACATTTTGTACTGGTCCATACTGTATTTCAGTCAGAGGTGAAAAAGTAGTCAGCCGAGACTGTTTGCTTTCCACAGCTGCTATTAACATGCATCTCAGTTGCATCTCTTATGACCACTTGTGGTTGGATTTCATTGATGGGAGGTCTCTGATGTTGATATATCATTTACTAAGTCAGTATGTTACTGCATATTGATTGTAAAGTGCAAACAAGCTCCAAAAATCACAGCACTTTTTTATACCAAATACTATATACTTTCATTTTCAATATCAGCTCAACAAGTGTGATTATCAGAATGGAATGCATGAAGCGATTCTGGTCAAGCTGCTAGCGCAACTGCTAACTCAAAAGCTCTTCACATTATCTGTATGTTGTGAATACTGGAGATTTTTTGTGACTTGACGTTGTGAATTTTGGTCTCAATAAATTCCTAATTTGCTACTTATGGATTATGGAGTGATTAAGGGATCTAAAATACATGCAGCATAATGCATTAATATATTAAGCCAATATGGCATGAATTGATAAAAAAAGTCACAACAAAGACTTTGATGTGTGTGTATATATATATATATATATATATATATACATTATAGAGCAAGATCAGGTCTGTTACAAAATGATTAACTTTAAATAAAATATAATTTAACATGGTTTAAAATGTTGTATTTGCACTTGTGAGGGGATGTATGGAGAGGAGGAGGAGGAGGACATGAATGAAGGCAGTGGTTTTTCTCAGTACTGTGGACAAAGACTTCCATTCTGCAGCACTCAGCTGCTTGCACTGTGAGAGCTGAGAATGAGCCAAGACTCCATACACATCACACACACACAAACACAATCACATCCAAACCCAAGATGCAGTGTGTGAAACGTGCCTTTGTGCTGCAACAATGAATAAGAAGTGAAAAAGATGATTCAATACAGCGGAGATGTTAAAAATGTGAATCTTAGGATACTTTGGGAAACGTTTTCTCACAGCATTGCCGCAGATTTGTAAAGGAAATGAATAGCTTCTGCGACTATAGATGATCTTGTGCAACATTGCTTAGTTTACATGACTGAATGAGATGTCAAACTCAATACTGTATCCTGCCATGCTAAATCAGCCAAAAAATAGGTATTTCCCTTTTTTGTTTCCTCTGAAAATTAATGATCAGCTCAGCCATGACATAAGAACCTACAGGCGACTGATGGCTGTCAGTATGTGTCAGGGACAAGGGCCTCCTGCTGGGTTTGGCTCGCTCCACCAGGATCCAGCATGACTCTGGAATGGCATGCAGCCAGTGGGATGCAGATGAAAGTTCAGCGCGCTCATCCGCGGTGTGAGATTTCTCATGCGATGCAGTCAATGAGCAAGGCCGATCGCGGACCCTCTTGACACACTCATTGTGTCAGGTTAAGGATGTGCTCACAGGGATTTTGTAAAACATGTGATACATCACGTATGATGTCAATATGCCAAGGACAAATAGTTGAAGTCCTTTTATTGTTTTCATGCACATATTGGTTAATTTTAACAAAAGATCCAAAAGAAACTGTATTAACTGTATAATCTTAGAACAGCAAGTTATGGGGTTAATGTTCTTTTCCTTCAGTCACATTGATTACTGAAACATGGAAGGTGGGGCTGTGAAGCACGGTATATGAAACCTAAACCAATTGGGACATACAAGAATAAATCATCACCTTACGCATGTTATGTCACAGCAGTGACATACAGTACTACCATACAGACTTGATCACCAAGGTCATTATCAGAACTGAACAAAATAATAAAAAAACAATGACTAAAAGTAAAACATCTCAGATGCTGAAATAGTGACTAACTAGTTGCTTATTAACATGCATATTACTGAAAGCTAAGAAAAAAATAATTTACAAAAAGTGCCTATATTATTTTGTCCTGTTTTTGAAAGAAAAATGACCAGATACAGCACAGACATTTATTTCTATTGTAAGTAAATTATGTTCTTTTGAATTTCTTTGCATTGTAAAAAAAATGTATTTGTAACATTGGTTCTTGAGTGTGAAATCTGTATATTAAAATAATTTATGCAGGATCATGTGGCGCTGCACTCAGAATGTTAAAATCAATCAGCTGTAGTGATTGTGAGGCATTAAATAAAAATGTTTTTCCTCTTTCAAGCAAAAAAGTGATTACTTGATTGATCCATAGGAGAAAGGAAAATTCTAAAAATATTTTAAGAATACATATAATGTATATATAAATAACACATATTATGGTGTTACCTATTAGTTTACAGGTTTGGCAATGCTTGTGAGGTCCAAAATTTCCTTAATGATTTAAAAAAAACATGTTGAACCCAGATTAGTGAGCAGGACATCACTGGACATCACATCAAAAGGAGCAAGTGTGTTTTGCACAGATTTCTGTGAGGGTTATGTTAAAGAGTACAGAGTCAGGTTGGGCAATAGAAAATGAACAGCTCTTAAAAACCCTTAAAAACAGTGTGTCAAAGGCATGCTCCAAATTATTTAGCATGCCAGTGTTAAAAATTGTAGTCCCTCTGGAATACAAATAGGCTGATCGTGCTTACTGGAATTTAAATCACAGTAAACACTCAACCACAGTAAAATGAAACGCTATGAAAGGCACACTCCCAAAAAGCCTTTCATCAGTTCATATGCTGGATGTATGAATGGAAAGCTTCTACAAACTGTCTTGTAAATTAAGAAAGAAGAGCTATTTCAAATGTGGTAATTTGAAGACATAAACAAATCAAACAGTAAAGCATGGTGTTAGTCTATGGCTTAAGTCATGGTGACAGGATCAGTTGTACGACAGGGTGTCTATCCACTTCTAAGAGCTGCCAATGGCACCTGAGCCATATTAGTCAATGCCAACTGCAGAATACAAGTCGTGTACTCAAACACTCCTGTTACTGTATAGGAATGTTTGTCTGACTGGTGGGAGACAGTGAAGGCGTGTTCCTGATATGGTCAAAACAAGTGGTGATGAACATATATCAAATATAGAAATCTTTTGATGGGTTAGCGTAAGTAGGGAAGGTGCTCTTGTGTGTTTGAATTTTAAAAGAATTACCTTTTTAATATATCATTTTACATCTTTTTTTTTAACCGTGTTCCACTAAGGAAATAAAATATGTCAGGTGAACATTATTTATGTCATTTTGAGAATTTAGTTCTGCTTAATGTGATCTATGCAATTCTCAAACAACAACAACAACAATGGAATCATTTTAATGTCCCGTTTGTTTACAAAAAATGTAAACCCTTAACATTTCAGTTTTGAAATTTAACATTTTATAAGATCTATAAATCTATATAGTTTATTGCATCTATTGTAAACAAATACGTAGACCAAATCTCAAACGCAGCCAAATTAATAGTCACATTTTCCAAAGACAGATCTCTACCTCCACCTACTGGCCGACTTCTTCACCAGCAGCACAGTATGTTGACTAATAAAGCCCATAGAGACAGAGTTAATTATTAAACAATATAACGAATTCATTAGGCTATATATAACTTTAAATTATAACTTTATTTAACTTGAATTGTAACGTTTCATGTTTATGTAAGATACACACTCGCATATTTAGATTGAACATTAGATTGAAGAACAAAGCAATATTTAAGCAGATGTGGTTGCTCTGACACCTCTCATCAAGGTCACAGTATGAGACCCCGACCCCCTTGAGACTGAAGCTTACAGTTTACAGACTGTCTGTAAATATGCATAGGTATACAAGAGATTCTAATATTTGAGAAATTAATGGACATGTAGGCCGTTATAATGATTTCTTTCAGCTATCACATTTTTGTCAAAAAATGTGTTTTTGATGTTAGATACAAGTAGAGTTTAGCATGGCGTATTTTAAGTTGCAGGAAAGATTTTAATTAGAGGTGTGCAATAAATCTGACTCAGCACAGCACGGCCCCAGTGTTACGTCGAGACAGCCGCCGTATCCAAGTCCGTAACTACAAACCTCATCATCCTCAACAACATGGCGCCAGCGTACAGCTGGACCGTACATAGACGCCACGGCACTTCTTCAACAAGTTATTTTACTCACTAAACGCAGCGTCGCGAAGATTTTTGTATCTTTTCTTTTTACTTTTCTTCTTACCCACTTTGTTTGTTTTCTTTGACAAGCAAATATCAGCCTTTTTGGTCATCTTAGTCTCAAAAACTCACCTGCTTTAGCAAAAAGAACAGACCGTGCTGGACTCACTCACTGTTGCAGAATTTCTCAAAGTAAAAGGAAAGTGAGCACTGAGATTAGGCTACGCAGACGGGAAAAGTACTTTTTTCCCCCCAGAAAAATAAGCCATGTAACTGCGCTCGAAAGGCTTTCTTCAGAGGACATGCATCTAAACATGAGCGAAAATAACTGTCCATTTGAAGAAAGGGATAGAGACAGACTTCCTCCTATACTAAATCATGTAAGTTAAGTATTTTTCAAATATTGCTGACTATGGTTAATACAACTTTTAAATAGGCTATGCACATTATATTTTAAAATAGCATACGTTTCATGTATTTTTCAGTTTTTTGCACTATATTAATCAGAATTTTGCTTTATTTTTAATGTACATTTGCCTTTTAAACTGGCGTGGTTTTCCTAATGGAAATCATTTATATCGGATTTTCAACAAAATTAGCCTACTGTTGAGACAACGACGTAGTGTTAAATAACTCCGTAAAAGTCACCGTGAAAACGGCATATGTGATTCACGGAATATTTAACCTTCTGCACGCACAGCGCATTTTCTTTTAGTGATTTAGCATTTTCCTGGTGTTAAAGCACACAGAAAACATCAGCCATTAATGTTTCGTTTCCACAAAACCACACTGATGCTGCTTCTGGTTACGCAATCAGTGACACAATCACAATTAACAAGGTTTTGATTTCCTTCTGTTGTGTAAATGTGCTATTCTAAATATGTATTCATTAACGATACTTTTTTTCTTTATTCATATATTTGAATAAGGGGAGGGGCATATTCTTTTTAGTAGGGTATTTATGATTTCATATTTTATCTTGATTATGTGTTCAGTATCTGTCAGTCTAGTGTAGTATAGTCTATATATTTTATTGTAGTATCTGTTCTCTATTGCAGTTTGTTTTATCAGCAGAGTACAGGTGTGCCACAACACAATTGTTTTTTTTTTTAGAAATGTTTGAAAATAACTAGGATCATTTCATCTGCAGAGCTTGGATCGCGGACCAAAGCTCCCTTTCCCCTCTTATGGAAGCTTCATCTCCACCCTGAATCACAAAAGAGAGCCAGGCAACCACAGTCTTTCTTCTCCGTTCCTGCTACCTGCAGTCAAACAAGGTCAGACTGCTTCCAGCGCTGCTGGTTTTGACTGTTTCTTGTTGCATAGCTTGATTTTGTTGATATTTTTAAACAACATGTAAGGAAGGGTTACTATGGTTTTAAAATTATATGCATGAGTTATTTAAAGGTAATTCCCTTTTGCAACAACAAGAAAAACTAATTGCATTTCAAAGCGGTCCATTTTGGCTGCACTGAATTGATAACCACTTCACCGTTTCAAGCAGATGTTTTGCTTTCTTTGTCTTGGAGATCAAAGATGTTGTTTATGTGATGCATTCATCTTCAAGTCTGTGACAAGGCATAAGTATGTTTAGTCTGTCTTTAGCACAGATGAGTAGGACACTTGTTAAATGTTTTCACTTTACAGTATAAATTTACTAAGTTAACCAGGAAAATGTCCTACTGTAGTCCACAAGTACAAATCATTTTGTGAGAAATTTGTTGAGAATTAAAGGACTAGGGTGCCTTTTAATATAATAACATACTGCGCTGGTGATTGCATGTTACCAGGTGGTTGTTGGGATGCTGAGAGTCATTGTTCAGATAGTTGTTTCTGATAAGATAATGACAAATAATTGTTAGCTGCAGAGTGATTGAAAAAAATCCCCCCTGAGAGCAAGATGATGGCCCACCTTGCTCATTTTGCAAGCTGCTGTCTAATTAATTCTGTGTGCGTTTGTTTTCAGTGAGAGAGCTTCCTCCAATATGTCCAGATGTGAGACAGAAGCATCGTATCTCTATTGATGTTCTCCCTCCAGAGGTGAAGGCTCGTTTTGTCTCAGAACCCATTATTCCCATTCGGACCAAAACCGCCAAAGAGTTTCAGTACGTGCCTTTTTATTTAGTCAACCTGCCGAATTCCCAAGGTCAGTTACAGTGTTTTTTAAACTGTCTTTTTCTGGCTGTAGGGATGATGTTGAAAGGGCAACTATCTCAGGGGATTGGAAACAAGTCCATGATTTCTACTTGACCACATTTGACTCCTTTTTGGAACTCAATGGTGCATTTAAGGTATGTTGAAGCTCTTTTAATACAGTGTCTTGTTTTTACTAGATATTGCTGTTGATTGTTTTCATGTTGCTTGAAATCTGTTTTGAGCATAAGCTTACTTTGCCAAAAGTGTAAAATATAACAACATTTAAAATGTAATTATTTAAAAATATATATTTTACAAGTTAGCATATAATTGACTTGTCTAAATGTGTTTTTATTTAGGCTTTTGAATAATGGTCAATGTTATGAATGAAACGTCCTTTTAAGTTTAGCCAAAGTTTTAAATGAGAACTCTTGGAAGTCGGTGGAAAAAGTAACCGTGAAAGTCAGGAAAGGAGGAAAACTGAACATTTTGGTCTCCAAATGAATCAATGAGCTCATTCAGGGAGTAAAAAACAACATCTGCATATGGTTTCATCAAAAAATGTTATTCTTATTAGAGGTGAATGTTTTACCATTCATTTTATATGTGAAATATATATGAAATGCACCAGGTAAGTGGTTGGTAGAAAGTATAATTCATGTTTTTTTATGTTTACATTTTCTTTTCAGAAAGAAGCAAATGCTCCCTTTAACACTATTGAAGACTCAGGAATAAACATCAAATTTGTCAATATTGTTTATGATGCTTTACTCCACACAGTAAGTAAGAAACTTTCCTATAATTGAATTACACAGTAAGCTATTGTGCTCTGTCTGTTGTTTTGAATTTGGTTTTAACAAATTGATTTAATCTGGCTAATTTGCAGCCTGCGGACACACAGAAATCAGTCCTGAAGGGAATTATTAATAGCTTATTAAGAGAATGGAAAGGGTACGTAGTGCATTGTGTTCTCTCAATGAAGCGCTAAAAGAGGACATGAATTCTTTGCAGAAAATAGTGATTAAAAAAGAATCACTGTCAGTTTTGTTTTTGTATTTTTAGGCCTCGGACGAAGGATGACCTTAGAGCGTATTTTGTTCTTGTTCAGGTAAATACATTGTTTCTGCACACTTGTGTGTTTTTTGTGTGTTTATAAAGAAATTATTAGTTCTGTTTATCTCTTAAGAGAGTTATGTTCCCTTTCACTTTTACATCCTGACTTAATGGCCTGTTCTGCAGTTGGTTCTCTAAAAGTAGCTAACTATATTGGTTATTGTTATAACCAGAGCTGTATTTATTTGTCAGGAAATCTGTCTCTAAAATGTGGGTGTTAGGATTAACATAAAATGCATAATAATTGATATAATAAAAATAAAACTAATACATTGTATGAACCAGAATTGCTATCAGTTTGAAAACATAGTGACATCAGCATGTAACTAAATAATGTGCAACAACAGATGCTGCACTAATACATGATTATTTAATCTGTATCCGATCTATGAATTGGCTAATGACTTGAAATGTGTGTATATATACATATACAGTATATATTTGAAAAGATTCACAAAAAAAGAACCATTACAGTGCATGTGAAAGTGGGATTTGCACAATAGAATGTAAAAAGCAAATATTTGGTGCTCATTTGAAAAATTAGTTGCGAGAACAGTTACTGTCACACTGCTAAAAAAATAGCATCTAGACACTCCTCTTACTAGTGGTCAAGCCCATGTCATTAATACAAAATTGCCTTCACTACACAGAACCCAAAGACATGTGATACTTTTCTGCAATACCTGTAATTTCCCTTTGCAAACCAAAGCAGTTATCTGCGTGCAATCCTATAGATGTGCACTTACACAGTAAAATTGCTCTAATCTGTCTTTGATTTGCCCTTTGTGTTGGCAGCCACGTTAAACACCCCAGGCTAAGTAAGAGGCGAATCAGAGTTTCAGGAAACTCTTGATCTCCTCTTTCACCACATGGCCCATTGACTCCAGCCATAGCTCTGCTCTGATGCAGACAGATCGTGAGCTAAGTGTTTACTTCACACATGACCAGAGCAGGCTGGCCTGGGACTGTCCAAATAAGGACACAGCCACTGGATTTAAGCCTGGGAAGCCGTAGGCAGAGAGAAAGACGAAGGCTTGGTTAGCTGGGATTTTATTCGTTTGGGGTTTTCAGCTTCATGAAACTTTTTTTTTTTCTCTCCGTTTGATGAAGATCAGTAGTGGTGAGAGTTAGACATTTTCATAAACAGAAGCATGTACAGATGTCGGTCTTCTCCAGAGTTTGCATATAGCGGTATTCGTCTCCAGACTGTTGATGGGCTCTCTGACCTACATTTCTCTAGAGGACATGATGAAATTGGAAAGCAGAGGCAATTATTGGGCTGATCTGTCTGCCACTAATGTCAGGCAGCCTCTGTATTATTTGCGTTTGCCGTGCCTAAGGAAGGGATGAGGTCATACTGGAGAGGAAAAGCGCTGGTTTCTGCTGCAGTGCCACTTCTTATTAAAAGCCAGACTTATTTCACTGCTCCTAAATGAAAAGTTATATTTCCTTTTTGAAGTTTGCTGAAATGCCTCTCTGTGTCACAGAACCCTCAGTACACCAGCCCAGCCACATATGTCATCTATGCACACTTACTGAGGCAAATAGCAGCCCTGGCTGAAGCGGACCACCATTTCCTGATGCACTGGTTTAAAAAGTGAGTCTGTACAGGACAGCAATTCACAGTGGAAAAATGGAAAATCTAACTCCTTTGCCCTAGTTTCTTTTAAATAAATTAGTCTTTTGTCTGTTTTGCATTTTAAGTAGTGGTTTTAATTATTTAATGTGTAAATCCAACAAATTGAGCTAGCCAGTGTCAAGGATTTAAACAAATTGACAGTAAAAAAAGAAGTGTATGTGTATGGATTATATCTTCCTGCCTTTGTTTCTTCTTTCAGGCTGCCCCAGAAGCGTTTCAAACAGCTGGTGGAGCGCTTGCAGCTCTTCATCACTACCCGCCTATTTCCTGCCAAGCCAGAAGAGTTGCCGCCCATGGCCAAATGCTCCTGGTGGATTCCCTCAGCCACTAAAGTCCTTTCCCTCCTTAGTGAGTACTACTGTTCTGGCCACTAGAGAGGGCATGGAGAAAGTCAAGATGCTTTCTCGTAGTTCTTTACAACCAAAAGAATCCTAACATTGGTCTTGTTTTAACAGATGCTGCAAATAGCATTTCCTCTTCCCCTATTATCCCTTTCACTGATTTCTACAACCTAACATTGGACCACATAGACTTTATGGAGGATTACCACACGTGGCAGGCTCACGGAAATTCAAACAGGTGTGAATATAACAATATATTTTTTGTCAGAGGCAAAATTGCTTTAAAAATTGCTTTTTTTTTTTTATTTTTTTTTTTATGTAGCATAATTATGTTTTATTAATAAATCATTTCCAGCTTAAAATGAATAAATTGTAAGGTTTAAGTGTGAAACATACAGTACCCTCCACTTATATTGCCACCCTTGGTAAATCTGAGCAAAGGTGGCTGTAAAGATAAATCTGCATTGTTAATCCTTTTGATCTTTCATTAAAAAAATCACACAATTCTAACCTATCATTGAAGTAAAACAATTGAAAATAGGGAGAAATTCTTGTGATGAAATATTTTTTTTTCTCCAATACTTGTTGACCACAATTATTGGCTCCCCTAGAATCTTTTATTAGTAAATTTTCTCTGAAGTATATTCCCATTCATATTCACAATTTTGAGCAGCACTCCAGGGTGATTATGGACATGAAATTATCCAACCATGGTTTCTTGTTTCACACACAAAAAAATAAAATAAAATAAAATAAAAATAATCACCTTTGCACAGGTTTACCAAGGGTGCCAAAATTAGTGGAGAGCACTGTATCATTAAAATATACTGTATTTAAAAGTTTGTGGTCAGTAAGTTTTTGTATATTTGTATATTTATTTATTTAATAAGATAAATGTATGAATTGATCCTGATGATTGAATCCTGAATCCTGAAAAATGTGCATCACAGTTTCCACAAAAAGATTTAGTACATCAGTGTTGATAATGATAATAATAAGAAATGTTGTTTGAGTATCCCATGAGCATATTACATGATGAGTGAAAGATCCTGTGACACTAAACCGTAATGTACATAGTACATTTTAAATGAGATTAAAAGAAGAAAAGAGTTGTTTTAAATTTGTAATGGTATTTCTGTAATATGAATGTTATATATTGATGTATTGATTAAATAAAGGCAACCTTTGGTTTCCATAAGACTACTACAGTATATGAAAGATACTGGGAGTAGAAGAACAGAATTTAAGAGATATTGGTCTGTCACCAGTGAACACTTTACACTTGTACTTAACTAATTTCTGATCTATATCTTTTCAGGTTCACCTTCTGTCAGTTTCCCTTCATCCTGTCCACAGTAGTAAAGAAGGCCATCATCCAGAGAGACTCTGAGCAGCAGATGATCAGTATGGCCAGGGTGAGAGTTCACCTGCACAATGAGCTCTCTCTATAGATAAAACTGTCTTAAGATGAAAAAGCTAGTGTCTGTTTGGGAAAATATGTGTTCTAGTCAGAGAGTATTTTCTGATAACAATCCTAGCTTGGGTGGGGCGGCCATTCCTATGGCTCCATCCCAAACATATGTGTCCAGACTGTAGGATAAACAGACACGTGGCTGGAGAATAATATCACCATACACCGCAAGTAGACAGACATCATCTGTCTAAGAAATGTGTTACTCAGAAACAAGAAATAGAGACATTGAATAAAACCTAGATGTGGCCGTTTGTTGACTGATAAATGCATTGCTCTTTATGTCCAATGCAGCAAACCCTGGTGGACAAAGTTTCTCGCAGGCAGAGGGTGGATATGAGTCTGCTGTTTCTCAACATTAAAGTTAGGCGTCTGCAGCTGGTCAGTGACTCACTGGATGAGGTAATACTGCTCAGTCCAAATCTGTAAACGTAGAATTGTGTCTGTTCCTGTAGATGTTACCCTTGAACCATTGAAAAATATGTATTTCTAAAGGAGGACCTACTTTTGTATGGGATGCATTGGTCTGTATAAAGTAGTACAGATCTAAGTTTGTTTTCCTAGGCTGAAAAGACTTTTAGCCAACAGCATGTACATCGTGCTCTGGAAAATTCTAAGTCTGGCTAAGACTTCATTTGGAAAAATGGCCCCTCCATAAATGTGTTCCTTTTTTAATAGCTTTCGAGAAAGCGAGCAGACCTGAAGAAAAAACTGAAAGTGACGTTTGTTGGGGAAGCGGGGCTGGACATGGGTGGACTCACAAAAGAGTGGTTTCTTCTCCTGATTCGACAAATTTTTCACACAGATTATGGTAAGACAGTCAGGACAAACAGTGCCAGTCTTTGACAATATACAGGTGGTAACCACTGGAAGAAAAAAATCGGACAAAACTTCTTGTCACATTAAAAATGTCTAAGCAAAATGCCAAAAAATGTTAAGACAGTTTAAATGTTTACTCTGAACATCTTAACAAAGATGTCTCCATATTAACAAATTTTAATGAGGTTTATTATAAAAACTAAAAAAGAAAAAGGCAATTGAACATTAATTATTTAAAACCATGATCAGCAATGTAGATACATAAACATATACGTATATGTATGTGTATGTGTGTGGGTTTTCGTATTTGTAGTAATAAATTATCTATTGATGTAAAATTTCATACTCAAATATTTAATGAGAAAACATATGAGAGCAATCACAAAATGAACATAATTCATTATGTTGTCTGACATATCTTGAAACATATCTTATAAAGTAATGTAGTAATGTAATCAGTGGGTACTGCTCATTCTTAGTGAATAGTAATAGTTCTTTTCTGTGTCTGTGTGTCATGTTGCAGGCATGTTCACGTATGTGAAGGAGTCCCAGTGTCATTGGTTCAGCAGCTGGAAATGTGACAACTACTCTGAGTTCCGATTGGTTGGAGCCGTATCCTTTCATTTCCCTGCAGTTTATACAGTATAGGTGGTCACGTGTGGGTGTGACAAACTTAAAATAACACATAAATACAGAGTCAGCTCCCATTTGGCACATACATCTGACATTCCTTCTCTTCTTTCTGTTTTCTGGTGGGAAATGTATTTTCTGCCACTAATCTGTGCTGTGATGATGTGAAAATGGAGCATATGCTATTTTGTATGCCATGTGATTTGTAAATGTCAAGAACACAAGGTTATAATGCAATATGACACTAATGACAGATGCACAGATATAGTTATGGTTATAAAATGGTTTTGTAAGTGATGTGGTGCGTGAACAGGCACGTGTCAGAGTTGAGAACTGCTTCATATGGTGCTCTCGGGAACATGTGGGGAGAGACATGTTGGCAGCCAAAAGCCTACCATGTCCTGCTCTTACCCCTCTAATTGTCCCTTCTGGCTTAGGCTTCTCAATGCAAATGACTACAGGTCCACAGATCGGCCTCGGAAGCCCCCTCTCCTTCTGTATAGAATTGCTGTGTCACATCAGTGAAAAAATATGAATTAAAGAATCTTTTGTTTTGTCTCGTTAGGAATAGCCAGGGCTCGGTTTGTGTTGTCTCATCGTTGCAGTCCTCATGGAAACTGTCCTGTCTCTCTGCTCTCTCCCCTCTCTCTCCTGAGCTGAGGACTTTTTTCCATCGCCCTCGCTACACATATGGAGAGCACATGGGGCTGAGTTGTCAGCTACAGCTGAAAACACTTACGTGCAGGGCTCTTCACGTTTTCCCCTAAATGTATTGTACACCTGTTGGGTGTTCTTTCATGCATATTACTGTGCTGCTATATTGTAGGTGATGTTGCGCAATTAGCAAACCTTAAATAACTTCTGTAAGTTTTGCAACACTAAAGATTAATTCCATTTGCTGCCACTAGTTGCACAGAAAATTACAGACTTTACAGCTGAAATTAAAAGGAAGTAATGACAGATCATTCTTCAGAATTAGAACATACTTTTGAGGGAAAAGAAAGAAGTTAGGGGTGGGGGCTTGTTTCTGTGCATCAGTTGTTGATTGGATGGAGGCTGAATGTGAGCTTGCAGTCAGTTGTAAGAATGGTGCAGGGTTTAAGCAGACATAAGGATTGGAGAAGTTTGCCATACATCATCAGAGTAATACTATCCAGTAGACTTTAGTTTACTGTATATTACAGTCAAGAACCATTGTTTGCTGCTTGGCATCGCTAGCCAAAAGTTGGTGGTTTTAGTGGATGGGCATTCTCATTTAAGAGAGCACTAGTATGTTAGTCCTCAAAGCCAACATATATGCTCTAAAAGGCCCAAAACTTCAGATTTTATTTTAATAGTTTTTAATAATTGAAATGTTCTACCTAGAGAAACCACTATATCTTTGTTGAATAGAAGTTGGTCAGTCGGTCACTGTTCAGTCGGTTTAAAAAAAAAAAATCTATTTCACATAAATATTCTTCCTTTGAAACATCTCGGTTACGTATTGTAACCCTCGTTCCCTGAAGAAGGGAACGGAGACGTTACGTCGGTGACCAACGAATTGATGTTTCAAAGGAAGAATATTTATGTGAAATTTTTTTTTTTTTTTTAACCGACTGAACAGTGA
>JAUYWG010000046.1:6441229-6456879 GCA_034779775.1 Enteromius afrohamiltoni | reverse complement strand
GGTTTCTCTAGGTAGAACATTTCAATTATTAAAAACTATTAAAATAAAATCTGAAGTTTTGGGCCTTTTAGAGCATAATTCTTAAAATAAAATAAATTCAAATAAAATCTTACCCCAAACTTTTGAATTGCAGTGGAGTTTGGCAGTTGAAATATTAAATTAATTTGTGATGAAATTAAAAAAATTAATTGACTGTGCATGGTGATCATTAGATGTGACATTTTGGTGTCTATATAAACCACTTCTAGACTGTCGTTAGATTACTAGCAATCAAGCAGTGAGGAAGCAGCCTTTGTTTTTTGATGCAGCCATTGTGTAACAGAAAGCTGGAGGTGTGTGTCAGGTCTGTGAATCCTTCCAGCTGTGTACACTTAACCCCATCTGTCAGCTCATGGGCTTGGCTGTGTACAACAGCATCACACTGGACATCCGCTTCCCCCCTTGCGTCTACAAAAAGCTGCTAACCCCGCCCATTGTGCCATGTGACCTCGACACCCCTGTCGGCATGGCGACCCTCACCCTGGACGACCTCCAGCTGATTATGCCTGTATGTACACAAGCTGTGACACACCACATGGTATCATATTCAGCCCTGCCAAATCTTGATGAACACACATTTATCAATCACTGGTGGTCCCTGTGTACTGTCTCTATGTAGTGTGGTGTTATTATTACAGTATAAAGTAATCCAGCCACCCATATAGCATATATGTACTATTTAGTATGTGATGCTCATTATATATATGGTGAAATTGAGCTCTTCGTATTTAAACATATATATATATATATATATATAAACAGTGTATATGGCTGACAGAATGACACTGAGTCAGAAATAGCTCTTGCACTTTCAGGGTGTCACCTAACCTTCACAGACTCACACTCCTGATGTCTAGTCGCCTGGATGTGATTAATAAGCCTCAGATGGTGCATTGTTCTGAGGACAGCAGTAATAGCACTCTGTTGGCTTTCAGCTCTGCTGATAAAGTCATGCCTGTCTTTTGAATCAAACAGCAGCCTTTTAAGTATCATGCTTTTCTTTCTTTTGAACTCCTTAACCCTTCAAATGCTAGTTGTAGTCTTGAGTTTTGTTTCAAATACAGCTAAATATCAAGTAAGAATGTCCCATTACTGTTACTTATTGCTATTAAATGAGAAAATATTAAGAAAAATAAATAGAAAAAAAAAAAAATAAAACAATTTTTTTTAGCAGCAGCAAGGGCACTTAGATATGTTTAGATTGAATAAAAAAAAGAAATCTGTAATGTTACAAATTTTAAATAAATTCTGTTCTTTTGATCAGTAGATTATAGGGTACAGTAGTTTACTTGTTTAGTTAACTTTAAACTAAACGAAAATAAGTAACTTTTTCTTAAAAAATAAATATAAAATAAAATGCAAAACATTCTCGTTTTAACTACTTTGTGACCCAGCCTCCCCTTTATTTTATATCATGTTTTTTAAAAAATACTTTATTATTAAACTTAGCGAGATCACAGGCAAAATTGTAAATACATTTAATTTCAAACACATGAGTTCCAATGTGCTTCTAAGCTAATTTAAGTTTTCTTTTGATTACATAATGATATGCCTGTTCAAATTCAGCCAGTGCCTCTGTTCAGTGTGTCCAGCAGAGGGCGCCCAATATTAGCCGTTTCTTCTGCAGTAAAGCTCTTAGTCGTAATAGAGAATAGTATGTATGCTGAAACTTAACATACAATAGGTTGATTGTATTTTAAAGAAAAGTTAAGCTCCGCTTTAATATTGATTCCCCTTCACTCTCGTGTTACTGCAGAGTCAGATTTAAATGAGCCAGATGTTCTGTTTTAACAGTCTCTGGCTTCCTCCAAACTTACATAACTGCCTGCGGGTGTTGTTTGCTTCCTTGTTTCAAACTTTTTCCAAAGGTAATGTGGAATCTAAAAAGCTACTTTCTTAAATTGAAAAAATAGATTTCCGGAGTTTGCATCAAACAGCACTGTCGTATCATTTATTACCAGTTTATTTGCTGCACAAGTTTTCCAAACATACTGTATGAATTACTGCCTTAAGCAGCTCTCACAGTCACAGAAAACTTATATAATGCCACATACATGATAAAAAATATTTGTAGTCATCTCTATTGTTTTGTATTTTCAATGCATTTCAGTGTTACTATGATTAGTGCCCCTTGTTTGCTAAAGTAGAAAGGCACAATATGGGACATATAAAATGTCAAATGTGAGTCCTTCTGTGTGCATTTAAGGATCTAGCTCATGGACTTGGGGAACTCCTCAGCTATGAAGGAAATGTTGAAGAGGACTTCTATACCACGTTTCAGGTAAGTCCCCTCTAAACTTGACCTGCATCAGGATGTTTGCTCTCATGGACTTGTTTCCTGTTTCATAATATCTAATAGATAATTGTGTTTGCCTAATTGAACCAGGTGATAACGTCTGCAGATAATCAAATCGGAGGACATTTCTGTACTTTTTTTTCTCTTCTAGGTTTTTCAAGAAGAACTTGGAGTGGTTAAGTCATATAATCTAAAACCAGGAGGCGACAAAATCCCTGTAACCAACCTAAACAGAAAAGGTGAGAGAGTATTGGCTCTGTAGTTATGTGCATGACATTTCCCTTTTCAACATGAATTATCTTATTGTGTTATTCCTGCTACTGAAGAATTGATCTGTTTGTCCCTGCACAGAATACGTCCAGCTCTACATTGATTTCCTGCTGAATAAATCCATCTACAGGCAGTTTGCTGCTTTCTATCATGGTTTTCATAGTGTTTGTGCCTCAAATGCTCTCATGGTGAGTTTGTATCTTTTTCGGCAAGTAACTAACTTGGTAGTTAAAAGAAATTTTGAGGGGAATACTCTGGAAGCAAGTAAACAGAAAGCCAAGAAACAGCTTGACATTTAACTGCAGCTAGTAATTTTTAACTGCTAATGCTGTTGTGAGGCACAGCAAGCCCTGGAATATTCTACAAGTGGCTCTCAGACAGAGAGAGTTTCAGGGGCAGGAGAGGGCAGGGTGTGTGTGTGTGTGTGTGTGAAGGCTACATCTGTGTATGGGCTGTCCCTTCCCCCTCTGTTGGAAGGGTGCCCTGTAACTGGGCCTGCTTTGTTTGTTCAATCTCCATACCGTATCCAGGCTCTTCAGCTACTGGCTGGGAGAGACCTCAGACTCAAGGTCATATAGAATGAATGCATAGAAACCACCAGAAAATTGCAAGTCTCTTGCCCTACTTAGCATGTCAATTGAAATCTGAACAAAGACACCGTTTCTTACAGACTTTGCACAGCTCACTAGTATGTCACTTAACATGGTCTTCTCCATGTTTAAACACAGCTAATGCTGACTCAATGAACAAATGTTTTACTACATTTTACATTTTTACATTACTACATTTTTTTATGTTTTCTTTTTTATTTTCTTTTAAACATTGTGCACAGGTTTTTCCATTATTTATATTTTCTGACTTTTAATAAGTATGCTGTATATAATGATAATAATGTTTATTATTACTAACAAGTAAGTACCCTCCATAGACAGCAACACATATGCAATTTTCCAGGGTTTAAAACATAGCAAGGACATTGTTAAAACAATTCATGTGTATCCTGGGGTTCAACAGTAATTTTATAAAGCTAAAAGATTCCTTTTTGTGCACAAAGAAAACAGAAGTAGTGACTTTATTCAACAATTCTTCTCCTCATTATTCCGTGTACAGCAGTATGCCGTCGTCACAACCTATATGTAATAATAATAGGAATAGTAATAGGAATAATAACAAAATATAAAGAAACCCTGTTTAATAAATTCAAAGATAATAATTATCATTAATTATAATAATGACAACAACAATAATGTGATATAGGTTTTGGTTGAAATTATTCCTGATTATTGTTCTTTCAGACTATGTAAATAGATTTATTTTTATAACTTAATATCTGTTACAGTTTACAATTCCTAATAAATATAATACATGCAATTAAAAAAACAAAACTCATCACAATATTGAATTAAAAAAAAGTTTACTAATTAATGCACTATGACATCACTATGGTATTATTGCAAAAAAAATTTATTCATTTTTTTTTTTTTTAATCTGCTGAACAGTTTTTGCTGCTGTTTGTTATGCATGTTAGTAATTGGTTGAGATTTGCTGGTTAATAGTCCTTAATTAAAATTCTTGTGTCTTAACACATGTTGAGGGAGGTGTTCTAGAGCAGTGTGTAGAAACCACATTTACCAACACAATTTTCTTTCTTATTGCAAAATGTTCTTTTGTAAGATCAGTAGTGACTTGCAGCAAGCCTAAAATCTGCATGAGAGAGTGTTCATTTTTTTAGTTGTTGGGTATTTTTCTCTATGCACCAGGGGAAAAAAAATAATTACACATTTGTTTATCTTAGCGACGATTCAGCCTTGATTTAGACTTCCAAATATGGTTTTACTTCGGACTGCTCTCTTAATCAAGAGATGCACACGGAAAAAAAGAAAAGCAGGGGGAGAGTTATTTCATCTGACCATTTTAAGAAATGTTCAGGCCGTGAGTCATTGGTTTCTCTCTGGGTTCACTGAACTACACCATTTTTTTGCTTGTCATGCTGTAGGATCAGCTATACATGTGTCCAGTTGATTATTTAAACAGTGTGACAGCAGTGAAATAGCATCACCATGAGAATAGATAAACATGATTTCAGACCTCCTCTGGCCATGATCAACTTTAGACCCTCCCCGTCTTTAGCGATTATGCAACAGTTGCTTATGGTTGCTGGTTGCTTATGTAAGAAGCTCTGTAACAGTAATATCTGACTCGTTGGTCTTGGTGTGATGCGAGGTGGGAGGGGTAAAGGGTTAGGGAAGGGGAAGGACGTGACAGATTGGACCATTGCTACCTATTTTGTGGATTAAAGACCTATCTTTATCTTTTAGCAGACTGTTTCTCAACACACTGCACAGCACGGGCTGTGTACGTGCAGGGCGTGGCAACAGTTGTATTTTGATAGGATAGATATTTTACAAGATTTCATACCAACAGACAGTTTATTTATTTTACTTTTAGTTCACTTTATCCTCTTCACCTTTTTCTTTTTTGGCAGGGGGTGCAGGGGTCGGGGGTGTGAAATATGTGATAAGCACAAATGCAAAACAATATGCTGCTCTGACTGTGTCATCTATAATAAAATGTTTAAATTGTTTGGCTAACATTCGAATCAGATGAACATTTTGGGTTATTTTGTCTTGCTGTTTTTTATTTTCATTCATTCATTCATTCATTCATTCATTCATTCATTCATTCATTCATTCATTCATTTATTTGCTATTTGTTAATATACGTTGATACATTATGTACCATAAACTAAGAATTAACAATGATTTTGAACAAAACCATTTATTAACCTAGGCTAACAATAAGAAAATAATTATAACTTTTATTCATCAAGGGATGTATTAAATTGATCAAAATTGATAATAAATAATTTTAGTAATACAGTGAAGACATATTACGAAATATTTTAAACAAATGTTTCAAATGTAACTTTCTGTTCTTCAAAAAATCCTTTTCAATCCTGAAAGAAAAACATTATGGTTTCTACATAAATATTAAGCATCTTTTTTTAACCTTCATAATAATAATAATTGAGCGCTTGACTTGTTCATAATGAATTATTCAAACTTAAGAGAGTAATACTTTAATTTAAAATTAATCAAAAGGTACAGAAATGGCATTTGTAATGTTACTAGTGCTGTCAAACAATTTATCGCATCCAAAAAAAGTTATGCTTACATAATGTGTGTGTGTAATGTGTATATTTATTATGCATATACAAATAAACACACATGCTCTCTCTTTCTCTGTCTCTCTCTCTCTCTCTCATACTGATATACAAGACAAGTAAATGCTATTATTAATATTCATTATTAGCATCTTAGCTATTGCCACTCTTAAACAATGTCCCCTGTTGCGAACTTAAATTTATGGTGAAGGGGCATATTTAAATGCATTTTGTAACATGTTATTTAAATTAACTTTTTTTTGGCAATTATGCATCACCATAATAACAACAATGGTTGCATTATAAGGACTCATTAAATATGTCATTTATGTAGCTTCTAAGGCCAGAGGAGGTTGAGATCCTGGTTTGTGGAAGTCCTAATCTGGACATGGGCTCTCTTCAGCGAGTGGTGCAGTATGAGGGCTATAGCAAAACTGACCCCACTATCCGGTACATGTCCTGTTTACAATTTTTCATAGTCATGCTCTTACATCTATATCTATCAGTGGAAATTTTACTATTCACTCTGGTGTTGCAGAGCATTTTGGGATGTGGTGCTGGCATTTCCTTTGGAGCTGCAGAAGAAACTGCTCCACTTTACCACAGGAAGTGACCGCGTTCCTGTGGGTGGAATGGCCGACCTCAACTTGAAGATCTCCAAGATTGAAGTCTCCACTGACTGGTAATCATCACATCGGCGGATTGCAGTGAAATAACTACATGCAAGTTCATTCTCTATAGTTTATTTATAAATTTTCTTCGCAGGCTCCCAGTGTCGCATACATGCTTCAACCAGATCTGTCTACCTCCATACAAGAGCAAGAAAGAACTACGGCAAAAGTTAACTATTGCCATTTCAAATGCAGAGGGCTTTGGATTGGAGTAAATTACACTTGTAGATAATTCAATGTGTATTCACTGAAAGAATATGGGCTGTGATAGTTCTAATTTTTTTTTTCATCAGAATGAGTCAGAATTGAGAACGCCTTTTAAATTCTAGTGAAATTACTTAATTTAAAATTGTGGTAACAAACAAGATGCAGAATTGCTATTTGAAATTGTAGGCAAGGAAGTGGAATTAAAATTATTTAAATATTTAACAAAATTTTTATTGCTGGGCAACAATTAATCCAAAATAGGTATTTGTGCACATTATGTATGTGTGTGTGTGTGTACTTTGTATATTTATTATGCATACATAAATTCACACACACAATAAAAAATATATATATATAATTTATATATATCTATATATATATATATATATATGTGTGTGTGTATGTATGTGTATGTGTATATATATATATATATATATATTTATTCACACACATACACATATAATTTTAATAATACAGTGAAGACATAGTATGGAATATTTTAAAAATGTTAACATTCTGTTCATATATTATGGTTTCTACATAAATTTTAAGCATCATGTTGGTTTTTAACCTTAATAAATAATATTAAGGTTAAAAAAAGGTTAATTAATAATAATTGAGCACTTGGATCATGTGATGCTGAAGACTGGAGTAATAACTGCTTTGCCATCACAGGGAAAACAACATTTAGATAGATAGGTAGTTTACAAACTTAAAATGTTAGCTGTTGACAGGGGTAAAAAATAACTTAATTTCCCTGAAAACATTGCATGTCTTAAATTTCTGCAGTAAATTCCACTTCTTGATATGCCAATTCAAATTCCAATTCAGCTTCCTGTGATTACGCTCAATTCAATTCACACTCACACTCATGAAGGGATTAGTAGAAAGATAATTCTACAGTTCTGAGTTTTGCGCAATCCTTACAGCCACTTCAGGTAAGCAGTAGGATACGCACAGCAATGATAATGTAAGCTCTAGATGTAAAGTTTAACCAGTATGATCTATTGTGGGTTGTGTGTACAGAGTACTATTAATTTTTGTAAACCAAGGTTCTGTGAGGAACCCAGTTAAGATGTTCGTCTTTAGTCATTGTGTGACTTGCACACATTATTGCTAACTGTTTGAGTGAAGGACCAAACATTTTGTGTGGTATTAGAATATGTGGATTTTATGGATAATATAGTGTAAATCTGTTCAAGAATCTCTATTTTACTGCAATGTGAAATTATAATTAAAATGTTATGGATTTTTTTTCTTCCACATGGGCCTGATAATGTCCCATGCTCCTGTTAAAAGTAGGTCAATAAGGGGCTTGGTCTCAGCTAAAATAGCCTGGCAAACCGTCTTAAAGGGACAGCACTCTTTCTCCAGGGTTACAGGAGCCCACAGTTAATAAAAGCTCATGTTCCTTAACTCAAGCATTCACTCTGCTTCTGATTAGCTTTTAAAATATTGCTTTTAATAAACTAACAAACTTTTAAAATTTTAAAGTATGAGATCAAACGTCAGTTGAGTGTAGTTTAGGAATTGTTGACAACCCTTTCTCAACCTCTCTCGGACATGAAAGGAATATTGGTAATGTGACTAGATTTTGTGTGTGTGTCTGTGTCAGCAAGAACTGTTTGTGCTTGTTTGAATCTTTTTTGTTGTTGTTGTTTGGATGGTGATTCTGATTATTCTTCAAACAGAGTTGTCAACAGCAGTATTGGTCACAAAAAAACTAAACAAAAAAAACATAATTTATTTTTATGACTAATGCTCTGCTTTGTGACATCAGTTGCACAATTCATTTAGGACTCAAGGTCTAGTGATACTGTGGTATGTTGGTATGCTAGTGGATGACCTTTAACTAGTGGGGTGTATATCAGTCATCCTATTTATCCAGGCTTGGCTTGTGTGATTGGATACTTGTAGGTGGTGTATTTTTGCATATTTCTGGCTCATCGTGTCATGTGATTTTCTTTGGGCTCATGCTTTATTTGTATTTATATAATCTATCAATCTGAATCCCTTCAGTGTTCATGCTATGGTTTTATGTTCTGCAATGACTGAATACAAATGTATTTACAATGTATTTATTTCAACTTTGCTCATTTATTTTTAATGAATAAAGTTATACAGCAAAGTTTTTATACAACAGAGCAGTTTTTATGTAGTGAAAAAAGGATCCCTTGACCTGTGTTTTTGTAATTTTGGGGTTATTGCCACCTCCTGACTAGAGTGTGAGCATGAAGCATTTATTAAAGAACAATAAGAAAATATGTATAGGTCAAAGTAAAAACTGCAGAAAATACAGTGAGAGTTCCCTTACATTTCTACCTCTGGCACTGTAAAAGACAGAACAAAATATTATTAATTTGCTAATTATTTGTTATAGGCTAATTTCATTATTGATCTTCATTATAGTAATTTCAAAATATAAATGCAAATATAAAACAGCACTACACAACGCTATTAAATTTTTTCAAAGTCTTACGCTTACCATGGCACTTGTTTGAAATACTTTAAAAACAACAACACTGGTATTCCACAATATAAAATACTATTGTATTACAATTTCCAAACTCTTAACATTTTCTATTATTAAAGTTAAAGTACAATTTAACATGCAATTTATTGCTGTGATGACAGCAGTGTCACATGATCTTATGAAAGTCTTTAAATATGATGATTTGGTGAATAAAAGCATTACATAATATTATATATAATTATATATATTTGATAATGTTCAGTGCTTTGCAATCTTACAATCTTTATTGTTAAAAGCGCTATATAAATAAAAGTCAAAATCTTAGGAAATTAAATACTTACAAATATTATTGCTTAAAATTTCAACTATCCTACTCATATGACCTACTGTAATAGAGAAGTATTCAGATATAGAGCATGTCTTGTAAAACATTACTGGCTTACAGCATGACAAAGCCGACTAATGCATTACAACATTAGAAAACTATCATTAATCATAAAATAGCTATTTATATGGAATAATAATTGGTGTTTTTGTTCCACACGTCTAGTCTAATCGCTTGGCTGCAAAAACCTCTGGAGAGATCAGTGCATAATCTGCAGCTGCTTTAGTGACATGGTGCTACTCAAAACAGTGAGCGTTCATATGACTCTGTGAAGACTCTAACAATAAAAAGACAGAAGTGCAGTGCAGTTTGACACGTAATATCACAGACCTTCTGTATTTTTACCTGAGATAAACGCAAGTTAAATAAACAGGCCTGAAATCTCAATAGTGGTCTGACTGAGATTGTCCTAAGGTCAATAATGTATCAGGTTCTAACATTAGGAAACTAGGTGGGTAATAATATAACTTGTCAACATACAAGACATTTTTGAAAGATTGCCAGATATCTCTGTGGACCTGGTTGCTGTCCAGTGTGGATGAATGGGCTGACAGTCAAAGGTGAAATTTACCCCTGGAGTCACTGTGTCAGTGAAGAGCAGGTGATAAGTTGTGTAAACAGGTGTTTTCTGCGTGCCTCGGCTAGACTGACTTATTTAAAAACCTACACTCACAGGTATCAATCAGTGGAATTCTTCGTGAAGGTTCTGGATGTATGTTTCTTAGTTTTGCATCGTTTAAAGCAAAGCAGTAAATCACCATTCAATGTTATTTCTTTACATTTCCACATATTAGTTTCATTACAATTGCTTTCGACATGTTCATCAGTTTTTTTCATAGTGTTGTTGCATGCAAGCATAACCTTTGCTTGGTAGGAGAGAACAATGGACCATGCTATAAACTGATTTAGCCTTAAAAAAAAAAAAAAAAAAATCTAAGGAAATTATTACTATTTCCCAGTGTGCTTAAGGCAATGTGCATACAGTAATGCAATAATGGACAAGCACACTATGAGATAAAGTACAGAGAGCCCCAAAAGTTTTTTTTAGCCATTTTTGACATAATTTTGGTTACACTTTATTTTTGATAGCCTAACTGTCAGAGTAGACTGTTAGGATAGGTAGGTTTAGTAGAATAAGTTAACATATACTTGGAAAGTTTCTCATAGTATTTTGTGGACCCATCAAAATAAAGTGTGAAGATAATACAGTTTAATAATAATATAGTTTACTCCAGTGACTGCTAGTTTACATGTCATTGAAAATACTTACTGTTAGTAAAATGTCTAAAATGGACTATAAGAAGTGGATGAAAGTGTTCCTATTATTTTTAGTATTTGGACACACACATGGATATCCTGTGAAGTTCCTGTTATTCTTGAAACATTTAATGCAATTACAAATGTCAAATTACTGTAACATTTGTGCGGGTCAGACACACTAAAATATGTGTTTGTTAGACATTAAATGGAAAGCTTGTAATCTCTTTTAAATGGAACAGCTTAAATGCATATATCGATTTTCCATGACAACAGAGCATTGATCAAATCCCCAATCCTCTGACAGCTATCTCATCCCATCTCATCTCATAATTTTACTAATTCTACTTATTTTAAGGTATGATCATCACCATTATAGCTGTAATAATTAAGATATGTGCTTAATTCACAGCTTCTGCTCGATGCTGTGAAGTATTGCTCACATCTCTGCTTTAAATATCTGCACTGCTATGGCGCAATAAAAACTCTGGCTGCAATGCTAGAGGGCTTGTTAGACATCCCAAAATGCAGTGCTGTGTGCCCTGGTTCTGATTGTGACACACAGGGAAAGAGAGAGTCAGGTTGATCACAGATTCTGTGTGATTCACAGCACTGAGAGATATAAGCCTTAAAGGGACAGTTCACCCAAAAATGACAATTCAGTCAACATTTAATCACTTTCGTGTTGTCCCAGGGAACATAAAATAAGTTATGTTGATGGATGTCGAAGCTGCTCTTTTGTATACAGTTATTGCATGGGGACTACACATCTTTACCACTTATAATGGAAAAGAGTGGCTTGGGCATTCAGAAAACCTTTGTATTCCACTTTCGAAAAGGTTCGCAACAACACAAGGGGGCATAAATGATGCCAGAATTTTCATTTGAGGCTGAACTATCTCTTTAAGAATAGAGATTATGGTCACCACATTATTTGAAAAGAGTGCCCTATCAGTTTTTAGCATCAGCTGAGATGGCTTTATACCCAAGCCATCATTTATTTAAATAGAGAACTAGTTTCATGTGTTTATTGTGGCTTTACTATAACTCTTTGCTCTAGGGTATCTTTAAGGTACTTTCTCCTGCAGATATCTAGTTTATTCCTAAATATAATTTATTCTTAGTCAGAATAGCCCTCTTTAAGTCTGGTTTGAACTTCTGACCCTAAAATCCACTACCTTTACATTTATCAAAGTTAAATATATTAGTATTATCATTACATCAGATTAGAGTACAAATATGATTAAAATAGAAACATGACCTAGAGTGACTATGATATATTGTGCTAAATGTGTGCATCTATAGTCACCACATGGTTCTTGGTTAAGTGAGATTATACAACCATGGGCAACTGTCATGTGAATTCTTTCCCCTGGTTCAAAAGTATTGACCTTTATATATGATTAAACTATAGACCTGTCGATTATGTCAAACATGTTACTCGTTGGCAGATCACCCAGCCCTGTTTGAGTCTAAGTTTAGATTGAACTCAGACAACCTCTTTCTGGTACATGCCAGTCCTCATGAATTCCAGTCTCATATGGTGCTATAGCTATATGCAAACATGCAGGGCCTCATGCTGGAATTTCTTTAAATATGACATATAAATGTCAACTAACACTTAATTTAATGAAATATACAGTATAATTCTTTTTTAATTAATTAATTTAATTAATATTTTTTACATGTGTTTTACTCATTCATGTGTAATGAGCTGCCAGTATGTTTTCTGTTATTTTAATATTTTATTTTTAATTTGACATTGTTACAATATGTTTTTTTTTTTTTAAGTGTACTTAATGTGTTAATAAACATAATTGGCATGAAAGTGTGTTCTCTTCAAATACACTTAAGTGGTCTTTTATTTTATTTATATTATATTATGTGCAAGTACAGCTGTTTTTACATAGATATGATTTAAAGTACACTACACGCACATGCAGTAAAATTTACCAACATTTTTTTCACAAGGTTAGCATTAGATCAGCACGTGCTTTGAAAGCATCAGCCATGGTTCCACACTATAATAGATGCATTTCAAAGGAAATTCATGCATGAATTGCGAATTGCATTCCTTCAAAGCAGTCTTCACAAAACATCTTTGTCATTTGCCTGTGGCAAGGTGGACATTTTAAACACATTTCCTGCGAGATCACTTGACATTTGTCCAAACACTTGACGTTGGTAAAATCAAAAGGGCTGAAAAATTTGTAAATGCATTATTGTTACTTATTCTTGCTTCAGGATCAGTGATTGTAACATTTTAATGAATATTAAATAAAGTGCAGGGTAAAGAACATAGGGTTAAGGTTTGGAGAGGATAGTGTCAAGTTAAAGCACATACAGACCTCAGTGCTGGAAAAGATCCATGTCATCCTTATCGTGTGTCTCATGCTTTAGAAAGCGATGACTCCCAAAGCTTAGTTCTCACGGTATGAGTAAGATCTGATGCCTCAATCTATTAATTAATAAGAAAACTAAGTGATTATTGCACTTTCTCTAGTTCTATAAAACATTATTTTTTCTTATGAGTCTTGTAAACAAACCGATTTGTCAGGAGAAGTCTGTGTTTTTGGTGTTGTCATCCCTCATTCATCAGCTCTTTTGAGCTCAGTGCTACAGTCAGAATCAATCATGTACTTGTGCTTGATGAAGCAGCACATTTTGTCTGTGCCAGTGCTGCAGGCATTGAGGTGGTGCTGTCTCCAAACCATACCCTCCCAAAAATTGGGGGCTGTGTGACTCTTTATATACAACCCAGGACGTTATACTCAGAGCTGAATTGCATCCTTAGCTTCAAAATTATATTTCTGTGGCACCACTATCAATGCGTGTTATTTGAGCAATTACTAGTCAATAGTTAGGCATTAGTTTATTAGCTTATCAGGTTAACTCTGTATCAAACTGTGTGTGTATGTGCATATATATAATAATGAGTTCTCAGAAAACTCAAATTCTGAGTTTACAAGTTATAATTAATATGTAAGACACATCTTATATGTTTTTAAAGTCATAATCTTTTAATTATTTAGTAATTCTTTCATCAATTCGCCTGGGGTACAATACTGCTCAACATGGCCAAATAACCAGTGACTTCAGTTTGGCGACAAAATTTGTTTGCAAATCTTAAAGAAACATGCCACTTTTTTGGAAAAGAAGCACATTTTCAGACTCCCCTAGAGTTAAACAGTTGAGTTTTACTATTTTTGAATCCATTCAGCCGATCTTCGGGTCTGGCAGTAGCACTTTTAGCTGTAGCTTAGCATAGATCATTGAATCTGATTAGACTGTTAGCATCATACTCAAAAATAACCAAAGATTTTCAAGAGTTTTCTTATTTAAAACTTGACTCTTCTAAAAGACTCACAGAAAATTAAAAGTTGCTGTTTTCTAGGCTGATATAACTAGAAACTCTACTTTCATTCCGCTGTAATAATAAGGAACTTGTGATGATGCAGGGTTCAAAAAAGTTTAAATCAATTACATCAACATAACTCTGACCTATAAGGCAAATGTTGCTGTATTTAGTTAAAACATGCAGTTTCCTGAAATAGCTGGCGACAATAATACAATGCATAGTTAATCTTCATTCTGATGAGTGCAGTGTAACATTTGTTTATATCTCAGAAGGTCTAGTATCGAGTGCTAGTCACTGGGCTAATGTATGTTGTCCTGGAAAAAAATACCCTGACCTTTTGGGTGGGCTTGACACCTCAGAACACACAGGACAAGCATGATCAGACAAATCATCCAGATGTCAAAACTTGGTATGTGTCATGTGATATAGGTCTGCATTTCAACACCATCCCTGTGCTATATGCAGGAGGTATGAGAAGAGAGTTTGCCTTGTGCCCCGGTTCACAATAGACAAGCTTGTATTTTCTTTTCGTCTCTCCTGCTCATGCTCTCATGCTATCCCCTGGCTAGGTCACAATGTCCTTGATTTGCTTGAGAAAACAAAAGGACATTGTAGAGCCCTCTTTGTGGAGTATGTTTTGAGACAGGTTTCAGTTATCACATTTTTGGTCAGTTACAAGCACAACAAAGTTTGGGGCAAGTGTAGAAAGATTTGACCTCAGTACGCCCTGCAATCATCAGGTGCCATGGCTTTGTGTTGCCCTGTGTGTAAAATACTCGGGTGATGGAGAGACATTTTACTTTAAAGTAAGGATTTTGAAAGTCTCTGAGGAGCGTGTCACTAAGAAGACAAGAATTCAGGAAAGACTTTCACCACCGAACTTTTCAATTTCCGTCTCATCTCCAAAAGATTACAGTGGCTGGCCATTTTCAGGATCTTCAAATGTTTGTGAAGGAATGATGTTTTCTATTAAAGCCATGCTGTTATTGTTATGAGTTCTGGTTGCATGCTGGAGCAACCTCAGTGCTAAAGTAGAAAATAATATTACATTTAAACACACTAAAAAGGTTCCAGTAGGGATAGTATAAAAACCGCCCAAAGCATTTCATTCTTTTGGATTCTCTAAGTCCAATTTCATGCAGGTTTCACTAGATCTTTCAAAAGCAAGTAATGCAGGTTAAGTTTCAGGGATTTGTTCTTCTCATTGCACTCTGATTATACCACCATAGTTTGCTTGCACAGTATTTTGTGGTATAAGATCAACCCTGAGGGTGTCTTGACTGCAAATACAGATATATAGCGATTTTAATTGAATCTCAACCACATACAAGATCAAAGAGGGCATGAGGTCAAAGAATTATATTACAAAAATGCATTGTGCATGAAAATGTATACTTACAAGAGTATTAAGGTATTTTTTATATATTTTCTGAAAACAACTTTTAATATATGGTTGTAATGACTCTCGAGGCTCGTGCGGATCCATTTGCAACAATCTTTATTAAGGGGTAGTCGTTCAGGCAAAGGTCGG
>JAUYWG010000046.1:6423947-6440494 GCA_034779775.1 Enteromius afrohamiltoni | reverse complement strand
ATATATACCCACACAATATAGTGTTTTGTCTGTGACAGTGGTCAGTAAATAAAGGGAGATAAACCAGGAAGAAAAGCACTGGCTATAATAATCCCTGGATGTGTCCTACTTTAGAGGCCCGGCCCACTGTCATGTGTTATATTTAATCTCTTCCTTTACAGCAGAGCAGATCTTTTGATTTCATAAGTACAGATTTATCTCTTGCAATTATAAAATGCAAGAAATAGATACGGAAACTGCATGTTTTAGCTAAATACAGCAACATTTGCCTGATAGGTCAGAGTTATGTTGATGTAATTGATTTAAACTTTTTTGAACCCTGCATCATCACTGTTTAAATAAAGAACTTTGGCAGGGATTTGATTTATAATCGTTACTCTAACCTTTCGTGATTACAAATCATAAAATGACAGCCAAGTTATTTTCCATTCCACTTAATACTGACAAATTCTTCACAACATTATATATATATATATATATATATATTTTATAGTGTGTGTGTGTGTATAAGCTTTAAAGAGGTCTTATTCTATTCTATTTTCAATTCCAGCTAATGTGCTATTGGTGTGAAATTATTGGTATTTGTTTGTAGAAATGGCAGACTCACTGGGAAAATTGGCAGCTCTGTATTCAAGCAGACATGTCTGTTCATGCCTGTCATCTTTGTCCAATTCAAGCACATTAACATGCTATGGAACTCCCTTTATTCGCTGTAATCATTATGTAATTACAAAATATCTAGTTTATTGTGACAACGTTCAGTTTGATTTTTTTTTTTTTTACATATCTGGCTAAATAAACCAATTTGTCAGTGCAGGTGCTGACCATATAAAACATTCAGCAATGTCTGTTTATGCATTTGGCATCAATGCTGTAATGTTTTAAATACTTAATACATGATAAAGTACAAAACATTTTACACTGTCCTTACACATTACATGTATCTACAACAATAATACCGTTATGCATGTTATGTTTTTTTTTTTTTTTTCAAAAAAGAGGTTTAAAAATACCACTTGTCCTAAACATTATCTAGTATTTCAGTTAATCTAGTTAAACTAACAGATTGTGCCTGCCTCCTGAACAATATCATGTAAATTGTTTCAGAGTTTGGGTGCTAAATAGGAAAAAGTTCTGCCACCCGCTGTAGATATTGATATTCTGTCTATATTTCACTATAATTCTGTCACGGCCAAAAGTGCCGTTCCCCAGCCCTGAGAATCCAGTCTGCCAGCCACAGCCAGAAGTGCCGTTCCCTAGCCCTTAGAATCCAGTCTGCCAGTCACGGCCAGCAGTGCCGTTCCATAGCCCTGAAGTTCTGAAGTTCCGTTCCCGAGGAGAGCTGTTCCCAGGTCCTGTTCCTGAGTCACGGCCAGGGTAGTCGTTCCCAAGTCATGGCCAGGAGAGCTGTTCCCAAGTCCCGTTCCCGAGTCACGGGCAAGAAGAGCAATTTCTCAAGTTCCCGAAGTCTGAGATCTAAGAATATGTGGCAAATTTCGATAGACAAGAGTGACACCACCCCAGGTGGGATGAATACCATCTCTTTTCAACAGGTCAGGTCTGCCCCAAAATCTCATCCAATTGTCTATGAAGACTATGCTATTCTGCGGGCACCACTTAGACATCCAGCCAGTCTGCTGTATATCTCATCACCCTGGTAAGCAGGGAGATAAACTTGTGAAAAACGGAGCGAAACGAGAAATTAAACAGAATGAACAATAAGTTAAATGAAGCGAGAAAAAATAAAAGGAGACAATAATAGCAAAGACGCAAATGAAAAGCTAAACAGGAAATGAATTAAAATGAACTGCACTCTCGGTTTTTAGATTAAAAGCTAACGATCAACAATCAAATAGGTTTGATATATACTAAAGGAAATATTGAGGGAGTTAAGTTATAAATTATCACTTTCAACAACAAAGAGTGATAGACAGAAATACAAAGCTTAAACACTTAAACTCTCAGCAGAGCAGCAGACAGGAGCCTGAGTTCCATAGAAGACGCAACCAAATGTAGGACACGCGTGTCACCTCCCAGCCTCTAATTGTTTTGGTCTGTATATGTAGAGTTCTGCATTTATTCAAAAATGTTTTGCTTAAATGATTTGCTGTAGTATATCATGACAGATGCTTGATATTTACTTCAGTTGAATATCAAGACTAAGAGGTATGAGGTTAGGAACTAAAAATAGATATGATCTAGAGGGAAAAATGGTTTCCAGCTCTCCCTACGCAAACACTTACCCAGAAGGCCAATCAGTGATACACATATGCATGGGATTTCAAGTGCTGTCCTCAACTGGGCCTTTAAGCCTGAGCTTGATCATTGAAGTCATACAGGGCAGTGGGAAATTCTGGAATGCTTCCAAAAGGTTGTATGTTACCTAATGTCAATGATGTTCAATACAACACTTAAGACTAGAATATGCAAGATAACTCAATATTTAACCAATTACTGTACTTGACATGCCTATTTTATGCTAAACGTAGCTATTCCAAATTGATTTTACTGAGCATGGAAACAATATCACATGGAGAGAAAAAAAATTGAAAGCATTTAATGTTTTATTTGATTTTGCTTACAAACTATTTGCATTGCCTTTTACCTTATACCCATCTCATATTATGTCCACTGCCAGTTTTGCGTTCATTCAAACTTTTTTTTTTAAGTTAAATATTTTTGCTTGCAAAAGTTTAAGGGAGCACAACAATTTTAGAGTAAATGCAAAATCAATGAAATCTCATTTATTCCCTCTCATCTAATATTATTTTCAGTCACCAAATAACATTAGCATCTCTGTAATGAACTTACAAAAAGTAGGCAAATTGTTAGACTATTGTGCCCCCCCCCCTCAAAAAACTGTCTCCAATAATCATTTTCATGCATTCAGTGAAGAAATTGTGAAGAAAGACTTGTTTACTTCAAAATTATTTGTGGTAGACAGCATGATGAAAAGCTGGAATTTTAATCAGCCACTTGTTTGCCAGTGTGCCTTGTTTAATCAGAGAGTCACAATGCAGTTGGTTTTGCAGGCATACTTCTGAAAGCTTGCTAGATTTAAAGACCTATCACAGAAAGGAGAGACTGTGAAAGCAGTTGACACTGCGAGGCACATACAGTATTAAAACATGTTAATGTACCTAAGCATACATTTTTTTAATTATTTTTGTAATTACTGTATAAACCAAACATGCACTGCTCTACAAAATTGTCAGAAGGGTATAGCTAAAAGAATTTGATTCACACTAAGCCATAGTTACTGCACTGTCAGTCATCTGATTAGTGCCTTTTGTCTAAAAGTCATTACAAACAAAATGGAAGCCGCAGCAAATTTTGTTTATCCAAAGCAATTTACAACAGACTTACTATGAGGATTATCCTGCTTTAGGGTTGATGGCTCAGTACGTTTGGGAATTGAGCCAGTAACCTTCTGGTTATTAGCCCTGTGCTTTGACCACCACACCATAACGCCATATTAAAATGTTAATAATTTATTCCCCCTATTTGTGTACAATATTAGAGAACTGCTCTTGCAACAAAAGTGTAATGATTTTGCATCAGGAGATTCAGCTACTCTGGTTTGCTTTGATGCTTCTAATGGAAGATGCCTGTAATGCAACACAGCGCCAGCGTTTTTTCCACAATGTTCTTTTCCTTGTAACACACGATTTGAATTACTGCATCACCTTCATTACACTGAACACAATACTATGATTGTGGAATAATGCTTTGCTGCTCGTTTGCAATTTGGTTCAATCCAGTTTTAGAATCATAACCCTTTAGGATTGCATTTTCACATAATTTTAAATTACAATCTGATTATAAACTCTTTTTTTAGATTCCAAGAATGACAATAGAATTGACAATTATATTAATAAGAGTGCATATACATTCTGACATCACAGACTTTGCTCATATATTTGCTAGAGGTGATGCATGTGGAAGATTTTGCATATTTCCTAATTTAAAGCGTTTAATGCATGTTTTTATTAGAAATGACATTCTCTGTATTAGAAATGTAATGTTGAGCTAAAAAAATACTTTTGCATTAATGACAGCTGGACCCGAGCTGTACTCCACAAGTTTGAGTACCTGATTATTATTTTCCCCATGACTTCAGAATGATCCAGAAAACATTAGTGGAAGAACATCTGACTGTCTGTACGCAGAGTCAAATAATCAATATCACAAATTCACTTATTTGGTAAGAAATGCCCATTTGTTATTTTATATCAGGTTGAGGGCAAAGGGTAAAAACTTAACAGGATTCAGTAAACAAATAAGTAAGGAAATGTATTGAATACTAATAGCAAAGCCAAATTTTCCCACATAAACACATCACTAACTTACAAAACATCTGGTGAATAATTCAGCATTCATACTTGTTGGTCGTTTGCACACTAGATGCATTTTTATTTCAGGCATTTATTCTTCTCCTTCAGGAATGAAAGACTCTTAAAAGGTCATAAACATGGATACACTCCAAAGCAAAATATAAATTTTCACGAATTAGTATGTAACACAGGCCTGGTATGATCTCAAGGTAAACTCTGATATAAGTCATGATATTATTGAGAAGTAGTTGAAAACATGACATATTCACAATAAAACAGAAGTCCATTCTTCATAGAAACATTAAGTTTTATTTCTAACAGGAACACATAGTATAGTACAACATTCTTTCAAGCAAACATCTTTCTTTGCAGTAGAAAAATATGTAGGCATACACTGTGGCTTGTGTAGGCCCCTTTTTACATTCAACCTACATGATCCTCTCCGCAATTACAGCAGCTTACAGTTTATCACAGTCCATAATCACCTTCGTTCAAGGCCTCAACCTGTTTTTCTAGCGGAAGAGGGGAAAAACAACAACCTCATTCAATATGATCACTCTCTTTTGCCACTATTCCTGACTTACTATTACCCTCAGAAAGTAACATCCAAATCCCTTTTTTCTATCCTCCAAATAACACTGGAGAGTTTCCATACACCATGGGTCATAAATCACAATGTAGCACACACAGTCACACACAATACCATAGCAGCAAAAATGTTGTAGGAAAAAAATGCTGTAGGAAAGTGCAGGTTTAAAAAAGTAGAACAGACGTAGGAAAAAACGGAAGTGCAACAGCAGGGATTTAGCACTTAATGGGCATTATATTTTATGGACTCCCTTACAATGCACGCTTAGTGACAGATAAACTGGTACTATCAAATGAGATGTAGACACTTCAATATGAAGCAATCTCATATTGTACCAGATTATTCCATAATCTGAAAATTACACACATTTTATGAACTGCTGTTAAAGGGACAGTTAACTTAAAATTAAAAATTCTGTCATCCTCATGTGGTATTAAACCTAAACAATTTTTTTTGTTCTGTGGAACACTGAAGAACATTACTTGAAGAGCTGTTCTGTCCATACAATAAAATTCAGTGGGGTCCATAACAACATTTACTTTTATTATATGGCAAAAAAAAAAAAAAAAAAAAAAAAACCAAATACATTTTATTCAATATCTTCTATTGTGTTAAAATAAAGGAAAAGGCATACATGGAAGTGTATTGGAAGTTGAATAAATGACAGAACTTTCATTTTTGGTTGAACTATCCCTTTAAAGATGACTTAATTTCCAGTGACATTTCAAAAGCAGGATTCCCATAATTCAGTGACTTTGGATAGTATAACAAAATTATTAACCCTCAAGGTAACAACATTTTATATTGCAGAATCTATATCAGAGCAAATGATAGTTGTTCACTTTATACAAGGACATTTGGAACGATATCAAAAAAATGTCATTGTATAACAGTTAATCACAGAATAACACAGAGGAAGGCATCTATATTATGAAAATTATTGGTGTAGCCCATGTCTACAAAAAGTGTAAGTAGTGTGCTAGACAATTAGAAAATTACATAAACCAACATTTTTCATTCTGTGTTACTGCCATATGGTTAAAATGGTTAGTCTCAAAGTTGCATAGAACCCAAACTTCTTATTTTAATCTAAATGTGGATCTTAGAATCATACACCAACATTGAGTTAATTGGGACAGCATGAAAAATGACCACACATGGCCAAAAGGGTTTTCTTTTGAGGACATCAATGCTAATGTTTACTCTTCAGACTTTTCAAAAGTCAATTCTAAAACGTTTGCATTTGTCCTTGTTACAACGTTTACTTCCCAGTTCATCTGGGGTATAGACCTGTCACCAGTAGGGGGTGTTGTTTTCAATATGACCCCAACTCTGCCACTCGGGGAAGAATCCACTAGATGTTCTCGGGCTCCCAAACTGATCAAATTCCATTTCTGGTCGTTTACCTTGATTTTTGAAATCTGTTGCCATCTTTTGGGTTACACTGGTCTGGTTGGGGTCGTTCTCTGCATGTACCAGCTTGTAATTTTTCCCGTCATTATTGTCCCAGTATGTAGTATCATGAGTTTTGTAGAATATGCAGAACTCCACATGCTCATGTGGGGGCACAAAACTTGGAAGGTTGATGGAAAATGAGAAAGTGTCAACATCCTCGCAACCATAAACATTATTCATGTATGTACATGAAATATCAGTGTAGCTTTTCCACGAATCAAATGTTATTCGCACGTGGACGGTTTTCTCAAAACTTACGTTGCTCACTTTGACTGTGCCATTGAGCGATCTCTCTTGAATTATACAGTTTTCCAAGCATACCAGGCTCTTCTTTAGACGGTTCCGAAAGTCCAAATAGTCTGCAGCAGGCTGAGGAAAATCCAAAATCAAATTCTTCTCCTTCTCTGATTTTAGGCCGACAATGGCATCCTCCAAGTCTGATAATTCGAACTGCAGGTCTAACATGGAGTCTTCCTCAAATTCCTTGAATATATGGACTGCTGTCAGAGACATACCTTTGGAGTCAGCAAAAACCACTTTCTTTTTGTTTTTGGTCTCAGGACTCTTCCATCCAATGCTATCAGTGTCCACATCTGTCTTGGTGCTGATGCAGGATCTTAAAGGTTTGTACTGGTTGACTAGGCTCCTGGACTTGCAGTCCTCATATGAACTGAGGAAACTGCGAAGAGGCGGCGAATGTGCCAGACAAATTCTCACTGCCACATCCACAGGCATAATTGGACTTGGCATTGGCCTGGGGTTCAGTATCTGCAGAACCCTGTCATGAAGACAATAATAAAGAACACCACAGTGAATAATTAAGCAGGAGATGGGAAAGACTTCAAGAAAGAATTTCTGGGAAAAATGTAAAGATTAAAGTGGCTAACAAAACTACAGTTGCAGGTAGTTTGAGCTATTTTACAATACAATTATAGTGTAATAGCTGGCAGTTTAAGCCTAAATTAGAATAATTACCAGTTTTTATAAGGTATATTTGTACTTCCATATTCAATTTAATATTACATTTATATCAAACTCTAATACATTACAAAATAAGGACTGGGATAAATAATCAAAAAGCAACACACTATAAAATAAATAATAAAAAATAAAATATCCATTCCAGCAAGCATATTCACTTTATTAGACACTATAGTGCATTTCAATTGTTACTAATCATTTTTGTAGTAGGTTACTACTTTTAATATTTTACCTATAAAGTAGGCAGTCTGTATCTAATGACTGACTAGTCATTACATACATACAGTATGACAAGTAAAAAAAAAATATTGTAACTCGTGAGATAAGCGATATTATTATTAACAGCATAGCAGTGTCTCAAAAATAGAAACTAACAGTTATTGCCTAATGCAAAAATAATAGTAAAGCTATAACACAGACTAGAAACTAGAGAATACCAGTAGCCTACTTCAATTAATAGTAACCAATAAAACTGGAATATGTACTACAGCTAAATCTAAACCAGAAACCCCTAAAGAATTCATTGCCAAAAACATTGAAACTAACGTTAAATGTCAACCGATTGTCGCATGCAGTTGGACTTTTACAAATTCGGTAAACAGATAGGCTAATAGAAGTTATAACAGCTTGACATTCCCAATGTTCAATTGATACTTTAAACAAGCCAGTATTGTTTTAAACTGAATCTAAATCATTAATTATATTTAGAGGTCATCTTTACACTTTTCCAGCACGCAGTGAGGAAAATCGACAAACCGACTAGATGCACTGTGACGCACTCTGTATTCTTACCTGGTGCAATTCATTGAAACCCGTGGTTTGTTTCCAAAACAGCAGGCACGATTTGCTCTATTATAGTTTAAACAAGCAAAGTTATTTTCTTTCTTGCTTTTAACATTCACTTAATAACGTGACGAACATCATAAATATAAACCCACAGACGAACCGTCGTTTGCAGCGGCACGCCCCCTTCGCGTTCCAGCTGTACTGCAAAAGTCAAGAGCGCTCAGCCGGTACATCAAGCCTCTGCGCGCATTGGTTCACAGTAACCCATTCTGACAGCCAATGGGAGTGCAGGCGAGAGAGGCGCTCGAGCAATCAGCGCGCAGGAAAGAATCAGTCGGGGCCCGCGTGCACCGCAGATCGACAGAGAAGTGGGCTGAGAAAGAGGCGGTGTAAAGCGCCAACCAAAATTAGATAGCCTGTAGACCTGTGACAAAGCTCCGACGCGTAATTTCTGGTTAAAAGTCTTTTCGGTATATTTTTCTAATACAGTAACACAGAGACTTTTTGCCCGTGTCACCGTAACTATTTGCAACTATTATGCTGCTGTTTGTCACATGTGAGCTAAGGTTACTTTTGACACAAAACCAAAACTGGTTCTTCAGTTGTGGCACAGTGGACATTCCATGTGCTCACGTCATAAAAATAGTCCTAGTTCATGGAGAAGGAGGTTTGAAACCCTCCTCTGCCATGTCTTGTTTTCCCTTGCTCAGCTTTCATTCAGGTCCTTTAAACACTTAGGCCTAACTATACATCTAGAAATCTTTATAAATTTGACCCTGTGTTACATATGACTGGTTTTGTGGTCCAGGGTCTTTTTTCGAATTATTAAAACAAAAATCACAAATATCTAGAAAGTATGGAAGATCATTAGTCAAAACGATTGGGAAACTTGTTCATAAGTGCAAGTTCAAAGCATTGGCACATACCAATTGCAAGCTGTCATTTGTAGGTGTTAAACATTTATGAAGCTGTCATGCTCTAATTGGTTTTACGGATGGTCAAACTGCTGTATGTTGTAATGACAGCAGCCTATTGAGTAATGTGGACCTACATTAGCAAGATCCATATTGCAACATTTTACAAAATGTATAATACATTTATGATCATCACAAAAAATACAGAGAACAACACTTCAACCATATTTCATGATAATAATAGGTAAGGACACTTCTAAAACTTGAAAATAAACATACAGTATAACATGGTTTTTAAAGACAATTCTATACATATGTAGGATATATGTATTCCATAGTGAATATTTTTTTGTTATAGATAAATTTATGATTTGAAAAAGTTCAGGAGCCAGAAAAGACAACATAGTTGTATAAAAAGTTTTAAAATAATTTTTAGTAATAATAATTATTTAATAAAATTACATTAGAAGCAGCACAGATTTAAGCAACAAATATGTTATGATAAATCTGTGAAAAAGCACATCAAATTTGGGTGCACTGTCAGCATATTCAAAATAATAATATTTTTATACCTTTTAATAAGGTCTTCTATTCCTTTGGGATGTTTGAGTTTGTTTTTCTGAAGTCTAATCTAAACACTCCGTATCTCAAGAGTGGAAACTTCAAGCAACTATTGGTCCATTAACCAAACTTGCAAAACAGGAAGCATACTGACAGCCTGCATAATCAACGTAGCTACAGCTGGTCGTCAGTATAATTATACAAAATGCCCTAATCAAATCACATTCTGTTTACACTGTTAATTACAATGGTCCATGGTGATGATCAGTGACAATGAAATTACCTCTACAATATAGAATCAAGCAAAGTGCTTGGTTTTCTTTTAACCAGGTGTTTTGCTCAATTTTAATGGTTAGTGCAATTACAGATTTTTAAAGTAGTTTAGCATACGCAGGACAATTTAAAAGATTTGGTGTTTTATTTAACATTTTGAGTATTGGCATAGACATGTAGGATCATTATTTTCACATTGAGTGCTGTTGATTATGGATGATTTCCTGAGGTCTGTTAAACAATGCAGGGTGTTTTTGCTTGATATCAGCAGTCATGCAAACATGTATCACAGGAAAGAGAGTGCAGAACAAGATAGAACTTGCAAGTATTTCTTCATTTGTCTGACATTTTCCATTTTAAAAAAAATTACTTGCATTAATTTGACTGTGCACAAATATGATTGTTGAGTAGGACACGCAATTGTGTTACAGTCTTAGGTTTCAGTGACCTAAAGTAGACTTTTTTGTGCCCACAGTTTTGCATATTGTGGCAATATTTACAGTGCTATTGCAAGAATATCACTATTTAGAGAAACAACCAGTGAAATCAGATGAGAACGTGCAGCAGTATGTGAGCCCAAGCTATTGGAAATGAATTCTATATGGTATTTTATATGCTTATAAATGCTGGTATGATCTTGCTGATGTTGGTTCAGATAGAACAATCCCTCTCATTTCTGGACAGAAGGTATCTTTGAAAAAAAAAAAAAAAAAAGTTTAAACTGCAATGAATTAACAATAGACCTGATAAATCTATTTAAGGTGTTTATGGTCCAATTTTCCTCATGATGTTCTGCCTGTTTTGTTTTAAAAAGGTTAAATTATACAACTAAAAAGCCTGTTACTACCATCTGCTGCTGGGGGGATGTATTACCAGTAGCTAAAAATTCAACAAGATCACAAGATGATGTAATACTCAAGGTTTGTTGGCTTAAACATTCCAAACAATATTTATTTGTTAAATGTGTGTATATATAAATATATTATTTCACAAAATCATATTTTATGTCCTCTCTAATAAAATAAAAAACTGAAAGAAGAGAGATACAGTTTGTAATTTTTATTATAACAACTACATTCAAAAATACTCCATGTACTCTAAAAGGGCACACATTCATAACATTTTGAACAGTACTATATGGCCATAAAGATGTTAACATGCTTTATGCTCTTTGACTATAATCATGAAGAATTTGTCTAATGAACTACACAGACATCATCGGTTTGATACAAAACGTTGACAATTACAACTAAATTATGACAGGCTGTGACCAAATACGAAATTTTATTTTACACAAGTATAAACACTGTAATAGTTTGTAAATATACAGTATTATATTTTACATAATTCCATTTACATTTAACTAAATATACACAGCCAGCATAAGTTAACAAGATAACAAAACAAAAGACTTTCACGCTAGATTGTTTGCCTGGCAGAAACCAGCTTTGACACAGTGAGTAAACCTGAGTCAGTGCAACTGATTTTGCTCTACTTCCATGCAAAATCTTAGGAACGGAAATCTTCACCACTAGTGCAGCACAACAGACCTCAGTTTCAACAATTCAGACGGCACTTGTATTTTGCTTTGCATTACTTCAGTCGAAACAAGTTTCAGAATGAAACAAAAACTGGCAGATGGCAGATTAAAAAAAAAGAGGCAGAGGGTCTATGTTTTCATTACACCCATATGTGAGTGTTTGAATTTAAGGAAGGAGGATCAAGATCGGACCCAGCTGACAGGCACCCACTGTGGCTCCCTCTCTAGTCGTTCCAGAATATTCCTCAGCTCTACACAGGCACTGGCAGAGTCCTCCTTTACGAGGACCCTGTCCACTAGGTGGCCATATTGCTGGTCCATCTGTTCGGCTGATTGCTTCATGTCCTGCAGATCTTCATCCTATTCACAAGTGGACAATGAAAGAGAAATAGAAATAGAGAGTTTTCGTTTACTGTGTACAATATAAGAGTTAAATGAGAGATTTACTAGGTGCATATATGGGTAGTACATCCAAACCCCATCTCACCGTGATGTGCCCATTGTCGCCCCTTTCTAGTGATGTGGGAGAGCTACGTTGCCGACATATCTCAGGAATGTGTGGTTTTACAGAAATCACATAGGGCTTAAACTCTGCTGTACAGAGAATTTTGAGGGCCTGAATTTAGAGTAAAAAAAAATATATAAATTATTGCATTGGTTAAATTATGACCAGAATCTCTGCTGATGGCCAAAGTTGTAGATTAAAATCTAGATGATTGAACAGAATCATTACTACTGTGCAACAGATCACTAATTACACATATTTGTTTATTAGCAAACACTTTTTATCCAAAGTGAATTAGAGAAATAAATACTGTACATTGATCTACATGTAAACCATTATCAAAATATCAAAACTATTCAGTGCAAAGAAAATGATCACAATTACAGTGCAATTACTCATTTATTTAAATGAATTATGTTACTTCACATCACATATGGCCAGAGCTCAGAATCAGAAATATAGAGAGAAATCAATGCTGTAAATAATTACAATGACAAAATGTTATATTTACCTCAGGTTGAACATCTACCAGACATACTTTATTTCTTGCCAGGACACTCCGGATCGACTCCAGACTCGTGCCATATTGATTATTCTTATATTCACCATATTCGATAAACCTGGGCATACAAATATATCCGTTTTGTGCCAATTCAAACAGCAAAATTAAATTGGATAACTAATTAAGGGAATAGTTCACCCAAAGTGAAAACTGACATCATTTACCAAATATTGTATGACTTTTTTCTTTCTCAGAACACATAGGAGCAGTTACAACAGTCCAAAAAATTAAGGTTTGGGTGAGATATGCCTTTAACAAAATGCCACACAGGTGTGTTAAAATACTAACAAAAAGCAAACCCAAGATATAAAAAAATTCATACAACATACTTATTTGATTGGATGTCAGCCTCAAAGGCCTGCTTGGAGATGAAGTGGTATTCTATACCTTCCTTCTCATGGCTCTTTCTTGGTCTTGTTGTGTCTGTTAGAAAATGATCGCACACTTTACTGTAACAAATGAGCAGGGAGGCAGTAGGATCCAATTGCAGTGTAAGAGGCAAAACTGAGAGAGAGTCCAGTAAAAAAAGCAAAAAACAAACAGAGTCCAGGGGGAAGAGAAGAGAGTCATAGTCCAAAAGGTAATCGAGGTCAGCAACAGGAATCCAGGTAAACAATGAACATACAAAGACAGGGGAAACCGCTTACAGAGGTGGTACAAAACACATGCAATGATGAGCGGGGAACACTGGGAATTCAGGAGTATAAATACAGGGGTTTATGACATGAGAGGGGTGGAGAACATATCAGTTACTGGGGCAACACATGAGGTGGGTGGAGACAGGGAGCACAGGTGACAGAACATACATGGAGTGGAAAAATACAACATACAACAAGGAGGCTGGAAGTGCCATCATCTAAGTTAGACTGGCATAATATGCAATGTGATAAAAAAATTAGAAGCTTTAACCTCAACTTCATCTTCAACATCAGCAAAATAGGTTCTACCTTAATTCAGCTTCTTGACCTCCATAGTCTCTAATGCTGGGCAAATGTAAAAAGTAAACTCACGTGGCACAGCGACACCATAGCGATGAGGATTCTCAGCAATAACCTTCTGCTTCAGCTCATTGATCCGAGCACCAAGAGATCCTGTCGAAAAAAACATGGAAATGAGATTCTGATGGCTGACGAAAGAATGACTTGTTTAGAATAACCTGACATCCCTTGAATCTTACCTATCAGAACCACAAGCCTTGGTTTTTCTTGGGTCCTCATCTGATATAGTGTCACCTCTTCATATATGAGAAACTCATTCTCTTCAGACTCTGCTGGACGAGACTCTTTGGTTGAACCCTGGTGATCCTTGCGGCTTAGTCTGAAGCTTCTCCTTAGACCAGCTGTGAGAGCAGAAAATGATTTTCCAATAGATCAACATACTTAAAAACACTTAAAAAAATATAGAAAAAATCAGAAATAGACATGACAGAATTACATGAACACAAAGATCAGACAAAAAGACAAGGATGGAAAGAGGTCTATCCTGCAGACTAAAAATACCATGTGCCTCACATGGTTGCTGATTTTATGTAACAGCTGCATCTCAGGGGAAAATAGCAACACACTCTTCATCTGCTTTGTAAAATTTAATATGCAGTGAATAAGTTAGAGCAGCAATGCATCTATCCACCTTACAAGTATAAAAGAAATATGGTACCTGAATAAAACTCCCAGGAAAAGGCCTGGCCACAGGATGGTGCCACTGCCTTACACTTTGGAGAAACTACAACTAATGTTAGACCATAACACATCCAATGTTCTATAGGGACTATTACAAGCTATCAGCCATGCCAAAGCCTCTGTAAGCCATTAGCCTGAAAACAACAGTTCCCTGGCTATAGCAGTGCACCTGTTGTTCATACTCAAGGAAACATTCACCAAAAAAGTTTCATGCCCACACAAGTACTTTTACTGTAAAAAGCCCAATTCCATTACATAAGAAAAATAAATGTTTTGCTAAATTATAATTATGAGATAAAAAAAAAATTAGATACAAAGTCATAACTGAGATAAAAATCATGAATGTGAGATAAATCCCAATTATGACCAAAAAAAAGTTAATAATTACAAAATTGTTACATGTTGTCTCATAATTTCAACCATGTTATAGGTTACACTTTTCATAGTGATATTTTTATGCCATCATTTTAAATCGTCATTATTATGACTTTTTATCTCAGAATTTTTACTTTTTATATCATAATCCTACTTGCTGCTACCATATTATACCAGTCAGAGGTTCTTTTTGTGGTCATAAAAAGTAAGACAATCATACAGACAAGTCATACAGGCTTAACTGAACAACATGATGTTGAGTAAATCAGAGAATTTCAGTTTTTGGTGAACTGTCCCTTCAAGCAAGCGCCACAAACAGTAAGTGCATGAATCTGGCAGTCTTCCTCGTAGCAAAAAGCACACACTAAAACCCACTAAAACTCAAAAAAGAAGAGCAGAGCAGAGCAAGGGGCTCAAGATGTGACCAATGGCTGGGGTCTTTAGGATGTGCCAAGCTTATGAGCTCTGTGGTGAAGTGTACCGAAGAACTTGCAACAAAACCAGAAGATGTATAAAGGGCACCACACCACACAAAAAAGCCTCATCCAAAGCCAAAGCCATGTGGAGTGCATTCAGTGTGTAAGATGCCAGCTCTCACCTACGTGCTGTCCACTGACACTGCCCTCACTGTCACAGTCCTCTGGAGGGTGGGTGGGTCAGGAGATTACAAGAGATGAAAGGGTACAAGCAGGAGAGGAGAATCAGTGGGGATTCACACTTTACCAGGATATTTCATAGGTCAGAGTTATCGGAGAGGCCAAAAGACACAACCACAACCGCAAAAAAAAAAAAAAAAAGCAGCATCACTAAGCGCAGGCATCTGTACTGGGTATTCAGTTCTTGTAGTTTTAAAATTTAAGGGTTCTTCTCATTGATTAGCCATGAAGTAACAAATACCTGAAATACCCATTTTACAGATTTCTGAATTAATTAAAAAAAAATTACAAATACTTTGACTTCATTAGTTTACACTCTATTTTATGGTGTCCTTGTCACAGTACAAATAAGTACTGAGTAATATTTAAAGGGACAGTTCACCCAAATAACTCACCATCATGTCTTTCTAAAACCTGTAAGACCTCTGTTCATCTTCATAACCCAAACTAATATATTTTTGATGAATCCCGAGAGCTCTCTGTCCCTCCCATAGACAGCGAGAATCCTAACACGATCAAGATCCATAAACAAAACCATAAACCGTAGCAAGGACATTGTTAAAAGAATGTGGTCTTAATTCAGTGATACTTGTCTTAATTCAGATCGGTGTGTAAGTATGTAGTGTAAACAATGTTATTTTTGTTTTCTTTGGAGACAAAAAGTTTTCTTTTTGCTTCATAAAATTACAGTTGAACCACTGATGTCACTATGGATTATTTTAATGACTTATTTGTTTCAGTACCTTGATCATGTAAGAAACCTTGCTGTGTATGGGAGGGTCAGAGAACTTTTGTAATTATTCAAAATGATCTTTTCTTGTGTTCTGAAGATAATCAAAGGTCTTATGGATTTAGAAGGATATGAGGGTGAGTAAATAATGAAACAAAATTAATTTTTGGGTGAACTATTCCTTTAATCAGCAACACATTTATTACTACAGTTTAGGGTTTATGGTTAGTTGCTTGCACACAGGTCCATTTCTTTGAAAGTTCGGATGACGTCTTGCATGACAGAGATTCAGGTTGCACTTGATGCAACCTCAGATGTTTTTTTTTTTACCTCTCCTAAACTCATGTGGCTATATTAAATGTAGAGTACGTCATGAAGAAACATTTGAGGGTGCACACTAAACAGGGGTTTCCTACCTCAAAATATTTTTGAGGCATTTTTTTTGCAGTCTTGCATTGATAAGTTACCAGTTTTAAAAAAAATAATGAACAAACAATTCATAAATCACGTTTGCTTTGATTATTCTTTCATTTTGGGGGGGGGGGGGGGGGGGGGGGGGGGGGGGGGGGGGGGGGGGGGGGGGGGGGGGGGGGGGGGGGGGGGGGGG
>JAUYWG010000046.1:6405410-6423509 GCA_034779775.1 Enteromius afrohamiltoni | reverse complement strand
TTTTACCCCCCCCCCCCAAAAAAAACAAAACAAATCCAACTTTTTTGGAAATATGGTTGCAATTATGTCTAATTTACTGTTACTTCTATACCAACTGTGTGTGTGTAACAAGGACACTATAATATAAAGTGTTACCTGTTCATTATTTAATATTTAATTATTAATATAATTTTTTTTTTAAATCACCTACCTCTTTCACATGTTTGGTCACCTGAGGTAAGCAGAGTGAAGAAACAAACACAATTGCTGAAACACGAATAAGTATGAAGAGCAAATGAATAAGGAATCTTCCAAGTATTATCATTTGTGATAGGTCTGGGTAAAATATGACACTGGCAGTCTTAGTTTATCCTATATCTGTTCTTAAAATTATTTTAGTATATATTTGTAGAGCACTTCCTGTAGACTAGGAGAGTTGAATTGAATGCAATGCAATAACTTTGTATTGGCAAGAATATATAATTGAAACTGACACTAGCCTAAATGAATTTCATTTGCAAACTTTCATTTGCAAGCGTGTGCACTTGAGATTCAGAATCGAATCAAGAATCTGCATTGATACACTGATTATACCCATATCCAACATTTGAAAGCATCTTAACGTAAGCAACATTTGTCCTGCCAAACAGCACTGCAACCTGATTGGACAGAAAGAGTGTCCGACTACTGACTGATCAATATGTCTGAATTCTAGAATTCCCTTTATTCCGTTTTGACTGGCATGATTCCATATTTTCTAAAAGGGTTAGTCACACCTAAATACAACGAGAGATATTCAGCTGTCTGCTAAATAATTTCTGCATTTACACAGTGTTTGTTTAAATATAAAAAAAAAACTAATGTTTTTATTTTAGACGTATGTAAGGTATCTGTTATCTAGTAGTTTCTAAGAACTTACATGGTGCTGCTCTAGGCGATTTAGGGCTCTGGTGTGTTCCCATTTTCATTCTGTACAACAGTCGTCTGCAGATTTAGGACAAAAAGCCAAAATATAATTACAATAAATACATTAAATATTTTGTTTTAGAAAGCCTATAGTGGTAAACTGACATACTGTATGGAGATGGGGTTGAGTATTCTCAAACATTTACTCAAAATGAAATGATCAGTTTCTTACTAACATTCATAACTGATGAACTAATTTAATTACCAGTCAGAAGGGATAATAAAATAATTCATACAACATAATTTTGGTCAAGAGTTACTGTTACATTAATAGTCAAATAAAATTAGACCTTTAAAACAATGTTATTTACAGTTTAATACATCAGGAAAGAAAAAAAGGAAAGAAGCTTAATATTAATGTATCCAAAGAAATTCAAATTACTGAAGAATCAGCCTCCAATTAAAAATTGCTCTTCAACAATCATTACATATTACAGACATTTAGTCTATAAGTTAGAAATAAAGGTAAATGAAAGGTGTAGGCATGATTTTAGTTGTGTACCTCTCCTGGAACTGTCTTGAAGGAATGAGGCCAGCACGTAGATTGCTGTCTCCCACTCTTTTGGCCTGCCACCATGTTTGGTCGTCTTGACTCACCACCTGAAGGATGTCCCCACGTGTGAAAGGCAGTCCTGCCTCCTGACAAGGTGTGGCCTTGTCTTCAAATGGTGTGTAATCAAACAGGGCTCTTAAATAGACCTTAAAGAGAGAAATAAAAAAAAGAGGATATTACATTGCATACATATTATAAAGCAGCTGCTGTCCTATGACGTTCAAATAAAGTGATTCCATTCACCTTACTCTCCTTGAATCTATCCTCCTCCTTTATAGCAGGAATTATCTTCAGAGTGATCGAGCCCTGAGACTGAGACTGCAGCCCAACAAACAATAAACAATCAAGGACACTAAATCAGTTAAGAGCCTTTTCAGATCTTATAGGAATGACTCAGCTTTTGTAAGACAACAGAGGAGTAGTGAACACACCAGAATCTGGCTGATCTCCTCAGGACGTTTGTGTATAATGAGATTTCCATTGACCTCCCTTAACTCATCTCCAACATGTACCAGACCTGAAGGAGAATAGAGTGAACAGTCATCATGGTGCAGTAGGGTCCAAAAAATAATTCAATGCAAGGCTTTCACAACAGTGAAACACATCTATTACATTATAAATTATCTTCATAATATTACAATGTATATTTTATCTCTGTAATTCATAGCAATTAAGCTATGATGTTTGAGCAAAAGATGCTTAAAAATATTTAGATATTTTACATATTCATATTGATTCAGGTACTAAATTATTTAACCACCAAACGTTAATAGAATATTTTATTCGCATTATTCCTCACTTGAAAATGCTTCAAAAGCATTGATTATTTATGGGGTTTCATTCTACCACTGCTGTCTTCAAATGCAATTAAATATTTCTAGTACATTTTGTAAATTTAGGGTTCTCTGGGTTTCTCTGATCATACATGTTATGATAATATTGCACACTGGTACACTTTTTTTTAAACATACTAATAAAGCTGTGTTTCTAGCAATCGCATAAAACGGCATACAAGGACTCATTATACAATAGTACAACCTAGCTTGTAAAGGACAGTACACGTCATTTTTCAACAGAATTTCCATGGCAACCATGAAATCTGCTCTGTATATTTCCAGTATAATCTGTAATCCCAAAGCAAAGCATAATCTCAAAGATTTTAGTCAATATTTTGCTCGTGATAAGAAAAATCCGCTGCTCAGAATGCTATTAATATTAAAAAAAAATGACTCTGCTGTAAAGTCTCCCCTTGTTGCATCTAATTTAAAAAATTTAATTCTGGATATCTAATAGGAGAGATTCTGAGTAAATTATTTGCGTAACATTTAAATAAATGGTTATTTAATTCCCTGTCTTTATCTCTCCATTGAGAATTGAGTGGTTTGGCATGGGTTTTACAGACAGTTTTTGACTCAGATGGTCCCTGATTGCGTCATCATAGATTATGTTACATCAAATCTGCTGAGAGAGATTTTGCTGTTGTTCAGCCACAGTGTAAAAGAACAGTTTACACAGAGAAAAAAAAAGTTAGGCTGACAAGGGGAAGGACCATGCTGTCACTCACCACTACGGTCTGCAGCTCCTCCCCTCATTATCCTAGCAACCACTACTGCCCCAGTTACTTCATCCCTGCGGATGGTCGCACCCTAAAGAGACATAATTGACTGCAGAAATTAAAATAAGCCTATATTTTGCATGTCTTAATGACAATGGACAGTACATTAAAAATAATAGTCTATTTTGTTGATAACTGAAACTTACAAGAGGCTCCTTGTTCTTTACCAAACGCACAATTTTTACTGATTCTTCCTCCAGCTCATCGTCTAGATCATCCGGGAGAGGGGGAAGCACAGGCTCAAAGTTTTTTTGTGCCACCGTGTCATGTACTGTTAGCACTGCCTGATGGGGAGAAAAAGGACAACAAAAGTTGACAAAATGAACCAATGGTACTGTGCAAGAAAGAATGTACTCATGTATAAACGAGAGAGAGAATTAGCAAGGTAACAAAGAAGAGGAAACTGCTTGGGGCACATGGAGGAAATGAGTGAGTCTAATTAGAAGGCTGTAAAATGTCATCTGATTCTGTTTTGTCATGCCGCTCACTATCTAATAGAAATTAATTAAGCTTCATTACGTCAAGCTTTATTTAAATACTGTTTTAATAGGAATTTTTGTGTCAGTGTCATATCTATTTCATACCCATACTGTGGCTTTCAATTTGGCAGATTATCAGAATATAAAGGTCTTTAAGTGTATCTGAATTTATTTCTAAAATAACAGTGAAAATAACATTTAAGATCAATCAAAGATTTTCTGATAATTCTCTACAAAGACATGAATTAGGGAAATAAACAGTAAGGAAAATCTCTACAAAGTCAATGTCACAAGTGTAAGTTTTGCACCTTCACATGTGGAGCAGTAAGAAGGGTTAATAGCTCTCTCTCATCTTCTTCCAGTGGTCCGTTCTGTAGCTCCTCTGCGACCTGTCAACGCAAACCACACGACCAATATCATAAAAATTGCAAAAACATGGCAACATTCAATAGTGAAAAAACCCACACAATCACTGTCTTTATTTTTCATCAAAAATATCTTGCTTAAAAATGTGTTGCTGTTTTACACACAGTATACTAATGTTTAAATGGTTCGGGTCAGTATGATAGTTTTATGATAGTTTAACAAAAAAAAAAAAAAAACTGTTACTTTAAATATAATATGAAATATTATAAATAATATAATATAATATTTTACAATAATACAGTATTTTTGTTTTTTAACTGTTTCATAAAGTAAATGCAATCTTGGTTTTTAAAAAAGAAACAATTCATAAACGTTAAAACAATCTTACCAGCATATTCAAAAGCGTTTGAAAGGTTGTATATGACACATACTGTATTACTGTACATATTAGGTTATATATAAGTCATAAATAAGATATATAATGAATATTTGATTGTTCGCAATTGAGAAGCTACTTACGTCTTCTGCCAGGCAGGATGCGCTGTGGAGCACTGGGGTCGGGCTCTGGAGCTGGAACTGCCTGAGTCGCTCATGAATCTGCATGAAAGGTCAATACATATATTCACTCACAAAACAATATTAGGATGTTAGAAGTTATCTCCAGCTTTACGCACTTTCATAAGATAGCTGAGGCTCCTCTCACTAAAGACCTCCCTGAGGAAAACCATGTCTTCTTTGTGATTAGCATCTGGATGCAGCTGGGAGGTGAGGAGGGCTAGCATCTCGTGCAACCCTACAAAAATAATTGTACTTGGTACAGTTATTCCTTTTCTGTATACTTTTTTGAAACATAAAAATCTGCTTATTTTGCAATCACAGCTGACGTACTGTACCTGTGGTAGGTGAAAGAACAGGCATTGCTGCTCATGAGACAGCCAGAGAAAAAGGAAAAAAATTGTTCTCCTCTACTCTCAGGTCACTCAAAACGCGGGCTCATCTGAAAAGCCTGTTGGAAATAAAATGGCAAAAGCCAGCTTTAGAAAATATTTAACATAATAAATGTGTTCTTCTATGGATCGCATGGTAAATAGCTGTTCAATAATGATGTGGCACATCAAATCAATGAGCCGGATCCTGCACGACACAATTAGAGGGTAATAATATTTTATGCTCATCTGATCATTTCATTGAAATAGCTTTAAAAGCCAATGATGTTTATGTTATAAAGTAACAAACCCCATCATGGAATTTAGCTTTTTAGAAAAAAAAAGACAAAAATATACCCAGACAACAAAACAAGCAGAAAGAAAGAAAAGAGAGAGTGTGAATAAAAGATATCACAATAGTCATTAGGCATGGCATTAAATTAAATTAGACTTTAGACGTTTATTCCGGACAGATCGTCATTTGATGTCAAGAAGATCCCGTCAGTTGAAGGGAAAGCAGCTTTCTTTAAAAGGGCATATAGATTCTGGTGGTTGGCACAGTTCACAGTAAATGAGTGAAGTAAGTAGAAATATGATCACTTCACTCGAAAATGAGTCCCTTAGGAAATAATCCCCATGGCAACAACAATCAATACTTTATCACTGTGTTTAAACCAGACAGACATCACATGAAACAGTATACTCTGGACGAAAGTAACAATTTCCTTTTAACCTAGTCTGAAAATTTTCAGTTTGATAGCAAATATGGTGTATGGTTAAATCATTTAGCCTGTCTAAACAAACAAAAACCTTTAACAGAGATTTTATTGGAGAACCTGTTTATGTTCCCATTATAAATGTTCTTGCGATCTGATTAGAGAAACCTTTAAGTTTAAGTGTGTGACAGTGTAAAAGTTTCTAGTATTATGGAATATCATAGTTGTGCATGTGCATGACCATTTAAACTTAAGCTCAGACTTTGTTGTAGTATAGTATCAATTAACCAGTCTACTTAAATTAACCAAATATACTATACTCAGTTCTGTATATACTAAATGTACTGATAACCACGATTATAACACAGGTGGTACAACAGAAATAACCATGATGACATTATCAGTACATTTAGTGTTCATCCTGAGTGGCCTGCATGATAAATACATATGTAAGGCAAGGCAAGGCAAGTTTATTTATTTAGCACATTTCATGCACAGTGGTAATTCAAGGTGCTTTACATAAGGAGTAGAATAATCATAAAAGCAATAATAAAACAATAATCACAAAAAAGGAAGTAGAACAATCATAAAAAAAAGATCACAACATTAAAACAAACAAAAAAGATTGATTAAAATGATTTTAAGATAATTTAAAAATTGATTTAAAATAGGTTAAAGACGGGTAAAAACAGAAAGCAATCGGTTCGGACGAAGCACAGTGCTCATTCAGTAAATGCACAGCTAAACAGATGAGTTTTGAGTCTAGATTTAAATGTAGCTACTGTTGTAGAACATTGGATCTCTTCTGGAAGCAGGTTCCAAACCAGCATAATAGCTAAAAGCGGAAATATAAACTATATAACAATAATAAGAACAATTAAATAAAAAATCATCATCAGGTACAATACATTATAAACTTCAAAAATAAGAAGAAACTAAAATATTTTAAAAAAAAATTGGGAATTTTTTTTTTTTTTACCATAAATGTAATGTAGTTATTACGTTTGACAGTATTTTACAGTAAAATGGCAAATTAATGCAATGTTAAACCATTTTTTCCCCACTATATGGTATATGGTACATTTAATGATTTAACTGTTTTTCTGTAATGTTTTTGTCATTCTTTTTCTATAAAACTGACATATAAATTATTTCAAAACCTAAGGAAAGACCACTTAAGAACCTTCTGTTTTACTTCAGTTTTTTATGATTTAATAAACTGTAGATTGGTAAACAGAGGGCACAAATGAAAACTAAAAATGTGGTTTGATTAGTTTTTTTTTTTTAAATTTTGAAATGTAACACAAGGAACATAAAAACTCAAGTAAAAATGATGAAATATCATCACGTCATCATCATCTGGAATTTTGGTACCGCTTGTACCAGACAAGCTGTAACCTTACTACAGACTTTTGGTTTTCTAAAAGCCCTCTAATCCATGCTTATTCTCTCAAAGGCCCAAAAGTATCACTCTATTTCTCTTTCCCTTTTGCTGATTATGACGTGCGTGATGGAAAGATTATGCTGCTCTGTGTCTCTCTCCATCTTCCTCATATGCTGAAGCTGCATTGAGAAGATTCTCAGCAGACATGAGCAGGGTCATCTTGCTAGTACTTTGCAACTCAGCTGCCCAGTCATTTAAAAAATACCATTCGTGAAAATGCCAAAGAAAATGCCACAAAACAAACACAAAACCTGAATGGTATGAAAGTCAAATTGCAAATGGTTACTTTTGGTTTGCAGTCTGAAGACCTTGGGCCTGTTCTGTCTGACCTTTTATCATCCTCTTTTTCTCAAGAGAAACAGGGGTTCTTTTGCCCAGTTCTCGCCCTTACAGAATGATTCATGTAAAGCTGAAAACATGCCCTGCTGGGAGACAAGGTCATTCAACCACCCTTCTGCCACCATCTGTCCCTTTCGCTATCACGCACTGCTAAAGGCCACCATCAGTGCTGACAGCTCTAGCTCTCTTTTGGTGTATGTATGTTTGCATTATATACAAAGATGCTTGTAGAAACAAGCAAACAAATCAAAATTAAATCTCTTTGGAGAAGATTATCGTAAATGATATCAGCAGGAGTCATTGAGCCTTATGGGATAGAGCCCAATTCACTCAGATTATTTAAAAACAAACAAACAACAACAACAACAAAAAGCATCAAATAAAAACAATATTGCACACGTACCTGAAAAAAATGTATTACAAGCAGGTTCATTAGTTGACAGGTTGCATGATCTTGCATGCCTGTACACACACACAGTAGACTTTTCATTGACGTCTACTGGTTTTATACAGAGCACATTATAATATCTATCCCCTTTCTTATATGAACAATTTTGCATTTTTATATTGTTACTAAGAGATTATTTTGTATGAATACTGAACATTTTCCTTAATGTGGGTAAACCTGTCCACACACACAGTCATGACAAAACACAAATCAAGGTGCAAGAGAAAACCTTCAAAACGGCTCTAAGCAGAATCTCGGGAGGAAACACACAAAGAACATTTAAATCAGTACTTTTCAGTTCAGCTAATTCAGTAATGGTCTTTGAATGCATTTTCTGTGACAAAATAAAGGGAATCTGAGAGATATTAAGGTACACCCAGCATCCCTCTACCTCATTCCAGCGGACGTGCTTCCTAGAGTCTCTCCGAAACTGTCCATCAGGGAATGTGGCCAGTGAAAAATGCATCACTGGATGCTGAGATCCTTTTAAGTGCTGAATCCTCCCCCTGCTGTTCACTCTGTCTGCAGAACGGATTATGCACCCAGCATGCAAAAGAGAGAACGCCCCCGTATGTCTTACCTTTCAGCGCCCGTGCGTGCGTGAGAGCGTTTCCGCTTTCATGGAAAGACCCTCGGCATCTCTGTGGCGATTCCTGCTACACTGGCTCAGTGCATCTCGGTTCTCCCTTACGTCCTCCCCCCTCCCTCGTTTTCTCTCACATACAATCTTCAGCCCGCCCTTCTTCAATCTATCGCTCTATCACCATCCCCCACTGGTCCTCTTCCTCCCTCCTCTAATGATGCTCACTGTGATACGGCAAGAGCTCATCGGCAGCGCGGCTGATTCCGAACAGTGTGTCTTCCATTCTTCCATCAAAACCTAGTGTTTGAAACTTCCATAATACATTTTGTTTGTAGTACACGTGTATAGCAACAGGAATCGACACTGGCGTGTTCTTTCTGACAACTGAGTCAAGAGGATTGTTTGAGACCGCAGCTTGTGTTGTGAAAATCTGGGTCATAATTTTCATTCCCCCTTTTGGTGTATTTTATTAGATCATACGTTATCAGCAATTTAATTAAGTTGATAGAGAGTCACGTTAACACTGTTACAAAAGTGATTCTTTCCATATTCTGTAGGCCATGAGCAATAAAAAAGTTTTGAATCGAATAGAAGACCAAGAGTACCATGTGCTAGAATGAACAGATTACGCAAATCTTTTGTTCACCAGTCAGTAAATTTAATTAATCAGAATAGGGGGTCTAAGTAGGCAGAAAAAAATCTGAGGTGAAGGGTACTTAAGCCTTTCCACTGCAGCTGGATGTGTACAACTAAATGTGTGCTTTTGTTTGCTTGTGTGTATTTTATTGTGTAATGTGCATGGCTGTGAATTAATGGTAGACAGTAAATGCTATGACATGTAATGAAATTGAACGGAATCGCTGCTTTCAACATTAATAGTAAAAAAAGTTTGTTGAGAACTACATCAGCATATTAGAATGATTTGAAGGACCACGTGACACTTCAAACTGGAGTAATGATTTGTCAAAAGACATTTTAAATTTATACTTTTTTTTTTGTATTTTTAATGCAGCCTGGTATACGTCTTTCATAGAGATCTTGCCAACTTTAAATGATTCTGTGTAACAAAGTTAACATTTTTGAGAAAATCCTCACAGAATTCATCCAAAAACATTTTGCAATACATTATTATAGTTTATTATTCTGACATCAAACAAGACAGCAGCACTGCAGTTAATCACACACATAGGACAAAATACATAAAAGCATTCAAAGAGTAAATATGTCAATTAAAATGAATCATTGCAACAATTTAAAGGCATCTAAAGTATCTCTTTGCAAATCTTTATTTGTAAAAATATACTAAAATTAAAAAATCAACAAAACTATTCACAGATTATGGCAAGTTTGTTGTAACTCCCTGCAAGTAGAGAGCCAAACCACATTACAATGTAAAGTACACTTTACAAAGTAGATGGATGCTACTGTAGCCATAATTTACCAGCCATAGCTGCTGATGTGATTGAGAGCCGATCCTGTAAGATGCTCTTAAATTGTCTTCAGATTGTAGATTCTCCCTGGTGTGTTTGTGATGCATCCTGACAAGACACAAGAAATGTGTATCAGGTCTCTCTCCTTAATTTTAGACAATACTGAACACTCAAATGTAGAAGAGGAAGCACAGAGGTAGCAGAGGAACATTTAAATTTTACATGAATCACTACAATATATCATCTATAGTATCCACCAAGCCGTTAGCTGCCATTAGGTGCCTTTCCTTTCTGCTGATGTAGGGAAATCATGTCTTGGGTATGGAGGGAATGATAAGTGGGCAGGAACTAAGCAAAAAGAGAATGAATCTGCATTTGCAGATATCAATCTCCTCACAGGTCTCGAAGGAGCAAATCAAGCTAGATCTGTGTCACAGCCATATTTTAAGCATCTGAGGTACTGACCTTTCATTAGTCAAATTAAGTATTTTAGTACATTGTTTTTTAAATAGCACAGAATATTATTAGAATGCTTTAAATATAGAATCCAAAATAACATAACCATAACAAATGATTGTAATAAAAACATCTATGTTTATAGTAATTAAGAAATTCATACATTCATTATACAGTATATTTGTTATTTATACCATATGCAAAATATAGAATATTATATTAAAAATCTATATGCACACATCCTTTTTTGTATTACCAATTTACCAATTATGTGAAAAAAAACAATGTATTTAACTACAGCCTTGGTCAGCACAAGAGACTTCTGGTAAAAAACATTACACAAATCAAAATATTCCCCCTTAGTGTATACTACTAAATTATAATTTAAACAATTTCAGATTATCATATATATCTTTTCTGTCTACAGTTGCGCTCATTCAACCAAAGATCTGTTTAATTTATGTCTATGCACAAATAATTTTCAAGGAGACATTCAAGGTCTTTCACTTCTTTTATTTGCCTTCTTCGCCAGAGAGGGAATTTCTTATTCCCCAGAGACCTTGACATGCCTTCAAGAGCTGTTAAATGAACCCCTCCTTCACGGCACACTATTATAGCTTTCATTGTATTACAGCATTCATTTTTCTGCTTTCAGCAGAATAAGGAGAGAGGGGATGTCAACAGAAATGGCTGTGTGCTTACATTGGTGAGTCAGAACTATACTACCATTAGGACATGTCCTCGCCTTGCACATCAAAATGAAACCAAAATGGAATTTACCCAAACCCATACATTGAAAAAAAGTTCACTGAACGCATTCAATCTTTAGCTCTTTTTCTCACCATATATAAGGGATTTTCGAACATACTATGCATGTCCACCTCGCTCTGTAGCTGTGAAGCATCAGCCTGTGTAAAAAAGGAGCAATACATTAAGACACAACCTAATGACTGAAAAGCTCAGAACTCACTGACATAACAGGTTTATCTACAACATGCTATGAGGTATGAAGGTCACCTGTGGGTTTGTGCTGTTTCTTATTGATCTCTTATTGGTCTCTCTAACTCCTCTGTGTCCTCTCCCACATATTCTATCTTTCTTGTTGTCACATCTTCAGAATAACTCCTTGTGTGTGGGTGTGTTTAGGGCGTTTTTTTATTGCTACAGTTATAGCATGGCAGCACTGTTCATATTGCTCAAACGTTCTGTTAGGATTTGTTTTAAACCCTAAATCCCAGGACTTTTCCCCATTTACAGGCCTAAAAAGAAATCGTACCTAAAAGTTTAACACTATTTATTTTAACGGTGTATCTGTACACATATTTTGAGCAGACGTTTGATTTGACACACTCTGACTGAATGATTGTAGTGTTGTACAACGCAAGAACAAATGTTACAGTGAATATAGTGTGTTTTTTCCAGTATGCCATCAATTTAATACAAAAAGGGCAATTTTATATGTAGTTTCCCCTGCTGTATCAAAAACATAATGAACAAATTCTAAACAGAGGTTATAAACAATCAAACTAATAATCAAAATATCGTTTTTGTGTACAGCTACATCCCTGGTGTATTTGCTGCCTTGTGAGGGCATTTGTTGGGGTGGTAGGGCATACTAAATCTAAATGAATGGTTCATAATTGCTTGCAGTCCTTCTTTATGTGAATGTTCACTGGATTCTCAAAGTCTGACTCAATCACACCACCAAACAAAGCAAGATCATTTCCAGGACAACAAAGCATGCATCATGTGGTTATTGTCACTTTGGCTAACCTTGTCAGGCTCAGTGTTGACTGGTGTGGCATCTGCTTTGAAAGGGGTTGCACCATCAATTGGCTGGGTCACTAAACTCAACTCAGCAGCATACACTGGGTTTTCAACACTCTCCTGAAAGTAAGAGAGATTTAAAAATCTAAACAACAAAAAAAACAACAATGAGATTTAAATGAATCAGTTCACAATTTAGGTCAATATTTAAGGGACAGTTCACCTAAAAGTCTATGTGAAAAAAGGAAAAGGTCTTTAAAAATATCCAGTCTAGCACTCTGTGTAAAAACCTTTGACATAAACACAGACAACATGCAGTAAACCCTTTCTGCCAGTAGAGGTCATACCATGGCTGGCCCATTCATGACTGTAGTGGCTACAGCAGTAGGTGCAGCAGGAGATTCCTGTGAACCCTCACTGTATGCTGGGTTCTCAAAACTCCTTCCTTTCTCTTCCACTTCTACTGATGTTCTGGATTCCTGATATTGACCAAAGGGCAAAAGATATTAACACGGCAAACATCTAATTGGCATTAACTTTTTTCCTTATTGATATTGTTAATACAGTAGTTGCACTGCTAAATACTGTTGTAATTCTTTGTTTGTATTCATTGATGAATAGGAATTTCAAAATAAGACATTTTGTAAATAAAGTTATTATAAATGTCTTTACTAACACTTTTGATTAATTTAATTTATATATATATATATATATATATAATATATATGTAATCTAACTGACCCAGGTAGTGAGTAGTTATAATAAACTATAGGCCTACATGCTAGATTTTGGATATATGTTTTAAAATACAAACCTCTTTGGGTAAGTTGCTCCTGTCATTCTCTGATTCAGATGGGTTGTTAAAACGCTTAGAGTTACCACCCCTAATTTTATGAAGTAAATCAAAACAAAGGTTTATTTTGTTATATACCGCACCTGTATATAATATCTGCACAATATCTACATTCATTATATTCACTTTTCTTCTAATATTCACTAACATTTATGATATACGCTTTTCCTCCCTAATATTCACTAATATTTATTATATACACTTTTTTCATTCTCACCAGAAGCTGGGCGTACTGAAGTTAGATACACTAATAGGGAGATTAATGTTATGCAGAGTGTTCATAATTTTCTCCTTCTTTTTTGCAGAATATATCAGGCAAACCAAGAAAAGAGCCACAACAGCTGTAACTCCAAGAGCAATAGCAACTGTGAGTGGACAGAAAAAGAGATAGGATTTAGGTCACGTCATTTTGTTTGTTTGCCTAAGACAACAGCTTGAAATGTTGCTTCACAATATCATATTTGCTGATATCATGTACATGCCATAAATTTTACCTGAGGTCGTGACTACACCATAAACACTGGTCTCGCAGAAATCTCCTTTCCATTCAGGGGGGCAGCTATAAAGGGATAATGAACAGTTAGCATTACCACATCCATACGTTTTTAAACATCCTTCCTTTTGAAACACTTTGAAACAAGCTTACATGCAGAGAGCCTTATTGTCATCGAAATAACAGGTTCCGCCATTCCTGCACTGGCATGGAGGGGGCATGGTGGGTTCAGGCTCAAACCCTATCAAATCAAACATCACAAAAATAAGTGGATGGGAGTGGCTGCTACGTATATTTAGAACTAAACTGTAAAATGTGCCACACAGTCACATAGTGTAAGTACTTATATCTTTTATTATTACTGGAACCCGGAGATTGACGTCAATAGTGTTGGTTGCAATAGCTAAAATGAACTGGTTTATGGTCATATCGTAAAGATGACTATAAAGACAGATAAGGAGTATAAAAGGCACCTGTGTCACATTCATTATTGCTGCCAGGAAAGAAGCTGGTGCCCTCTGGGCAGGCGCAGGTGTAGCCTCCAGGCCTCAGCAGACACAGGTGACTGCATGTGCCCTTACAAGGGTTCTTTACTGTGGGGCAGAGACAATTTTGTATTATATATCTATTAAAATCACTTTAAATGGCTCCCAACAAAACTAACTACCATCATGACATTTTTTTTATCACTTTAAGTGGCTACCAACAAACCCTAACTACCATCATGACTTTTTTTTATAACAGCATAATAATAAAAGTTAGCTTACGTTTAAACACAGACTGGATTTATAGATCATTGTGTAAATCTCGCTTTCATTGTGGTTACTCACAGGATATAGAGTTGTATTTCTGCTGCTGGTAAACATTTATCTGGGTAAGCCAAGGTCCTGCTATCAAGAGTCTGGTTTTGGTGCCTTTGCCAAACTTGTCCTGTCGGAACACTTCACCCTTTTCCTGCGTGCTCCAGTACACATGGTTCTCAAATACATTCACACTGAAAGGGTTTCTTACATCTGACAGGGAAGAAATTTGATAGAAAATATGTCCCTTTTATTTCAAAAGAATATAGTAAAATAAGTATATTCCCCTTATTAAATCATTACATGTATTTTCAAAATTACTTATATTACCTAGTGTAGTGCCGAATACATTTGAAATGTATTTATTTCTAAATGTAATAATGAATAACACTGCAGTTAAAATGATGAACAAGTACTTTTACATGTCCTTTTGCTTTTCTTTAAAGAACTGTACTAAAATTTTACATTTAGTAATTCAAACCTTTACCTATGAAAACTGATATTTGTCTGCTCTGTCCATCTGGGAGTATGGACTCAATGCGACTCTCCTTTGCATCTGACCAATAGATCCGGTCACTGTTTGTGAAGTCGATGGACAGACCCGTAGGCCAACCCAAAGCACTGTCCACCAGAACCCTTCTCTTTTGACCATCCAACCAGGAGGCTTCGATTCGTGGTGTGTTGCCATTGTCTATCCAGTACAGCATGCTGCATCACAACATGGCAAAACAAAATTCCAACATTTAAATGTATTTAAGCTTGAAGGTGAAATAGAGCTTAATACATTTTTCTAAAAAAGAATTGCTCTTTTTCTTTACTTTTCCACATATGCTCCAGAAATAAAATAACAGATTGCTGATTTGGAATGACATGAGGGTACCTAAATGGTACCAAAGTAGTTTTATTTTGAAGTGAACTATCCCTTTAAACACACCATAGCCAAATAAGATGTAAGTCTCACCCCAAACGAGGGTTTATAGCCACAGAATTGGGTTCTTGCAGGTCAGTCTTAATCAGATGCTTCCTGTAACGTCCATCCAACAAAGCCACCTCCAGACGTTTGAGCTGCGCATCAGCCCAGTACAAATTCCTGTACAGCATATTAAAGGCTCATGAGCTGTTACAGGCTGATTCCTTATCGGCTTTTGCCAAAACCATTATTATGATTAGTATTGTTAATTATTCAGCATCAGTAGAGAGTTTAAATAATTAGTTTTTTACCTGCCAACCCAGTCCACTGCAATCCCATAAGGCTTGGTGATGTACTTGATGTCCAGCTTAACAGCAACAGCAATGTTATTATTATGATCATCCACAGCTGGCAGATAAGCTCTTTTAATAGCCCCAGACACTGCACCATTTCCTTCTACTGTAAAATACACCATACCTGTAATGCACAAGAGTGGTGACAAATCACATTAAACACAAATAATGCAATACTGCAACACATATTAAATTGATTGTTATGTGCATTTTTTTTTAGAATATATATACATTTATAATTTATTATTTGTTCCTTTTTGGAGAAACAGACAGATGTTGGGCATATACTACAGAGTATGGAAGCCTATTTCTGTCACAAGGGGAAAAATTGTTTAGGTAATTCAGGATGAAAAAAAATGGACAAATTCAAAATTATGAAAAGTATTGCATAAGTATTCAAGTATTACATGAGTCAATGATTGTATAGAATTATGATAAAAAAAAGCCAAGTATGATATATTTATGATGAATAAAAAGTCAACTATGTTTCATAATCACGATTTACCAAACAATGTTTTTTTTTTTTTTTTTTATTATTTGAAAATGAGTTACAGAAACTGAGGCCCTAGAATTGAGTACATACTAAGTCCAGTGTTGTTGTGGTCCCAGTCGTAGTCCAGCGCTACAATGCGCTCCTCTTCCTGCAAAAAGTCATGATACTCTTCGCTCTGGAGGTTGTAGTGTCGAATGCGAATGTTCTCTGGCAGCAGGAGCAGTGGTCCAGGACCTAAGAAAGAAGAGCGTTAAGATGCTACACATGCTCAGAAATTCTTGTTTGTTTCTTAAACTTTCTATCCTACCTTCAGCCTCACACTGATTGCCTGTGCCCACTTTCCTGTAGCCCAGGGCACAATCACAGTCATAGCTTCCTTTAGTGTTCTTGCAGGCCTGTGGGCATGTGCCATACTCCAAACACTCATCTATATCTGCAGGGTGCAAGAGACAGGCATGAAAAACAGTGAGGCAGATATACCGACATGCACATTTGAAACCTTCTGAAAACTTTGCAGAAAAAAAATAGAAGGAAAAGCTTTCTCCACTCTGAAGAGAAAGAGAAAGGTACTTTATATGTCTGTTTGTGTCTACCATTGCAGCGGAAGGTGTTATCTGGATCCACAGCATAGCCAGGTTTGCAAGAGCAGATGAAGCCAGTGCCATTCAGGTTTGTACACTCGTGCTGACATAATTTCTCATCACAGTTGCGGTCGTGGCCAAAATCTAAAAAGAGTCACTCATCAACTACCTCACAGAAAAAATGTAAGGCAGTACTCACAATATTCTTATATTAGTACAAGAATTACTAGATATAGTGATCATATTTGATAATGTTTGTTGACTTACTGCAGCCCAGCTCATCTGTAAGGTCTCCACAGTTATTGTTGTGGTCACACACGTAGGGCAGAGCAACACAGTTGCCATTAGTGCATTTAAACTCATTGGGCGTACAGGGGGCGACAGTGGGTGCCTGACCTGAATCAAAAACACAATACATTACAGTCATCATTGACCATAAAAACAGTATATATTACACTAGACAAATAATACAATATGCTATCACATTGCAGTACAGCAAATCAGTACTTCTTACTTAATCAGTATTTTGATTATGATGAAAAAAAAAATCCCTAAGCTTTTGAAGTAGTGTATTATGGTAACTTAGAGAGTTTGATTTTAGTTGTAGTGAAAAGATATGTATGAATATCTTACAGTTGTCCACCTTTTCGTCACTACCATCCCCACAGTCATCTTTTTGGTTGCACATGAGACCACTATAAATGCAGTAGCCATTGTCACAGCGGAATTTGGCTGGCATTTCACATGTAATGTTCCCTGATTACAGAAAAATGTTGACACTGTTAACAATTTTCTGGCAGAAAAGACATCAACAACATCAATTTTGAGGTTTATACTTAATGTACCTTAAAGAGACAGGTATTATAATTGTAATGGTTAAAGTTATCTATATAAAAAAAATATAATTTAATTTTCTTATAATGTCTTACAGCATAGGCTGAGTTGCTCATCTGAGCTGTCTCCACAGTCGTTGAAGCCATCACATACCCACTGCTGGTTCACACACAGCTTGTTGTTACACTGGAACTGGTTTGATGGACACCAGCGTCCTCCAGGATAGCGAGTTGCTGTTGGGAAAACAAAAGGTAATGAATAACATCAAGATTTTCAGTATATGCAATATGGGTATTTTAAACGTCCATATATTTTAAGGCCAGCACACTCACGGCAGGTGGACTCATCAGAGTAATCCAAGCAGTCAGCAAAACCGTCACATTTAAGAGCTTCTGGGATGCAGTGTCCAGATGTACACTGGAATGTACCAGGACGACAGGTCCGCAGCTCTGCAAAAACAAAATAAAATAATGGTCAATCTAAAAATAATCTTAAAATAGAGGAATTCAGGTACAGTATTTTAACATTTTTAATGTTCAATCTGTAAGCCTGTAGCATTTAGTTAACACTAACATACAGTATTTGTTGCCATGATGTATTTCTGAGTGATATATACAGGTCCATCTCAAAATATTGCCTATTGTGATAAAGTTCATTATTTTCTGTAATGTACTGATAAACATAAGACTTTCATATATTTTAGATTCATTACACA
>JAUYWG010000046.1:6382943-6404752 GCA_034779775.1 Enteromius afrohamiltoni | reverse complement strand
TTTTTTGAGATAGGAATTTTGGGTTTTCATGAGCTGTATGCCAAAATCATCAATATTAAAACAATAAAAAGCTTGAACTACTTCAGTTGTGTGTAAAGAATCTAAAATATATGAAAGTCTAATGTTTATCAGTACATTACAGAAAATAATGAACTTTTTTTGAGAAGGACCTGTATAATAAACATAAAAAAAAAAAATTCAGATGTGACTTGATTTCTATTTACATGTGCATGCATTTAATGGACATTAGAGTGACTTACAAAAGAAGAGAAAGAAAGTAAGTTGTCAATATTGAAATATGCAATGTCAGGTTTATTAGACAACTTAGACAAATTAGTAAGAAAGCTACGAGAGCAGTATGCATTGCTTATTCAGTGACCCATGCTGGTGGGAAGCTGAAAAGAAGGAAAAGGTAAAAGAGTGAATGGGTTTCATTTATGTTTGACTTCAACTTACCACAGTCTCGCTCATCAGAATTGTCCCCACAATCATTGTCATGGTCGCAAACCCAAGATCCTGGAATGCACTGCTGGTTGTCACAGCGATACTCGCTCTCAGAGCAAGGTCTTGGTTCTACGAGCAAATACATGAAAACTCTGAGCTAAATACAGTACATGCCTAAAAGTAATGGATGGCTCAACACATTACTTACCACAGTTTGTCTCATCAGATCCATCCCCACAGTCATTGTTCCCATCACAGCGCCAGCGAATGGGCACACAGCGGTGATTATCACAACGGAAATCTCCTAGAGGGTCACAGGTCAGCTCATCTGCATGTAGCAAAACGGGGAGGTTGATTTTCATTTATTTGATAAATGTTCAAAGTAAATTAAATTATAATCTCTTTTACATAATCCATTAAAAGGGATGCATGTTTATTGTTGAGGCTCCAATATTACCTGGCTTGTTACATTTTAAATCTAATATCTCAGATCTTATCTATTTGTCTATATGTTTCATAAGTTCATGAAGATAAAAAAGCACCAAATAGTGTCCTGCATGAAGAGAACTGTTTAATACTGTTTTAATTGAATACTGTTTAAAATTAACCCAAGATGTACATCATGTTGGTTTGTGTGCAAAGCTGGAATCTAGACAAAGAATAGTGACAGACATTTGTAATAATATAGAATGAGTTGGTGCATCCAAACTTGTACACATTATAGCCCATTTTTGCTTTTATGCTGCCATTGTTTTGTTACTGGAGAACTATTTTGTCTTGAACATTTTTGGTTGTGTGTCACCATTTAGATATTTTAAATCTTTATACAGCATGGGACTTACGGCAGCTCTGCTCATCACTGTTGTCTAGGCAGTCATCGGTGCCATCACACACAGTCCATAGAGGTATACAACGATAGTTTGATTTGCAGGAGAACTCAGTGTCTGCATCACACCTATAATCAGGACCCACTATAAAAAAGACATATCTTTTAGTTAGTCAGTTAGCTCCAAGCTGTTAATGAATGTCCCATTTTCCCAAAGGGACATGACACTCACTGCACTCAGGCGGTTCATCTGAGTTGTCTCCGCAGTCGTTTTGTGCATCACACACATAGCTTGGTGGTATGCAGAGTCCGGTTTTGCATTGAAACTGTCCAGGTTTGCAGGTTTTCTCAGCACAGCTGTCAGCTTCCTCATCGCTGCCATCCGCACAGTCTTGCACACCATCACAGTGCCAGGATATTGGGATACAGTGCTTATTTTTACACTGGAACTGGTTCTCAGAGCAACGATGGTCACCTGGGAACAAATGCCAAATTAACTATTAATTTAGCTATTAATGAAACTATGCAGTTCAGTTACCAGATTCAACAATCAACACAACCAAAAACTGTTCTGTTGATACTGAAGTAAACGTTTTAAAAATCATTTGTTATTGTCATTATATGCATAAAAGTGTTGCATACTGCAAAGTGCAGCATCTTCATCAGACCCATCTGGACAATCATTATGGCCATCACACAGGAAAAACGGGTAGGTGCAATTTCCATCCTGGCACTGGAAGCGTCCAATTGGGCAGTAACGTGGAGAACATGTCTGAGGCTCATCGGAGCCATCCCCACAGTCTGACTGACCATCACACTTCCACCATATGGGAATGCACCTGGAGACAAAAGAAAAACAGAGAAGGAAAGTAAGAGTGAAAGAACTCAAGATCATTACATTTTCACTAGAGAATGAATTTACTTACTTCTCATTGTCTCCACAGCGGAACTGAGTGCTGGAGCAGTCGGCCACACACTGTATCTTAAAGCCAATTGCCAGACCAATGAAGTGATCTGGACACTCACATCTGGCCGTCATACCACCCGGGCCAATCAGACACAGGTGACTACAGGTCAGGTAATGGTCATTGCAGGGATTGTCACCTAGGAAAATTTTAATTAAACATTCAAACAAGGATCATACAAATTAGCAAGTATTAACAAGTAAATTAATAATGAAATGAATAGCATATAATCTTACTGCGTGGCTGTCTGTAAGGGTGGTAAATGTGGATGTCATTAGGGCGGTGTGTGTTGTTTCCCATTACAACACGATTAGCACCAGTGTATTTGTGGGCTCTCTCTATGTTGTGGGTGTTCCAGTCGGTCCAATACACCAAATCCTCAAACAGGGTCAGAGCGAAAGCATGGGGCATGGAACCTGTTATAGCCCTATGTCTGTTTTGTCCATCCATATCAGCATAACTGTTAGGGAATAGACATTAGAAGTATAGATTCTATAGGTACAAGATGAATCAGTACCATATACAAATGTATATATAAAATCACAGCTGTGCTTATATAGAATATAAAACAGAAGTTTAAGGATTAATCCTAAATATACAAGAGAAAATGAGACAGGTGAACAAGTAATGTGTGTTTAAAATGAACAAGTAATAAAAAAATATATATATATTGCTGACATTATGTATATTGTATATGTTTATAAATCTAAACCTATTTAGTGTAAAATATTACACAGGTTTTACCCTGTTAAGCAGTTTTTGCAAAAATTCAAGAGTGACATTGATGCATCTTGTTCATTTTGTCAATTTTCTTCTGAAACAGTGACTCATTTCCTTTGGGAATGTTCTTATGTACAGTCTTTCTGGAAAAAGGTTAATGACCTGATCGTTCAGAATATGTTTTTTTTTTTTACTTTTCTTTTTTTTATAAATACATTCTGTTTTTTGTTAAAATAAGAATTTGCTTAATGCAAGTTTTTGTATAAACCTCTTGTTATTTATTGCAAAGTTTTATATCCATAAATGTAAATATACTAACTGTAAACCCCACTTTAACATCTTCAAACAAGAATTGCATTTGTATTTAAGTACAATATCTACCTCAGTTAACAAAAAAGCTATAAAAAATGTCTAGAATTTGGACTATGTTTAAGATTTCTCCTTAATACATAACTGTACTATTATATATGTTTACTGCTGTGTTTTCTCTCTCTCTCTCTCTCTCTCTCTCTCTCGCTCTCTCTTATTTACATTATCTTTTACTTAATAAGTGTTATTGTAGAATACTTATTTTGTTGTTGTTGACATCCGTCATCTTGTTCTCTTTATGTGTTCTGTATTTTGTCTGTTATTGCATTAGAAAAAAAATAAAATGATGGGAGTTGGCTCTTCTCGTTCGCTACAAGGAATCGGCTCTTAGAGCCGGCTCGTGCGAGAAAGGCACATCACTAGCTTAAACGGGTCCTTAGAGTCGCCAGATGCGTCACACAGCACAGTATACTTCTAGAAATTACTTGTCAGCACGTTATTTGAGCTCTGGGCTGAGGGAGAGTGAAACCTGAACACTGCAGGACGGGATGCGCGATAGATATTTACGTCGAGCAAATGGACGAAACAATGATTTTTTTTAATATTCAAGTTACTCAGGGAATCGTTCCTACACCAGAGTGATACAAACGGTGAAATGAAATGCCATGCTGATTCATAATATTCATAATATTATATGTGTTAATGCAGGTCTGTCTGTTACTGTTTGAAGATTAGAGTTGGTTTGGATACAGTACAGGACAACTTACTCAAGGAAATTGAGATGAGCGTCAGCAAAAAAGATCTTGTTGTTGGTGTAGTCGATGGTCAGGGCATGAGGCCACACTAGCTTGGTAGTGATGATAGCTGATGTACTGGTTCCGTCCATTCCAGCCCTGCCAATGAAAGCCGTCCGCCCCCAGTCTGTCCAGTATAGCCATCTGAACGGAAATGGCAAAGGGAAAGTTTGCACACAAGGTTCAACTGAACAAATAAAATCAATGTGTTATTTTAGCTCACCCATATTTTGGGTTAACAGCAACAGCCCGTGGATTGGTGAAGCAGTATGTAAAGTTGGCGTCAACACAACCTTTTAGGAGTTTTTTTCGGTAACGTCCATCAAGTTCAGAGACATGAATGGCTTCCATAGTCGCATCTGTCCAGTATAGCTTTCTGCAAAAAAACAAAAACAAAAAAAAAACCCATAGATAAACCCTGTCCATTTTTTTTACAACATCCTTTAAATGAATAAGTGAATCAAGTCCTTCATTAACCTACCGGCCCACCCAGTCCACAGCCAGGCCTTCTGCTCCATTCAGGTCACTCTTCAATATGACCTCCCTTCCTGTCCCGTCTAAATACATCCGCTCAATGCGCTGTGTATCAACATCCACCCAGTATAAATGCTTCTCAGTAGCATCAAAGTCCAGAGCAACAACATTCGATAGGCCCTGCAGTACCACCGACAAGGATGATCCATCAGAGGTCAGGTTACGGATGTAGTAACGGTTGCTGTAGAGTAGGTACGGTGTGATCCCACTGTTCTGCCGGCAGGTGCGTCCATCAGGTTCCCGAATGTATCCCGATGCACACTTGCAATAGAAGGAACCCACAGCATTTTCACACACCTGACTGCACACTCCCGGATCATCTTTGCATTCATCTATATCCTCACAGGCCTTTCCATCTGGCATAAGTTTGTAGCCATCCCTGCAGGAGCAGTAGTAACTCGTCTGGGTATCTACACAATTCTGGGCACACTGGTGAATGGCTGGGTCACTGCACTCATTAATGCCTTTGGAGGGACAGAAAGGCACAGTATTACCTAATTTGTCCAGTTCATTAGTTCTGTTGTAATTATAAATGTGTTGTTAACACATTAATTGTTATTTTTCAATAATTTATTTGTACATGTATCTACTGTAATGACAGTATGACCTGAATTTGGAAATGCATGCAAATTTATCAGTGTGTCAAAAAGTCTATTTTTAGATGTCGTTCCTATTCTATGGAACAAATTATCAGCCTCTATTAGAGCTGTGCCCCTTTACCAGTATTTAAAAACCTTTTGTATAGCATCTTTTGATAGCTTTTATACAGCCATGTTCAACTGTATTGTTATATTGTGTTTTTTAACATTTGTGATTTTTTATTTGTTTTTATTTCAGTTGAATTGTTTGGATCAACTGGTAGCTGTATGAAAGTGCTTTAAAAAGAAAGAAAGAAAGAAAGAAAGAAAGAAAGAAAGAAAGAAATGACATATATGTCTTGTATAATTAATAAATACATGGCTGCTAAAAAATGAAGCTTTTCACTCATAGGAATAAATTACAAATTTAAAATATCTAAAAATAATTATGGCTATTTTAAATCATAATGAATGCACAATATTACTGGATTAACTAGTTTTCATCAAATAAATGCATTACATACAGAGTCATATTGGCTTAACAGACTTACCATTGCAATTACAACCAAATTTTAATACATTCTTGCTTTGCCCTTGTGATTGTTGGGTAATCAGTTAAGTAAACATTTTTATATAGTAAATAGAATTCATTTTTGTGTTTAGTATTTTGGACAAAAAAAAAAAAAAAAAAATCCTAAATACAAGTGGTGTCTTACCACAGCCCTTTTCATCACTGTTGTCAGAGCAGTCCCTTTGATGGTCGCAGACCTTGTGAATGTTAATGCACTCCCCAGAACTGCACATGAAATCTCCAGGTGCACAGGTGGGCTCTGGACTCCTGCACAAGCCCTCAAGTTCATCAGTGCCATCCTGACAGTCTGTATAACCATCACATACATACGTGGATGGAATACACACTCCATTCTGGCAAGTGAACTCTTGACTGGTGCAGGTGCGATACGTGCAGCTGGTCTCATCACTGCCATCCCCACAGTCATTCACACGGTCACAGCTAAGTAAGAGATGCAGATGCACAATATAGATTTTAGATTTTGATATTTAAAAGCATTTGCATGAGATACAGTTGGAGGGGAAGAACTCACTGGAAGGGCAGATGAATGCAGCGACCATTGGCGCAGGCAAATTCGTTCATGTGACAAGTACGGTTGGGGCAGTTGTGTAGCTCATCTGCAGCATCTGTGCAGTCCTTCTCTCCATCGCACACATAACTCCATGGAATACAGCGTGGAGAGCCAGGGTACCAAGTAGGGCACGTGAAATCACTAGGGTTACAAGTCCTTGATCCTGAAATACAAAATAATAGTCAGACAACAAATACTATGCATTGATTTGCTGGTTTCTTGAAAATGGATGATAGGCCTCACCGCACTGCAGTTCCTGGGCCTCGTCACTATTGTCTCCACAGTCATTGTTGCCATCACATACCCACATTGCCAAAATGCAATGTCCATTTGCACAGCTGAACTGCTGAGGGTTACAAGTACGAACCTGATCCTCTGTGGAAAGAGACAAAGAGAGTATTAGATAGTTTTTCTAGGATGTACTTTAAAGACTGGAGATGGATTGGAGATGTACCGCAAGTGGGTGGCTCATCTGTGCCGTCCAAACAATCTGAGATATGATCACACACCCATGACTGGAGAATACACTTCCCGTTATCACAGCGGAACTCATATGCTGAGCAAGTCCGGCCAGCTGTTAACAAGAAGACATGACTTTTAATTTTTATTTTCTTAATTTTTTTCTTAATACTTATTATTCACTGAGAAATGAAATGTCTATCATGAAAGACATGCAGGGAGCAAAAAGCTGAGACCCTGAAACTTACCACAAAAGAGTGGATTTTCATCACTGTTATCCCCACAGTTGTTAAAGCCATCACACAGGCTACTTGAAGAAATGCAGATGTTGGTGGTGTCACATTTTACTAAGCCAGGTGCACAGGTTCTGTCCGCTAATAAATCAAATAAATATTTTTTTATACATTTCACTTTTATTATTACAAAAAAAAATAATAATTAAAAAAAATAATATATATATATAATATATATAAGTGTTTTCATTAATAAAAATAGAGCTAAAAGACTATACATATTAGGTAAATATTAGGTAAAAACTTAACCTTAAAACGTAAACTTAAAAAATGTTGTATTGGCAACTAATGGAAAAGATACTAATTAAATATACAAAATACAAACATACTGTAATAGTTTTTAAATTATACTAAAATACTGCACTCACGGCAGTTAACTTCATCCGTGGTTCCATTGTCTCGGCAGTCGTTAAATCCATCACACACAAAAGCTGCACTGATGCAGCGTCCGTTAGCACAGGTGAACTCTGTGGTAGGGTTACAGGTTGGGAAAGGACAGCCTTGCTCATCGCTGTTATCTCCACAGTCGTTTGTATAGTCACACAGATAGTAAAGAGGCACACAGCCTCCGTTATCACAAGTGAATTGCGTGGGTGAGCAGGTGTGAAAAGCTGTAAGGAACATTAATGTATGTAGTTTTATTTTTTATATAGAAGTATAAGTATAGTATAGAAGTATATAAGTATAGAAATTGCACAAAACAATTTTTTTTAATTTGTTTTTTATAAAACAATTGGTAAAGTTTCTTACCACACACTCTCTCAAGCTCATCTGAGCCATCTATGCAGTCCTTGTAGCCATCACATTTCCAGCGCTGGGTCAAACAGCTTCCATCCAGACAGGTGAACTGATCTGCATGGCACCGCTGCCCATTGTCAGGAATGCAGTCTTTACCGTCATTGGCCAAATACCAGTTACCAGTGCTGGGACACTGACACTCTGGACCAGTTGGACCTGAGATAAAGTGACAGACGAAAGACATGAGAGATGCAATCTTCCCCAAAGGGAAAAATACTAATCAATCAGTATAGTATATATTTATATCATACATTTTATGATCAGTATTAAAATTTAACTGAAGAGCTTAATTTTAAAATATACAAATGTTCTCTTTTGCTTTAATTGCAGTGACACAAAGGCTGCATAACCAGTCATATTCTCCAACGAGCATTACTAGAAAGCACTTTAGTGTAAAAATATCTTACTGTATGTACAAACAGTTAAAAGATCAATTACTTAATTGATTAGTGATGCAGTGCAGAATCCGTTATATTAGTCTCAAATGATTACCCAACCTGGGACACAAACGTGGCTACAGCCTCCGTTGAACAGCTGGCAGGGACTCGAGCAGCTCTCCTGCTTGCTGGCAGAGAAGACGTGGATATCATTGGGTCTGTACTGGAGATCGGTGGCCATTATAGTCAGACCAGAACCGTCATCCTTGTTGGCGCGGTATACGATTCGTGTGTTCCAGTCAGTCCAGTAGATATCCTGCTGGAACACTGTCACAGAAAATGGGTACTGTGTCTGAGTAAGAATGATCTCCCTGTTCTCTCCAGTCAAAGAGGCACGCTCAATCTTATCCCTGTGACAAAGAGAGTGAAAATTATTTAAAATAATTTTTAACAACAAATATTTCACAAACAAAGCCAATGTAAAAATTAGGTCAGTATAAACTCACAGTGTTGAATCAGCCCAATACAGCAGTCGTTCCTCATAGTCCAAAGATAGAGCATTAGGCTGTGAAAGGCTTGTGTTTACAATTGGGATCCGGAAGTTTCCACCCAGTGTGGCTCGTTCAATTTTAGCAGGGGATCCCCAGTCAGTCCAGTATAGGTATCTGAGCAAGCAAAATCAGTTTTCAGTGAGTAATTATTGTATTTATATTAACCCAATGTTAACAATTTTAAACCAGGCATTTTTAAAGCAGTGTAAAATTTATAATTTTGAAAGTAATTAACTAAACATCACAGAAACATTTATGTTTTATTTTATTTAGTATTTAAGGGAAAAAAACAAAACAAAATGTGAACAGAAAATAGTGACAGAAAAAAGGTGAAAAAGAGTTATTATTTTATGCTTGCAGTTGAAGTCCGAAAAGTTAAATCAGAACAAACTGGATGGTTCAGTCAGAAATACAAATCACTAACATTGCAATTGGATAATCACACAAAGCCATATTGTGATTTAAATTTATCTTCAATTAATCATGCAGCCCTAATGAAAAGAGTGAAATATGGAAAAAAGATGACCCATATTCTGTTAACCCAGAATTTTAAGTGTCAACAGTTTTTACCCATAGCAGGGATCCACAACAATGGCTCTGGGGCGGTCACCATGTGCAATGAAGGAACGGTTTTGGCCATCTATCCCCATAGACTGCACACTCCGATTGTAATAATCTGTGAAATAAAGACGCTTGTGGATCCAATCATAAGCCAGACCTTCAGGATCATCCAGATCTAACAGATGAAATGAAAGCAGAGAACACTTTAACATTGTTATTGGATGGTTTCTTTTTACTCATTCTGATAATATTAAAGATTTAGACTCTACCACTGGCTATGGTGATCGGTGGGCTAGTGCTGCTGGTGGTTAGAATGTATCCTATTTTACTCCTGCCTAAACCCACATACTGGGTAAAGAACACTCTCTTGTCCTGGAAGTCAAACTCTGTGGCTAAAACACCGTAGCCCAGGATAAAGGTGGGAAATGGGGTGCTGTGCTCTTCTGGGTCCAGCCTCATGCTGTTCACGGTGTAATCTGTGGTGAAGATCAGGTACTCATCCAGTCCAAAGCCACATGAGACACCATTGCTGAGCAGAGAACCATGGGCACAGGCACATTTGGGCTGTTGCTGCTCAGGCATTGCAAAACAAAACTGTTGACATCGCCCGTTGTCCTCTATGCATGGGTTAAAACCCACCAGGTTGGCAGAAGTGGGCTGAATGTGGGAGTCAAACACTCCAATGTCTGTCAGATCATCAATACCATCTCGGATCACCTCTGGTGTGTCTGTATTCCCAGGACTCTTGCTGGCCTGGAACAGTTTGCCCAGTTTGCGATCCACCCACAACATGTACTCGCCAAAGATGGCTACACTGTATGGTGCAGGGTAACGACTACCGTAACGTACAATCTGTCGCTGAGAACCATCAGACGCCATGCGGGAAATCATATCCAGTGTGTCATCAACCCAGTACAAGAAGTCATTGGTGTAATCGACTGTTAACCCTCGGGGAGATGACAGGCTTGAAGAGGCAATAACTGTCCGATTTGTACCATCCAAAAGAGCGCTCTCAATCTTGGGTGACTGGCCAGCATCAGTCCAGAAGAGGAGACGCAATTTAGGGCTGACGGCAAGATCTAGGGGACGATCCACTGAACTCTTCAGCAGGATAAGTTGGACACTTGTGTTCAGACGTAACACCTCAAGGTATGTTTGAGAGGTATACGCATTAGTGAAGTACAAGTTTCCTGACATAAAAAAGAAAAGAATCAGCCTGAAATATAAACACATACAACCCAATTTCACAGTATACATGTTGTCACATTCACTTTCACATTCATTTACCTGCAATCCAATCTACTGCCAAGCCCTGAATCCTTCCAGTGCCTAACTGACTGATGACAGTAGAATAGCGTGAGCCATCTGTCTTTGTCCTGTAAATGCCTCTGTAGGATGAGTAGGTGCTGTTATCAATCCAGTACAGGAACCCAGAGGCAATGTGCATATCCAGCTTGCTGAGAACTGAGTAAGTATCTACAGAATAAAAACAGATGTTTTTTTAGTAAGGAATGCTACATCACATAATAACATTTATTTATTTTTTACATTTATTAATTGTAAAAATATTACATTTAATTGATTTACTACATTTCTAACAATGATCAAACTGTTTAGCATATTGTAATCAATACTTACTTGCTCCCACAGGAACCATGGCCTCAGAGTGGTCAGAGCTGTTGATATGGAATCCTCTAATGAATTTGGAGGAGGACACTATAGCATAAGAGTCATACTGTTCACAGTGAGACCCATCCTGAGATGAGATAAAACCTGTGGTACAAGCGCATGTCTTTTGTCCATCAGGTTTTGGCAGACACAGGTGAGGACAGCCTCCGTTGTCCGTGCTGCAAGCATTGGTAGTGCCAGCAGAGTCTAGATTTAAATAATTGATGGTAAACAAAACATAGTGAATGATTTTTAACAAAAGTTAAAATCCAGAAGATTACACTTTTGTCTTGTCTTAAATTGTGATTGTCTTGACTGATTAAATGCATTAGTAAGATTACTTACTGATATTTCTGAAATGCCAGTTTTGGTATGTAGGTATCAAACATTTTGTAATGAACACTATACTGAATATTTAGTCACTGGCAACATACCAGTACTAATATCTTGTATCACTCCACTTTTCAACAAGTCATAGTCACAGATGACATCTTGCAACTCCTGTAAAATTATCTTTTATTTAAAGTAAAGTGCAAACTGTAATGCTTTACTTACTGTCTCTGGCATGCACTTTGAGTGAGTGCACCCCTTCCATGCCACTCCTCATCACAACCATGTCTGCGCCTGTGTTTTTGTCAACTCTCTCAATGACCTCATAGTCAAGGTCGGTGTAGTAAAGGTAGTTTTGGTACACAGTAATGCCCCAGGGGTGAGACAGGCCACTCACGATGGTCACCCTGCTTTTACCATCCATGGTTCCACATTCAATCTACCAATCACAGAGAAGTTAAAGAGGTCATATGATGATTTCATATGATTTCTCTTTGGGGTGTTACAAGCTGTTAGTGCATAGATAAGATCCCTAAAGTTGCAAAGACTAAAGTGTCAAACCCAAAGACATTTTCTTTATAAAAGTTAAGAATCGAACACACCATCCTAAACCTCCTCGTTGAAACATGCCCCCAAATGCTTGCAATCACTGTGTGAGAAGATTTACATAATACCACCAAAATGTTTCTGCAAATAAAAAGGCAGAACTATTATTCTCACTGTAGTGTTGTTGCTGCTGTCTGTGTCATGTCGTGCAGACACTGCATTTCATTGTGTCAGTCAAACTGCTTTGCTTTTGCTTCCAAAAGAGGACACAAGTGGTTCAGTAATATTTACAATACTGTTTCAGAACAGTTCCACCCAAATATTAGAGTGTGTTTAGCGCATTTTATGGAAAACCTGAACCTGGGAGAGTAGCCTATACTAGCTATACACAAAGGTTATATCTATAAAGTGGGGCAATTCCAACTTTGCACGAACAGTTTGGCGCTTCTGTATGTTTATATGTTTAATTATTTACAAAATCTGTAACTTGAGTTTTGAGCAGTGCTTGTTGTTTACATGACATTTTCAGCCCGCCACCATTTTAATTCGAATACGAGGTTTTGAGAGTAGGCTAGTAGCAGACCAGCAGCCTTCACTATGACGTATTGTTGTGTGTCAATCATTTAGCCGTAATAAAGCGATAACACATAATTTCACACATTCAGAACTTTTTAGAAAGAAAACAAACAGGGTGGCTTTCTGCAGTCTTGATCTTGAGCAAGAACAAAATATTACAATAATAAAATAATGCTATGTTGGTGAAGTTAATGTAAAAATAAAAAAGTCTGTGGCATCCAACCTGTAATTCTTAACACGAAAAACAGCCAGGGAAAGCCAGGAAAGTGGATATTTACTTATTTCCATAAGTAGATTTATTAACAAATATGTTTCTCACCATCCCAGTTTGAGGGACACCCCAGTAGATTTTCATGGCCGCTATATCTGCAGCGATGAACTCAACATTGCCCAGGTTGTTAGTGTAGAGGTTTCTGAGGTTTCCACCATCCATGTCAGCACTTGCCACTTTTGGTGGAACTCCACTATCTGAACCTCTGTCTGTCCAGAATAATGTCCTGCATGATAAGTGGATAATCACAGTACATTAATAACTTAACATAATAACTAATTAGTGCAGGACAAATGTATACACGTAACAAAAAGTTTTCACCCTCTGGCTGGATCAAGAACTATTCCTCTTGGCTCTCCAGCTGCCTCTGGTTTCCCTGTGTTTGTAATGATTGTCTTTCTGTAATGTTGAGATCCATCAACCCTAATGACCTTTTGTGGGAAGGTGATAAAAAAAAAGACACTAAATAAATAATTAGTATCGATAACTTAATTAGATTAACTGATATATCATATGCTGTGCGTTACAGTGAGTAAATGTGTGGAGAAATGGTGTTCACCTCAATGGCTTTAACAGTAGGATTAGTGTAGTACATGTTTCTTGTTATCCAATCAAAAGCAAGACCAGAGGGGGAACCAATGATAGCAGCTGGTGCAAACTGTGTACGATTGGCCCCATCTGTCTTGCTTCTATAAATTGAACCCTGGGGAAAAAAGCAACAATATTTTCATGCTAAACAGTACTATTTGGTTCAATTATATTGTATTTGTCTCTTTTTACATTTTTTTTAATCAAGATTTATTTCTTCCATTTTCATTTTCACAATCTTTCAGTATTATTTTGCTTTGCTAATTTAAATCAGAACCAGAATGGCATTTGTTGTGGTATCCAGCAGATCTGGGTTCATAAAAAAATACATGCAAATATAACACAAGAAAATAGAAATAACGTGAAGCTCAAAACAAAAAAGTAATATACATCAAGACAGCAAAACAGGTAAAATGCCACAGGTTAATTCTAAAGCAATGTTCTAAGAAATTGTCTGATTAACTTACAGTGCCTTGCACCCAGTAAACAAACTGTTCTTGATCATCAAAATCAATATCTCGGGCTTGTGTGATGCCTGAAATTGGTGCCATGGCATTGTTGGATGTGTCATTGGGGTTGAGAGGAATTCCCATAATTACTGTATCTCTGACAACCATCAAGAATGGTGTGTCATCTAGAAAAAAAAAAATATTACAGTATCATTAAGCCAAGTGGAAGGCCATTAGACCTTAAGAAGTCAATTATCACATGCTCATTTTGCCATGACTCTGACCTTTAATACAAGTACGACCATCACTGTCAAGGGTCCAGCCAGACTGGCAGTCACACCTGTAGTATCGTGGTCTTAAGACTGATAGCAGACAAAGCTGACTGCATGGATGATTCTCACAGGGGTTAAGTCCTGTATGGCATCCAACAGACAATGTTAGTCAACTAAAAAAAGACCCCTTTCATTAATAATCTGTGTGAAAGCCTAACCTAAAGGCTGCTTGACGCGGTGATCCATGGCGATACCCATGCACTGGTACACACTGGTCAGAAGGGTGGTGATATTTCCTCCATGAAATTTGTTAGTCCTCATGATTTGGCTTGTGTAGCGGTCACTCCAGTATATGTTGTCTTCGAAAATGGTTATGCCATGGGGTTGCTGAAGAACCTGCAGACAACAGAGATGGTGGGAGGTATGAATAAAAAAAAGCATTAGATAAACCACACTGAGCCTTATATTTCATGTAAAATAAATGGATATGGATAATATGGATTTTTAACAGGGACTTGCAAGTGACATGCTTACCATGTCACTTGCAAAGACTTGATGCCTGTTTTTGCCATCGTAGTCACAGTAGTCAATATATTTCAGGTAGGCATCAACAAAGTATACTCTTCTAGTTGTGTAATCCAGTGTAAGTCCATTGGGCCAGTATAATTTGCTAGTCACAATTGCTCTTCTTGCAGATCCGTCCATACTAGCCTGCTCTATTCGAGGGTTCTGACCCCAGTCTGACCAGAACAGTAAATTGGTGCTGAGAGGAAAACAGAAGGAATTATAATTTTATGATACAAGATTTAAAACAACAGGAGGCTAAATAATGACAGAAATGGGTGATAATAGGTAAACGAATTCTTTTACAGCAAACTACTGTAACACTCTCTCAAAATAGAAACAAATCAGTAAGTTAATGTACATACTGGTTGCGGGGGTCTAGAGCCAATCCACGAGGGCTGGTCACATTCTTGGTAATCAAAACCTTCCGGAAACGGCCGTCCAGAGTAGATACTTCAATGTTTTCCATGACGTAGTCAGTCCAGTAAATGTTTCTACCCACCCAATCCACTGCTATGCTTTCAGGTACCATGAGGCCGGAGGAGAACACCTAACATACCAGCATCATCAAATCAATCCCAAACTGTAGTTGATGAACATATAAGTAATGTATGCATAAACTGAAATGCATAAGCCATCTTTGTAGTTACCTGTTTTTTGTCTGTGCCATTCTGGAAAGAACTATATATCATTTTCTCAGATGAATCACCCCAGTAGACTCGTTTATTGACATTATCAAAGTCTACAGCAACAATGTTTGTGCCACTGACAACAGGAATAATAAGGGGTGGCCTGAAGTAGATGCGGTTAGCGCTGATCTGACTGCGTCTGGCCACCAGAAGTAAAGCATCACCTGGAGCTGGAGCAGATTACACATTTTCTTACAGATTTCAGGTTTTACTATCCTTGTGTCCTTATAATACTTATTACTTTAAAGGGTTACTCTACCCCAAAATGAAAATGCATTAATTACTTACTGCAATGTCGTTCCAAACCTGTGAATGGGTATATATGATATTTTGGATGAAAACTGGGAGGCTTGTCAGCCATACAATTTGCACAGTGAAGGTCAAGAAAATTATGAAAAACATTGTTAGAATACACCATCTGTTATCAGTGGTTCAACTGTAATGTCATGAAGCTACAAGAATACTTTTGGTATGGAAAGAAACAAAAAAAATTACTTTATTTAATGATTCATCACAGTAATGTTACCATTGCACAGTTCTGTGTCAGCCACAATGGAAGAATATGCTGTTTTTGTACAAATCAAAGCCTAAAGAGTACAGTAGAACACGTATCCTTTCCATTGCTGCTGACACAGAACTGCTTAAACTATGTAATTCCAGCAGATGCTATGGTGATGAATCATTGAATGAATTCATTATTTTTGTTTTCATTTTTTAAAACTTTATAATGTTACAGTTGAACAACTTATGGTAGATGGAGTATTCTGACAATGTTTTTCATACTTTTCTCAACTTTGCAGTCAATGGAAAAGGGTTTTCATCTTAAATATCTTAAATTGTGTTCTGAAGACAAACAAAGCTTTTACAGGTTTGGAACGACACAGGAGTAAGTGATTAATATGTGAACTAGCATTAAAACCATTTTATCTGAAATGCAGTTCATGTTATACAAGTCTTGGTCAGTAATGTTTAATGTGTAAGTGATAGAGATGACGTTTACAGGTGACTCGGCATGTCCGGCCATCAGGCTCCAGCTGGTAACCATCTTGGCAGTAGCATCGGAAGGAGCCACGCTCATTATAGCAGGTTTGACTGCAAAATCCAGGGATCAGACACTCGTCTATATCGTCGCAGGTCTTTGAATCATTTAGCAGCTGTAATCCTGGTTCACATGTACACTGGGCCCCAAATGGACCCTGAATACAACCATGACTGCAACCTCCGTTATTTACCTGACAGTCATCTTCATCTAATAAGGCAAACAGTGAGAAAGAAAGAGATAAGATACTAATACATACATGCAATACATACATGTCTTCAACAGGAGTACTTACTGCAGAGGGGAGACTCGTCAGCTCCATTGGGGCAGTCTTTCTGGCCATCACACACTTGAGCCTCTGTGATGCACACCTGGTCTGTGGGACACAACCACTGACCTGATGGGCAGCTGAATGGTGGAGTGGGACAGTTGGTTTCATCACTCATATCCCTGCAATCGTTATCCCCATCACAAACCCAGCTTTGAGGCACACAGTTTCCATTAGCACACTGGAACTGAAAAGAACTGCAGGTTCGGGGTGGGCAGCCATTGTGCTCATCAGAGCCATCCTCACAGTCTGAATGGCCATCACATTCCCATGTTTTTGGAATGCAGAATCCATCAACCTGGCACTGAAACTCATTGTCATGGCACAGACCTGGCCCACGTGTGGCTGCAAATTAAATACTTGTTATTAGTCATCACTATCATTATTTTATTAACACTAATTGCTAATAATGCAAAGATTTATTACAAATTAGATACACAGTTCTTTCCATATAAAAATTATGATATTTATGCCACAATCCCATGTTCAGTTATTAAAACTAGTATATACATTGGACCAATGATCAGCAATAACTAAACAACAATACATTTATTTTTATTTATTTTGATTTTTAATGCTTATCATTAAAATGTACTGTATTTAGATCTTGTGAAACTTGTGAAACATTAAAAAAAAAAAAATAGGGTAACAATAAATTTAAAAATTGCAGGTCCTGTTATGCACCCTATTAGATTAAATGTGCCTTACATCAGTTAATAGAAATGTAAAGACTTATTAACTTCCTAAAACATTACCCTAATGTGTTATTTCCTCCAAAAGTGACAGTTCACTACATAAACTGAATTAAGCTGAAAAGAGAATAATAGCTGAAAGAGGACTTCTATACACATATAACTTACGACAGCTGCTTTCATCCGAGTGGTCCCTGCAGTCATAAACCCCATCACAGCGGTAACTCAGACTTATACACTGATCTCCACTGGCACATGCAAACTCATATGTTGCACAGGAAAACTCTACCCAAAACACACAACATCTATGATAAATAAAATAATCATGAAACAGAAGTTTAGCTGCATTTATTTATTTGTTTACTTGCATGGGCATGTATTATATTGTTATTTGTAATGTACGTGTGTATTGGTTGCTTTGGAGTGTGTGCAGTCGCCCTCTCTCGCTCTCTCTCTTCTGGCAGAGATCTCTTCTGGGACCAGCTGCAGAAGATTACATGGCGAGCCAGAGCATTTGAATGCTGGGAATCAGAGCAGTGTCAGAGAGCTTCTGTATTGTGATTGGATTTTGATATGTGGCCATTGCTCTCAAAAGTTAACGCAGGTGAACATGAGCAAGGGCTGGGGTTCTAGGAATGTTCCTGCACACGTCAACAGACTGAATTCTGTCATTGTCAAAAGAAGGTCCAGTAATTTTGATTAATCAGACATTTTCAATAAATCAATAAGTTTTAAGTTATCAATTACAAGGTGAACATTTATGGCAGTATAGGCCTACAATTTTTGGAAGTGAAACAGAATGTATTTTTTACAGTGAATAACCATGAATTGACATTCCCAGAATTCCCTGTGTTACATTTGAAATTGTATGGGTTTTAGTTGTTGTTGAAATAACTGTTTCTTCTTAGTTTGGTTTTTTACATTAGGGTTGCATGTTGCATACAATGTTGTGAAATTAGAGTTTATTGCATTATTTCAGATTCATGTTACCTTGATGGTGTTTATTGTTTGTTTGAATGGTACTTTGCACCTTCTATATATGTTAATATTTAATAGCTGCTTTCTCATCACCACCGGCTGTTGGTGGTTATCAGTGTATTACAAAGGTACAATGCAGATTTCAATGCCTTAATATGTTCATTTAGTAACATTCTATTAGTTAATGAAACCTAGGATGTTGCTATTGTATTTTTACGGTAATATTCTGGCAAGCATGGTTGCAAGTACTTCAAATTAAAATGAAATCATCGCCTTACCACAGTCCTTCTCATCAGATCCATCTAAACAATCCTGGTCTCCATCACAGACATATGAGTTATATATACAACGATGATCTGGACACAGGAAAAAGCCAGGCTGACAGGTGGTGATAGTGGAATCTGAAAGAGAACAGAGAATAAGAGTGGATAAAATTAATATTACACAAATTACACAAATTAATATAACATATTTGTGTGCGTAGGCAGTTCTAGGGGTAAACTTCTACTCATTTTTTTTTAAACTGTCTTTGCAAATAGCCATTTTTTCATATTCACTGAACTTTGTTCATGTACTTTCTTCAGTACTCACTGCACTGTCTCTCATCAGAACCATCGCTACAGTCATTGAAGGCATCGCACACCCATGTTTTTGGGATGCAGTTTCCGTTGGCGCAAGCAAATTGGCTGGACGAACAGGTGATTGGAACACGTGTGGGGCAGTTATCCTCATCGGTTCCATCACCACAGTCATCATGCCCATCACAGCGCCAACTAGCCGGGATGCAGTTATTGTTCCCACAGGTGAAGGCATATGGAGAGCAGGTTGTACCTGATTAAAAAGTTGAAAGGAGAGATTCATAGACATGCGTAGGTCTTTAGATGGTGCTCAAGCACACTCACATGTAAATACACACCTGGATCTGTGCAGTTGGCTTCATCTGTCTTGTCCGCACAGTCATTCACACCATCACAGCGGAAAGAATTCGGCACACAGCGACCCCCGTCGCAGGGAAACGCATAGTCTCCACAGTTATTATCTGGTGGGGGCTCAGTATCATCCTTCACACAGTCCCTCTGGTTCTCCTGCAGTTTCATTCCATAGGGACATCCGCACACACGGTTGGACGCAGGCGTAGGGAAACAGAAGTGACTGCAGCGGCCGTTTTGAACCATATTGCATCTGCTCTGGAGCACTTTAAACAGCAATGAGATTATAATAGCTGATTATCCTTTACTGTGACATATAACACCTTACATCTAGCAAGTACAGGGGTCAATTACAAAAGATAATTAAAATAATTATATTTTTGGATAAAAAATTGGATAAAAACACAGTAGCTTTTTTTGTGTGACTCACAGTTCTGGAGATCAGCTGAGTAGGCCTTAACGTTCATTACACCTGAGATGCCCTTTCGTAGAACTATATTTTCTCCACCATCTCTCTTCCTCATTCGAAAAACAGAATTTGTCCTCCAGTCTGACACAAACAGATGATCTAACAAATATGGTGAAGGCAGATCAGTCAGTGGAAAAACATTGAAAAACATGTATAAAATTATTTTGTTAATAATTTATCCTAACATATTTATCATAATGGCCATGTGAAGAATGAAGAAATGCAGAAGTGCCAACCTGCGTGTATTGTAAGTGAAAAAGGATGAGTGATTTGTCCAATACTTGAAAAGGCCTGTCTATCTAGCCCATCAATGCTCACATGCTCAATTCGGTCTAGCTGCGCATCAACCCAATACAGCCTATCCATCCTATTGAGCACAAAAATAAGCTTTTGTTTTTAAAGTTCAGGTGTTTTCTGGTCAAAGCACAATGATAATTAAATTAAATATATAATATATTTAATAATTAAATAAACATCTCACAGAACTCAAAGTGAGAAATCAAAGTGTATAGGTACAGGAAACTATTGATTGTAAAATGATCTTCTTACAGGTAATCCAAGGCAAGCCCGTTAGGCCAGCCGAGTGTTGAGTTGATTAGTGGAACAGCATTGCTTCCATCTGTATATGCTCTGGTAATCACAGCTGGACGGTACCAATCAGACCAAAAGAGGTATCTAGAGGACAAAACAGAGCTGTCCAGTTAAAATCAAATTTAAAGAGCGACTGTTATTTGGGTCTAATTATGTTCCTCTGGATATGCTATAGTTATTTTGTTTAACACAAAGCTGTATTCTAAGATGTACTCTTGGCCATGATGTATCATACCCTGCACTAGGGTGCACAGCAATACCCCGGGGGTAATTTAAGTTCTGAACAATATCCCGTCTCGATCCATCAGTTACTTTAAAAGCAGTGACGGTGCGATAAGTGCTGGATGTCCAGAAAAGGATGTGAGAGGTCCAATCAAATGCCATCGACTCCACTGAGCCCACTCTGTAACCTGTCAGGATCTCATGATCTGAGAAATGACAACAGAAGCATGTTTAGTGGAAAAAAATTACTTTAAAGGAAAATAAATTCTACTTCTCTAAAATAGTTTTTAAAGTTTCTCTAAAATAGTTTTTAAAGTTTAACTAATTTGTATTACACAGAGTGAATTTAGAACAAGACTAAACTAGTGTTCCTCAAACTGTGATAATGACAAGTATGTGGAGTATGCGGAATGCTCCCCCTTTTTTATTTTTTTGATAAAATGTTATTCTAATGTATTTTTCCCAGTTATTACAGTATTTGTAATTTCAGATGAATTCTAACATTGCTGTTTGGATTTAATCAAAGGTGGTACTTGCCCAATTTAGTGCTGTTAAAAAAACAACAACAAACAAACAAAATAAGAAAATTATGTGTTTCCACTTACTGGTTCCATTGATGGGTGATTTGTAAATAAGTTGTCGCATTCGGTCATTGTAAAACACAGTCTCCACTGATGCGTCATATTCCACTCCAGAACCAGAGAAGGATTGGGCCATGCCAGCAAGTGGCAGGGTGACATCCTCCTGGGAAGAAACATTAAGAGGAATCCCCCTGACTGCTTGTGCACTTGCCACCAGCAAATAATCTCTAATCTCTGAAAGGGAAAACATGTTTGTTTCAGAGGATCTGCTTTAGCTGAAACAGAATGAAAATCTTTAATGCTTAAATATACTCTCACATCCCAGTATATGACAATCTGACCATGTAATTCAAAAACAGTGAGTTTCATGGTTTGGCAAGCAGACTGTCTTACTCACTGAAGCAAGTGTGGTGATCATTCTGAAGGTCGTATCCTAGGCGACACTTGCAGCGGTAACCCAGTCCGTCGTTGTCAGTTCGGTGACTAAGAAGGCAAATTTGCTGACACCCACCATTGTGTCTGCCACATGGGTTTATCACTGCAGTCAGAAAAGGGTCAGGATATTATGTACAGGTCCTTTTCAAAAAAATATATTGTGCTAAAGTTCATTATTTTCTGTAATGTACTGATAAACATTAGACTTTCATATATTTTATATTCATTACACACAACTGAA
>JAUYWG010000046.1:6368048-6382843 GCA_034779775.1 Enteromius afrohamiltoni | reverse complement strand
AAAATCATCAATATTAAAACAATAAAAGGCTTGAAACTACTTCAGTTGCGTGTAATGAATCTAAAATATATGAAAGTATAATGTTTATCAGTACATTACAGAAAATAATGAACATCACAATATGCTAATTTTTTGAAAAGGACCTCTATTTAATGTAGAAGAGTATTATCCTTGTTCACATTTTGCATTATAAAAAAAAGATCCACACTCATCCAAAGACTCCAAAATCATTTATTACTCAGGTCTTTAAATATGCAAACAAGTGCTAAGGTGCAGGAGTGTAAAATCCTTAAATTATTAGAATAATATGTTTAATAATATGTTTTTCCACATTCATACCAAGAGGGTGTAGACTTTTAAGATCAAAAATTTACCCACATTCTTTCTGGAAGAGTCTAAAGCCTCTAAATTCTGAATTCTCTCCTTTACGGAGAGACAGACAAGACCTCCTGGCGAGACAGTCGAATCCATTTGCAAGTTTTTTATTAAAGGTTGCAGAACAACTCACGGGGCAGTGTGAACAGGCGATAGTCAGATACGATGCAAACGGAGCAATACAGGTAAGACAGACACGTAGTCAGGAGGCAGGCAGAAGTCCATACCGGGGAATCAATATACAACAAAACAAACAAGGATAAACAGGGAAAAAGTGCTTACAGAGACGGGACGAGCCACATACAATGATCAGCGGGGAATGATAAGAAATGATGGGGAATGATGTATATATACACAGGACTAGTGAGATAGGGGGAGGAGAACATATTAGTTGGCATGGAGACACATGAGGGGGGCGGAGAATATATTGGTTACCGGGTGAACACATAAGGTGGGTGGAGACAGAGTGAAAAAAATACAGACATAGAACATGGGGAGGCTGGAGTGCCATTCAAACTGAACTGGCACATCCAGCTGATCAACGAGTCTGTATCAACTTTTCAATAACAACAAAGTTTAGATCTAAAAGCAAATGAGACATCTCAACAAAAAGACAGTTTATTATAACAATAAACTTTGTCTCACCAAAAGGCTGAAGAGATGGATGGGAAACCACAATTTGTCCAGGCCTGTTTGTAGAGCGGTAGAGAAATGTTGGGTCACTGCCATTGAAGCGATTTGTTCGAATCACACCCATCTTGACCCAGTCTGTGAAAAAGGCATGGTTCTCAAATACCGAAATCCCGAATGGGTGGGGGACCTGATGACCGCCATTCAACACTGTTTTCCTAGTGGCATATTTGATAATACAAATATAAATGTAAAAATAGCATTTAGTAAAAAAAAAAGAAGAACAAAAAAACTATATCAGTGATTTTTAACCTTTTTGACTAGAAGGCCTGCAACTATCCATTACAATACTCAGTATATGGATTTTCTTTCTAACTGATCAAATATTGTATTGCTTAACATATCTATAAATAAGTTTTATAAATGTAGCATCAATATGTCCAAAGACATGATTTTAATTATAAATAAAAATCAATTTATAGGGTTTCTAATAGGCTTGAGAACCACTGAGACACATGTTCTGGAAAGCTTTTAATTGGTAATTTGTGGAGTACAATACCTTTCCAAGCCACTATATGTAACAGTCTCAACCAGGTTAAAATGGCTATCTGTCCAGTAAACCCTCTTGGTGACCAAATCCAAAGAGATTCCAGTAGGGGAACCCAGTCTGGTCTTAACCAGCTCAAACCGGTTACTGCCATCCATAAATGCTCGTTCCAGTTTAACATCATCTGTGTTATAGCCAGAGTCTGTGAAGAACATGTATCTATAAAAGACAGGTTAGACCAAAAGTAGATGAGTTCAATATTCTTTTACAAAACAGTGACATCCACAAAGATACTGTACTGACCCCACTGTTGGGTCCAGAGCTAGCCCATGAGGGGTCACCAAGTTTTCTGCGATCAGTGTGACACGGTTTCCTCCATCATAATCACATGCTTCAATTCTCTCCACACGTTCCTCAACAAGGTACAACTTAAAGTTGATCCAGTCCACAGCTAGATTCTGGGCATTGTGTACTGCTTCAGACAGCACCTCTATCTTTTCACTACCATCAAAATTTATCGAGTAAACCTATAAAATAAATATATTGATATATATGTTGACCCATGTTATATATGTTTTTTATTTAACTAGTTTCATATGTACAATGTAATTTCATACTATAAACCATTACAAACCTTCTGAGAACTGGTGTCTGTCCAGAAGACCCTTTGAGTGTACCAGTTGTAACCAACACCTACAGCATAGCCTTTAACATCTGATTGGACCAGAAGCCTTACAAACCGCCCATGTATATCTGCTATCTTGATATCACGGCCATCTGTGAAGATCAGCTGTGGTAAACCACCTGTAAGGACAAAGAGGACAAGGGACATTGCAATTAACTATTGATAACATTAGCTAAAATGCTGTGTACAACAAAAACAATTGTATTTTTATCTGCATCATAGTACACTGGTTATCTAGTGAAGCCATCTGTATGGCTGGCAGCAGTGAAAAACACACACACATAAAAAAAAAACACAAGCAAATGCAACAAACAAAATAATTGTGCATTTTGTATAGCAAAATGCTATATAAGTATTTTAAATTGTACTTTTCTGTCTAAACTACTTTTTAGCCAGTGACATACTAAAATATCCCCAGTGCCAATGGTTAACTGAGTCTTTTAATGAGATTCATATTAATGTTGGAAAGATTTAGAAATTAAATTCATATCAACAAATACCACTAATGACAAATTATATTTGACACACATTTACCACATTAAAAAGATTTAGTACATAAATGCCTTTACCTGAAATATTGGCCTTGCAGACATGACCCTGCTCCAGGAAGTATCCATCTGCACAGCTGCAATGATGCGTGCCAGGACGATCCTCACAGAAATGATCACAGATACCCCAAATTTTACAGTCATCATAGTCTGAAGATTAAACACATACATGGGTCAACAACATGACTCATTTATTTGTCCTGATCTAACTAAAAATGCACTTATCCAAATGTCTAGATTTTCTTTTTTTGAAAATTCTTGTCTTAGTTTGGAATTTATATATATATATATATATATATATATATATATATATGACTTAAAATATGATCAACATTTCAACATTTGTTCAGCAGTTTGATTAGTCAGTGCTGCATAACCAATTAAAATGAAAACTACAACACCTTAAAAATAATTTCAAAAGCAACAATAATGATTAGGTGTAATGAGCCATAAGGTAATACTTTATTGAGAAATTAGGATTTCAATAAGGATATCACCTTTTCATAACATTTAATTCTATTTTCTTTTTGCCTATATTTCAGTGCTTATTACTGTACCGTGGCAATTTTTCGAAAGAAGAAAGAAACACTATAAAACACACTTTTCACAATTAGTTAATTATTGTGGCTGTTATAGCAAAAATGCTTTTTAAAATAATAATATAAAATGCATGACCTTTAAGAAACCCACATTTTTCATGATTATTCTTCTAGAATGATATGACATTATCCAGATAGAAAAAATTAATGGGTCTCATGGCACTTACCCACACAAGTGCGACTGTCATTGGCCACAGTGAAGCCATCGGGGCAATAGCACACTCCACCCTGTGGGCTGGGATGACAGCGGTACTCACAGCTCAAACCAGAACACTGGTGCAAATCTACAAAAGAGACAGTTTTTGTTCATAGTTTTTTCTAAGTATCTTGGGCACTTGAGTTAACTTAACAAAATACACTAAATTGACTTGTAATACTAAGGGTTTAGATTCGTTATAGATGTACTGGCATCTAATAAATACATTGTGAACTTGCTCAAGTTAAAATTTATGAGTAACATGCTGATCAAAACAAAAATTAATAACATTTATTTTAATTTACCACAGGTCAGCTGTGCTGTACTATTGGTCTCATCTGTTCCACCAGGGCAGTCAGGATGTTCATCACACACTTTGTTTATGGGAACGCACATTGAAGAGCCTGGGCATGGCCATTCACCAGGGTAACAGTCTCGGATACCTGGGTCTGAAAGTATGAACGTTTAGGGTTAACTTATTTAGCATATGCTTTACTGATTGAATCAGTTGCATGCTGATAGAGCTGAATCTCACCACATCCATTCTCATCACTAAAGTCCCCACAGTCGTTGATGCCATCACACACCCACTGCTGTGGCATACAGCGTCCATTACCGCAGGTGAGCTCGGACCCACTACAGGTCCGATACTCTGGAACAAGACAACACAGCAGTGCTTTATACAACAGAAACAATATGGCTTTTTGGTAGAATGGATTCAAGATTTATTGTGGAATCCCACCACAGTTTTGCTCATCACTGTTGTCTCCACAGTCATCCCAGTGATCACAGACGAAGGGCATTGGGATGCAATATCCACTAGCACATTCAAACTGATGCGACTGACAATGCCGTGCTGTTTGAGGAATAAATTACATAGAATATGAAAGGAAATGATCATGATGTACATGGCAAAATGTTACTGACATCTGATTGATCACTATGCTACACTCAACTGCAATTGGATTCATCTGATCCATCTCGACAGTCAAGTATCCCGTCGCAGTGCTGAGTGTTGTTGTAGCAAGCGCTGTTAGCACATGTCTTTTCTGTGCAGGCTGGGTAATCTGGTTTCAACATAGAAGAAATTTGATGCATGTTACTGGAATTTTTAAATCTGATGATGGAGACAAAATCTGAAAAATCCTTGGTAACTGATTTATCTTGAGATTTTTATGTGTATTGGACCATTTAAAACAGTCATGTTTTTTGTCTCGTAAAGATAACATTGCTAAGGACCTTTGTGACGTGCATCATAGGCCTGTTCGCAGTTAATTGTAGTTTTCGAAATTTAATAATATATGTTATATATGTTTTATCTGTTAACAAATTTATTCAAATGATATTTAGAATTTTCTGAATATCTGACAATGTTTTATTTTTTTATTAGCCTACTATATATTGACCAATAGAAACCTGTACTGGTAATACTGCTATCATATTTATTTTTGTGTTCTATATGCCTGTTTTACTGACAGAGGTGCTAAAAATATATATATTAAATGTTAAAATAAATGTTAATGATAAAATTTTAATGACTACATACTGATGAATAGGAGTCTGTATTGTTACTTAAATGCCACATTTCTTTGGAAGAAAGAGACATTCTTACTGCAGTTGTTCTCATCAGAGTTATCCACACAGTCTGATACATGGTCACATCTGTATTGTTTGGGAATGCACTGCCCTTCTCGACAGGTAAACTGGTCCGAGCTACATGTCTGCCCATCTGTGAAAACAAACAGTAAGGTCATAGACCACCTCACATTTTTATTTTTAAATAACTGTATTCGTTTGCCGCATCAGGTTGGCACATAAATCATACCACAGGCTCTTTGCTCATCAGAGCCGTCGGTGCAGTCTGGTTCTCCATCACATACAAATGCTAAAGGGATACACTCCCCTCCTGTCAGGCACTTGAACTGCTGAGAGCTACAGGTGGGTAAGGCTAAAAATGGAATACAGAGCTGAAAAAATGTATGACCCTTGCATTTTTAATCAATCATTTCCATCAAGCGCCAACACAACAAGCCATTTTTCACCTAGAGATACTTACGACAGTTCTGCTCATCAGAGTCATCTGTGCAGTCCTTTGTTCCATCACACTTCCAGTCTTGATTTATGCATTGACCATTACTACACTGGAACTGTCCGCTGGTGCACTGACCTGATCAGAAAATAATAGGTTTTGTCTGACCAACCTCAGGCAATCTTATTTGACAAAACACTGCTTAAAGTAATAGCACATGCAATTGGACATGTTATACTGATGTTATGTGCATGTTGTCAAAAGGATTTGTTGTTGGTTGTTTAAGAAGTGGGCATCTCCAGTTCATTAGAAGTTATCAAAGGTTTGGTCAAGCAAAAAAAAAAAAATCAGTTCTGCAAGGAATAATTTAGAAATGAGTAACCCTGTTTATGGATTTAGGAGCTACCGTGTAGAATACCTGAACTCTACTTCATCTGAAACATCATAAAATGTGTGATATGAACTCACTTTTGCAGAGTAGCAAACTAAACCTGTTTTTTTATTATTAAAAAAGAGCAACTTAGTTAGCTACTTTCTGTTTGTGAAGCAGTTTTCCTGAAACAAATTGTATTTTTTTTGTGAAATAAAATACATTTTACTTTTGTTTCACTAATTTCATTACTCAAAATGTTCACAGTGGGATGAATTGGAAGCAGCTGAAAGTAGGTGTGTTGTAGTATTGTAACATACTTCTTCACACACACAAAATGTCAATTTTTGTAATTATTTTTATATTAATATGTAATTCCATTACATTTAATGTAATTTAAAGTACCAAGATGGACCTTTTATGTCAGGGGTATCAAACTCACTTCCTGGAGGTCCAGAGAACTGCAACTATAATTTAACACACCTGATCCAGCTAATCAAGTCCTTATGGATTATTTGAAAGTTTTATGGTATATGTGTTTGAGTAGGGTTGGAACTAAATTCTGCAGGGCTGCGACCCTCCTGGAACTGAGTTTGACACCCCTGATTTAGGTACAAACAACCTTAAATAATCACAAAAACCATACATTTACAAAAAAATAAAACAAAAAAACCCAGAATCGTAAACCAGTCATATTTGTAAGTGGAAATACTGTACAGCAATATATAACATCAAGAATGCAAATATTAAATTAATAGATTTTTAATATTATATTAAAACATACCTTGTACAATGCTGGGTCCATGGATTAAAAATAACATGGCTAAAACGTAAAGACCTAATCTGTCCATTATTGCTTTATTTAGTCAAAATAACTTTGAAGATAGTTATTATACACAATAAGACTTTTGAAGATAGCAGGCCATAGAAGAGAACGACTCTATTCTTCTAGTTCTATAAATGTCTCAGTATCCATCGATGGTGGGATTGTCTCCAGACAAAAAATCTCTATGATGAGCTTCTCTTTTAAAATAAGCAGGGACTGAATGAAGGAGACAAAGGTACAGCCTTTTATGACCAAGACTCTGTATGACTTTAATGTAATATTAACTTTTTTTCCAGTTAAACCTGTCAGCATCAGCAAAACCTTCAATGTAATTTTTGTATAACCAGCCTTTTATTTGCTCTTTATTGGTAAGATTTTGCAACTCCTGCACAAACCAATAGCCAATAGAGTATACTGGTTCACATAAATGAGATGTTTTAGAATTAGTGACAGCATTTTATGGTCAGTGTTAGATGCCACTACAAAAAAAAAAAAAAGAAAGGAGTGCACATTTACATGTCAACATTTTCATAAATAAAAATCTTTATATATTAATCTTTTTGCTTTGTGTTAGATTTGTTAGATGTTTTGCTACCATTATGGAAATATGGCTAGGTCTATAGCGTTTTTAAAATATGTGAATTTATTTTGTTGTTGTAGACCACTTTTTCAACACTCTATGATATAAATCTCAGATGTTTTTACAAAATATTTTCTTTTTGACAAAACAATGAAATAATAATAATAATATGGCCAAAGATTATATTGACTCAAGTTATATCTGTATGAATTTCATTACATAGATGAATGTCATTCATTTATCTTTTACTTATCTCATTTATCTCATAAATGGTTTTGTGGTTCCCAAGTTAATTATGTCATATAAGTGATTGTCCAGTGCTCATTTTACAACCATTATTTTTAATTTGCAAATTTTTTGTTTATGTTTTTTATTGTTTTGTTTTTGTCTATCCGAGCAAAACCTTTCACTACTGGGCGGACATTTTGGTCATCTGCAGAATATTATTCTTTATACCAGACCTGGGGTGCATTTCCAAAAGGCATGGTTAGCCTACTATGGTCGCAAGTTTATTGGTTACCAGCATAGTTCATAGTTTCCCGAAAGCATAGTTCAAATGAACATGCGCAGTCAATGTCACAAACGCTCGTTGTTTGAACTACAGCTTTGGAGCTCGGTAATAATAACGTCTCTCTTCTTGATAAAGGCATTGAAAAAGTGAAATTGTCGGTTGAGTTTCTGACAGAAGAAATAAAGGATGTGAAGGGAAAAGTCGAGCGAGTTGATAAACGGATGACAACTGTGGAAAAAAGAATCAGTGAGTTGCAAATCAAAGTCCAGGATCTCTCCAGATATAAGAGGAGGTGGAATCTGCGGCTCTATGGTTTGCCTGAACAACCAGGAGAAAACGTCAGAAAGAAAGTTCTGGATATATGCGAGGCTGTCATCGTTTGGGGAAAATGTGGGGTGAGAATGGATATGGAGAAAGGTATTATACAGTTCACATTGCTTCATTGTCACCACGCACTGTGGAAAGCTGCAAAGAACTCTCCTTATATGACTAAATATCACTTTCAGTTTGCAGAAGACTTGTCACCTGAGGATCAAGAGTGGCGCAAAAAGATTTGGCCACTTGTTGAGAAAGCTCGGCAGCAAGGTCCTTATTGTAGGTCCTCAAGGGCCAACTCACGTGTTAATGTTCTGCAATCATATTGTTCAATGTTTCCAATTTTTTCTGTTTGCTTAGTTAATGCAAGAGGGTTGCGTAATAATGTTAAACGTAAAGCAATTTTTATACATGCAAAATCGCTTAACACTGATTATAAGAGTGCCATGCAAATTATAGTGATTTTACATTTTGGAAATCACAATGGGGTGATGAGTTTCTTCATTTGGTTCTAATTTTTCAGCAGGGATTTTAACTTTGAAGCACAAGTTTAGAGGTAAGATAATAGAGAAAATATCTGATCCTGAAGGTCACTTAGTCTTAGGTCTAGAATTGATTTATGGTTAATATATATCCAGTTACCCTTTCAGTCGATTCACTTCGGTGTTTTGAACTTTTACATCGACCACCTCTGGAAATAATAAAAGTGTCTGCTAAATTAATAAATGTAAATGTTAATGAAAGAATTATAATATGTACATAAAGATGTAGAAACACTGGGCGTAACTATGGGGCACCATTGTGCTGCTGCAAATTTGACAAAAAAAAAAGTATTGATTGAAGTAAATGTGTGAAAATGTAGGGCCCCATTCCTATATTTGCCTGAGGCCCAAAATTCACTAAATCCGCCCCTGCAGAGCTCACTCGACACAAGGTGTGGCGACCTCTAAGGCCCTGCTACAGTAGCAGGGGTCCTTATGGCCGACATTTGCAATGCTGCAGGGTCGTCCACCCCCCCACATGTTTGTCCCTTTCTACGGACTGGATCTACAAGCCACTCCGGGCTCTTCTGTACCCGCCTCCTAGCTGTGCACAAACACACACTAGACAGGGATTTGAAAGTCTGGGGTCGTGGGCATCTCATTCCCATAGAGTCTCGTCGACGCGGCTCGAGTGAAGAGGAACATCTCAAGGTTACACATGTAACCATAGTTCTTTGAAGTAACTAGACGCCATGTGTCAAAACCACACTTTCGGCATCCCCTGTTGGCGCTCCACTTCATGAAAGCAGTGGAGCTGAAGCCAACAGCATTTGACGTGCTTTTATGCTTCCTGGCCAGTGACATGACCTGCTAAGACGTCTCAACAATTCATTGGCACACATACAGAACATTTATAAACAGAAGGGTGAAGGTGCATTTATTAGATTAGAGAAATTTCTTTAGGCTGGAAAGGCAGCGAGTTAAAAATATTCAGACCCGTTGCTCAGTATTTAGTAGAAGCAACCTTTTGATCTAATACAGCCAAGTCTTGTTTGGAAATGATGCAACATGTTTTCACACCTGGATCCTCTGCCATTGCTCCTTGCAGATCCTCTCCAGTTCTGTCAGGATGAATGGTAAACGTTGGTGGACAGCCATTTTTAGGTCTTTCCAGAGATGCTCAATTGGGTTTAAGTCAGGGCTCTGGCTGGGCCATTCAAGAACAATCACAGAGTTGTTGTGAAGCCACTCCTTCGTTATTTTAGCTGTGTGCTTAGGGTCATTATCTTGTTGGAAAGTAAAACTTTAGGCCAGTCTGAGGTCCTGAGCACTCTGGAGAAGGTTTACGTCCAGGATATCCCTGTACTTGGCCACATTCAACTTTCCCTCGATTGCAATCAGTCGAAAAACACCCCCACAGCATGATGCTGCCACCACCATGCTTCACTGTTGAGACTGTATTGGACAGGTGATGAGCAGTGCCTGGTTTTCTCTAGTTAACAGAATCTGCTGCATCCTCTATTTGCAATATTCCCATCAAAGATAATGTACAATATTTAGGAATCAAGATAATGAAAGATAGTAAACTAAGATGTAAGGAAATAGTAAGCCAATTATAGAGAAAAAATAACGCTTTTTGAGAGATCTGTCATTGAAAGGTAGGTCTTTGCTTACTATAGCGGAGAGTATTTCTAGCTTTTCTTATGCTGCTCATTCCTTATTTGTAGATAGACAAATTTGCAAGTTGATTGATGTAATGTTACTTAAATTTCTTTGGAAAAATAAAACTCATTTTGTTAGAAAATAGTTAATCGGATCCATTTGCAGGTACAGTAGTTTTAATAGAGAAACAGATAGGCCGGGTCTATACACAGCAATCAGGTAAATCACAGGCAAAACAGAGGCAGAATCAATGTCCAGGCATTAGGTCAGGGCGGGCGGCGAGAGTCAAGATCGGTAAACAAGGCAAGGGTAATACGCAAAGAATCCAGAGTAAACTTGAAATAAAAGCTTAAAACTGATGCAGGGCAAAAAAAATACTTTGCGACATGCTGAGCATGACCTCCATTTAAAAAGCCTAAGATAATGAGGTACACCTGAAGCGAGTAAAAGTTCTGGGTACGTGGGTCAAAATGGTCTGAGGGGAAACATTAATATTCCTGTGACGGTTCCCACTGGTGTAACATTCTATGTCTGTTTATTTCTGTTGAAACTCTGAGTTTTTGTATTCTTGGTTTAGTTTAGTTTTCATAGTTTAAATTAGTTAGTTTAAATTTATGTCTTCCTTCCTGTTTGCCCTTATTTGGTAGTTCCTGTGATAATGTTATTATGAGTTGATTCTTTTCCACCTGTGTCTCCCCAGCTGCCCTCAGTCAACTTAGTCATTAAGTTCTTGTGTATAAATCCCATGTCTTTTCAGTTCCAGTTTGTCCGTGATTGTTGTTGTTTTAGCGTGCTTCTGTTTCTACTGTGTTTGATATTGTTTAAGTGTATGATTAAAAGTGTGTTAATTGCACTTCAACGTCTCCAGCAATCTCTCTACCTGACCAACACGTAACAGAATCACGGACCTTTAAACAGCAAGATGTCGTGGGCGGAGTATATCCTTGACCGTCTCGCTCACGGGCTTCCACCTTATCCCACGCTAGGAGAACGGTATCTGGGACCCGTACCAAAGCTATCCGGCTATTGATTAGCTGTTAGACGGCATCGCCTGATTCCAGCGCATCTCCGAGCCTGCGCCTCCCAAGCGCATCGGCAAGCCCGCGATGAGAGTGCGCCCTGAGCCAAAGCCCAGAAAACTCCTGCCTGCCAAAAGGTTGCCAGAGCACCTCATTGAGGCCCTGCTGATTGTTTCTATCCCGTTCCCAGCGGATTCTGCTCAGTCATTACGGTCACGAGAACCGGGGGGGGCAGTAAGTCATGATCCTGGAAAGGGTGGGCGGGAAGGGCGTTTGGAGCTGGACCCCTGTTGATCCGCCTCCCAAGGCTCCTGATCCACCACGGCCACCCAGGGCTCCTGATCCGCCTCCCAAGGCTTCTGATCCACCACGGCCGCCCAAGGCTCCTGATCCGCCTCCCACGGCTCCTGATCCACCACGGCCGCCCAAAGCTCCTGATCCGCCTCCCAAGGCTCCTCATCCGCCTCCCAAGCGCTCAGAGACCAATCGTCCTGCCTTAAATGCTCAGAGCCCGTTGTGTGGTGGAGCACTAAGGGATTGAGAATGTAGACTACACCACCCTTTATAATTTTGGTTATGTTTGAGCAACACAGGTTAGTTCACGATAAATGGCAGGAGACGTAGATACAAAAGATCAAGTTTAATAAGTTAAAATCGAGGCCTTACAAAACTCAGACGTGTACAATAACAGAGGTCACACTTCATGGATACAATAATGGGTATGGGTCAACAATAACATCTGAGCATTTTGGTGCAGGAACCGAGGCCTGGCAGCAGGTCGTAAGTGCGTAATCGGCCTCTGCAGCTCCTTGCTTTAACCTGTGACACACGCATACACACTCACACAAACACAACCACTCCAGCCAGAACTCTTGAAAGAACCACTAACACCAGAAACGCCTCCCAAGGCTCCTGATCCACCACGGCCGCCCAAGGCTCCTGATCCGCCTCCCAACAAAACAAAAATAAAACAAAATAAAAGTTGGATTATACATTTGTAGAGACATTATCACTCATCATCACAGGTATTTTACAATAACAAAAGTTTTCCCACCCACACAACTGACCCACAAATAACAATATAAATACAAAATTTCTTTTCAGAAGGAAAATACAGAAAACAGTAACTGACTTATTGCAGAAACTACAGAGCGTAGCAAGAGGGCACAAACAGTAATAAAAGTTTGAACAAGCACCACACAACAAATAGCAGCGTGCAATAATGCTGACTCACACAGAACAAATCCCTTCACACATTCTACAAATACATAAAGAGCCAACAAGTAAGGTTTATATATATCCAGACAACCCACACTCACTGTATCTGTAACGATAGTAATAATAATAATAATAATAATAATATTAATACAGAAAACAAACATTATTACAGATTAAACAAAAATCAACAAACCCTCCATGATTACATTAAGAATCGTAATCTCCCCATAATTAATTTTAAAACACGTACCATCTGAAATACTGATATTCTGATCTCTTACCAGTCAGGCAACCACAACGTGATGGAAAGCTGAGAGCCTATTCACTCTCTCTGGGAAACAGTAGGCTCAGTAGAGGGACATTACATATCCGTAATATCAGGTGAACACCCACACACGCCGTGCTGGAGCAGTCTCATTTAAACTGCTAACTAAAGATAGTCAAAAACACAGCTGCCGCTGGGGAACTTTCATACACAATGCAACCAACTCTTACCTGTAGAGGGACAACATCGGTCAACGCCCACACAACTGACCCACAAATAACAATATAAATACAAAATTTCTTTTCAGAAGGAAAATACAGAAAACAGTAACTGACTTATTGCAGAAACTACAGAGCGTAGCAAGAGGGCACAAACAGTAATAAAAGTTTGAACAAGCACCACACAACAAATAGCAGCGTGCAATAATGCTGACTCACATTCACTCTCTCTGGGAAACAGTAGGCTCAGTAGAGGGACATTACACATCCGTAATATCAGGTGAACACCCACACACGCCGTGCTGGAGCAGTCTCATTTAAACTGCTAACTAAAGATAGTCAAAAACACAGCTGCCGCTGGGGAACTTTCATACACAATGCAGCCAACTCTTACCTGTAGAGGGACAACATCAGTCAACAACCATCCCCCGGGATTTCAATCATGCTCTATAGTGAAATACACCAACATGAGCTTTTATTTACTATAAACAACTATACAGACATCATTCGCATACCTTGATGGCGACTAAATGTGACGCAGCGAGCAAGAGGGCGTGACTCATGATGCCATACTATTTTGCTCACAAATTTATACATTATCCTCACGGTCGATGATAGGACCATCAATGAGTGACCGGCCAATCGGTTTTCGAGGAGGAGGAGCCTCCTACTACAGTTGGACTCTTTCTGAGCAGCCCCTCCTCTAATGTTGCGACAGATATCTCAACCTCTTCCGGAGCAACAAAAATGAGACGTTGGGGATCGCCACTGGACGAACCAGCACCTACATTCAGAAACTCTATGGGGCTTGCTTCTGGGGGTGAAGAGTCCGTGGGGACTCGCCCATTGGATTATTCCAGATTGCAGTTCTGCAGTCTGCCAAGCCGCTAACCAATATAGCAGAGGGAGCCTTTAAAGCCAGTCGAATTGGAAGGGGTAGTCTAGCTAGCCTTCTAGCAAAGGAAAGCCGAAACCTAGCAAGTGCACTCATAATGTGCACAAACACTGTATTGAGGCCCAGAGGAGTGAAACAGCGATGAGTCGAGGTGAGGAAACCACAGTACACGGAGGACTCCCCAGAGGAAACACAGTTTTTTTTAGACAGCTTCGTCAATACTATTTTGTGTCGCTTTTGGACAGTTAAGGTACCCCTTTTTTTAGTCACTTTTTGACGTGAAATGCAGTCACAGGTATTTATTGCACAAACTAATCATTGACAAGCAGTCAATGATTATCTGCTCTGTTAACGTGCGCATGTCTCATTCAGAAAACATACTCCCATACGTTAGAATGACGGACTCAGTCATGAGACACACAAGAGCCATTAGTATTTCACAACATCATGATGCAATTGATCACGAGACATGCAAGAGCCAATGGCATTTCTCAACCAATGTTGATGTAAGGATTCTTGCGCCATTTTTTGAAATCGTTCACAGACTGCAGCAACTCACAGGAAGTATTGTCACAGAGGCAGACGAGATATGAATGATCGAGGAGAGTCCCAGTGTAGCGTGACGGAAGACTAAGACGCGGAAGAGACGTGAATGAGCAGGTTAATCACGCGTATTTACTTCTCACACGCACACAGACAGGTAAATAAGCTTATCGTACTCACGTGAGTTGAAGCGGTGGAAGAGACTAGATGGGACCTGACGAAGAAGCGTCGCATGAGCTTAATGTCTGGTGCTAGACAGACACCTACTTCCTGCTTAAATAC
>JAUYWG010000046.1:6356031-6367948 GCA_034779775.1 Enteromius afrohamiltoni | reverse complement strand
CCACCAAATGCACTGCTGTTCAATCACTGGCGAATACCGTACTCTAGCTGTAGATACAGCAACCTGATCACTTCTCACTGGTTTCATCCCAATGAGATCATCCAGTTTTGGCAGCACCTGCAGAGCAACAAGCACAATCCCTGCCAAACAACTGGGTAGTTTTGTGCTTCTGGGTGGTTTAAAGCGCAGGAGACTTACCTGCCTTATCTGTGTTTTTTTTATTTGATTTTTGCTACTGTAATTTGACTGTATGATTGCTCATATTTACAAATCTGATTACATTTCTATAAAACAAGACATTTTAAAAAATAATTCTTATGATAAACAGGATTGAAAGTATGCTGCAAAAAGGTCTTTAAAGTCCCATAAGTCCTTCGTTCATCCTTGGAGCACAAATTAAGATATTTGTTGTGAAATCTGAAAGGTATAATAATAATTTTTTTGTGCCAAAAAAAAAAAAAAAAAAAAAAAAAAAGGAAAAATTGAAAGATAAAAAAATAATGTCCTTATTCAGCAATTCTTGTAAACAAGGCGCAGTGCATGCATGTTCTACAACAGCAGCACCTTTCAAATGCTCAGGGTAGGATTTTTTAAAGGAATACTTCAGCAGGGATGCATTAAATTGCTATATTGCCAAAAAAAAAAAAGTGACAGAGTGAGAAGACTTGCATTGTTACAAAAGACTGTTTTTAAAATAAATACATGTTAAAAAATTTATATTTATCATATAGTCCTGAAAAAAGTTTCATGGTTACCAATACATTATGAAACAGCACAATTTTGCAGCACAGGTGCATTTCCACTGTGAGAGACAGAATCTAAAAAAAAAATCTGGAAATCACATTGTATGATTTTTTGAAATTTATTTGGGAATTACTTTGACAAATAAGTATTTACATCGAGACGATTCGATCTGCGTCATTTCCATCTGCCGTTTATTTACTTACATTACGTCTTCTTTGAAGAAAAGTTATCAACAAACCCCCTTCCCTCAGTCAGAGCATTAAAGATTTGTGGCTGGGTCTTTCAACATGACAATGACCCAAAGTACACAGCCAGGAAAACCAAGGAGTGGCTCCGTAAGAAGTATATCAAGGTTCTGCAGTGGCCTAGCCAGTCTCCAGAGCTAAATCCAATTGAAAATCTTTGGAGGGAGCTGAAACTCTGTGTTGCTCTGGAGAAGATCTGTATGGAGGAGTGGGCCAAAATCCCTCCTGCAGTGTGTGCAAACCTGGTGAAGAACTACAGGAACCGTTTGACCTCTGTAATTGTTAACAAAGGCTTGTGGCACTTGACTCAAGTGATCAAATATGGGAGCAGTCGTGGCCTAATGGATAGGGAGTTGGACTTGTAATCCAAAGATTGTGGGTTTGAGTCCCAGGTCTGGCAGGGATTGTGGGTGGGGTTAGTGAATAACCAGCACTCTCTACACCTTCAGTATCACGACTGAGGTGAGGCCCTTGAGCAAGGCTCCGTTCCCCCAACTGCTCCCCGGGCGCCGCAGCAATGGCTGCCCACTGCTCCGGGTGTGTGTTCACGGTGTGTTTGTGCGCATGGTTAATTACTTCTCACTGCTGTGTGTGTGCACTTGGATGGGTTAAATGCAGGGCACAAATTCCTAGTATGGGAAACCATACCTGGCCACATGTCACGTCCTTTCCTTTCCTTAATACTTATTTGTCACAGTAATTTCCAAATAAATTGTTAAAAAAAAAAAAAAAAAATCATACAATGCGATTTCCGGATTCTTTTTAGATTCTGTCTCCCACAGTGAAAATGCACTTATGCTGAAAATTGTAGAGCCCTCCATGATTTCTAAGAAAGAGAACTTGCAAAATCACAGGGTGTTCAAATACTTATTGACCTCATTGTATATGAGTTAAGAGTGCGGTTTCTGAGATGCGACAGAAGGATCTGGAGCTAAATATCTTAAAAACAGCTGACAGGTCCAGCAAGATAAGTATAGAAGGGTTGGAATCTTTTCTTACCAGTCTTAATAGGTCTTAACAACTGAGAGCAGGGCAGTCTTGGTTGAACGTCCACTTATGAAATCAGACTGGTTGCTGTCAAGGAGATTGTTCTGTATAAAGCAGGCAGAGACTTGATAGAATACAGATCATTCAAGTGTTTTTGCAATGAAAGGAACGCAATCTGTAGTTTTCTAAAAGAAATGGTTTAAGGGTGGTTTTTCCTAAGTAATGAGGTTATACTAGCCTGTCTTAATGCTGAGGGAAAAACACCAGTGTGAAGAGATGTGTAAATGATGTGAGTGAGTTCAGGATCAAATGCAGGAGAAATGGCTTGAAGGAGATGAGATGGAGTAGGATGAACTGTACAAGAAGCAGGATGGTTAAAAAAGGATGAGTTTGGAGACTTCTGCCTCAGAGAGTGAAGAGAAGCATGTGAACAAGTAACTGTGCACTGATGGTTTTCATTTTCTTAATAAAGAACGAGGCAAAGTTGTCAACTGTGGGAGTTGGAGGTATTTTCAAGTCAGTCACTTTAATACAGTGTTCACCAAGCAGGAAGCTGGGTGAATCGAAAGTGACTTCTGTGTGACTGTACTTCACTATTGACAACAGACCACAATAATAAAAGAAGTTAATAAGTCAGAGGCTCCTCTGAAAAAGAAAGAAAATATGCATCACAATTTGTTTTTATTTTTTTAATATTATTTTTTTTTTATAATAATCCACATTTAACAGAAATGTTTAAAAACAAACATTACTTTCAAATGCATTTATACAAAAACCGAGCATCCAAAAAAAAAAAAAAAAAAAAAAAAAAAAAAAAAAAAAAGTACCCTTGTCGATAACTGATTTTGCGTTATGGAAGCAATTGCATTTTCCATTTCAAAAAAATAGTAATAGGGTTTCTGTATAAAAACTTGAACAAAACCTCCAATATACTGCAAAATTACAGAGCATATTCACCATCAACAATCTGAAGTACAGATTTCATATAACCGTAGAATTCTGGTCATTTAAATGCCTGCTGGTTTTGAAGAAAGTAATCTCAGACTAAACCTTCCTCTAATCAGACTTAGATTAAGCTTTCGCATTTGTGCAGCAGAAAAAGCCAAAAAAAGAAAGGAACAAAGTGAATCTATCATTACAAGAGCTTTAGACCTAGCAGTCATTTTACTCATATTAATGAGTCACCATTTTCAATGGTTCGCTCATTCAAAAAAAAAAAAAAAAAACAACATGAAATATCTCCTTTCAAATCTGCCTAGATTACCAACTTCTTTACAATTGAAAAATACATATCTACTGAGAAAACATGATGAAGAGGACCAACCCAAATATCCAAAATTCCTCTAGCCCGCCCTGACCTGTTCATCTATGGGTGGAGGAGAAAGGCGTTACAAATCAAACTGTTGTCAGCGAAGGGTGAAGCTGACTGAAGTCCAAGGTGCTTTCAGAGAAGCTGAGAGGATCAGGGCTGACAGGTCTCTGGAGGGAGGGAAGATCTCGATGGCGGACGGCCAGCGCTCTCAGAACCTCAGATGGGACTTGTGTTTGACCATGTATCTGTAGAGGAGACGAAGGGATAATGAACTGTAATGCTATTGAGATGACCATTTAGGTCAGTTTCACTCATCTATTTTAATAAAATGTATTTAAAAAAACGAATAATTTTAACTAGGAATTAAAATTATAATCAACAAACAAACATATATATTATAATAGACAAAGAAAGACAGAGTGCTGGATATATATGATTTATGGAGCTTCAAAATAAAGGCATTACTAAGCTTGGAAGAGCTAGGATAAATCATGAACTAGAATCTTAGCTTCACCTCTAAAAACATGCATAACTTCAAAAACGCTGTCAGAGCCAGTGTGTGCTGTGCTACAGGTGGACTGAAAGAACACTGACCTGTCCAGCGTTTCCCAGAAGCGGAGGAAGACAGGCCGGTCTAGATGTCGTTTGTGGTGGCTCAGCTCCAGCACAGTCACATCCCACTTCTGAACGTTTGGGTCCATCCGTGCCTCGTCGTACTTCAGGTGAAAGGCTCGGACTAAATAAGCATATGCATGAAATGAAACCCACTCTTGCCTTTTGTAAATACGTTGTAAATAATGTGCAGACCAAACTCACTTTTGGCAAATATATCCACCGGGGACCCATCGGGCAGCAGCCAAGGCCACCCCTTGAACTGCCAGGCAGGACCCTGGACGAAGACTGCCACTACACGATCCCTGTCAACAAACAAAGACAAAATCAGTCTCAAAGTGAACGATTACTCCGAGTCATTGCCTATGAAGAGCAGAATCTGTCATTTGAGAGTATTAACAAAATAGTTGCATTCAATCAGTGATGATGTCACATGGACTGTTTTACTGGTGTTTTTACTAGGTTTCTGGATCTGGGATGATTTCAGTTGTGATTCATGTTGTTAATAACAATGGCCACTGCTTCCATAGATGAGCTCACCAGTCCTGTGGGGCGAGTTTGAGCGGCTGATCGATCACTCTGTAGGGTACTGTCACGCTGATGGTGGCACCGCCTGGCTGAACCTGATCTTTACGTCTCTGCAGCAGAACCTCATTGTCCCTCTGAATGCCCTGCTTCTTCTTATCCTCTGATGTGACAAACCTGCCAAGAACAAAAACCTACATTAACTGCCAACCAGATTTTGCCAAGTGCAAGATGTCCCTGGGTCAATATCTTTGTTGACCCTGGGACAACATTGTGATTAACCAATCAGGTCAGGCTTACAATCAGTGTTTGTACAAAGTGTTTGTATAAATGTTAACCAGCACTACCTGCACATCTGTGCTCAGGCAATGTCAAACTACTCACATTGAGTCTCAGACACGTCACTTTTAAAATAAAACACCTTAAGTTAAGTTGTTTCCATACATTTTAGCAACATTTAGTTGACTGAAACAGTTTTCAGAGACAGGAGAAGAAACATTCTGATGATTATGTTTACCAAACCTGAACAGGGCTGCAGTGGGAGAAATTGCCAACTGCTTTCAATTTCACAGATCTATATTAAGATGAATATAGATTAGTGAGGAGAACTTAGATGAGGTTTGTCCAGGAAATTGCTATATTGTCCCTGAGAGAAAAAAAAGGGGGGCAGGGAAGTTAATCTACTTAGGAGGGAATCTACTTAATCTACTTACTTTCGCAGGTAACTAATCTAGCTTTTGAAGCTAAACTGGCAACACTTGAGAGAATGAGTGGAGATAAGAGGGTCAAGTGCATGATAAGGAACACCTGTCTCTAATGATATGCAAACAGCTCCGTATCCTCATACTTGCATAGTATTCATTATGTAAAGAAAAACTTTTATTTTGGATGCGATTAATCGCGATTAATCATTTGACAGCACTAATTTATTTATTTATTTGCTTGAGTTCTAATACAAGAAGTGACAACTGCATTCTTGATTGGCTCCTGTCATGTCAGAAAGGCATAAGACTTTCAGTGTAATGAACATTATAGAATACACTCGTTGGTTCGCAGTGAGTTCAGTATTAATGGTAAACTGAGGTAAACTGTCTGAGACACCATTCAGTCTGTATTTCACACAGCGCGAGTAATCCCAGAACGCACAACTGTTATTTTTACATCTAACTTATTAGTCATATCATTACTGAATATATTGTATTTTATGTTCTCTTGCGCACTATTGGTTGAGAACCACTGACCTAAAGCGCCATCTATCAGCATTGCTTTCACGATGGACCTATTGGGCAGCAGTCAACTTCCTCTAAATATTTCAGAATTCATTTTTCCGAAAAGGAAGAGAAGTAATATAGTCAGAAATCCAGCTAAATCAGATAACCTGATTGGCCTTTTTATCGAAACCCGGAACCCAAAAACAACTTGTTTGACTAGTCTGAGTAACTTCTCATGATAACCAGTCACTTTATGTTCAAAGAATGGCTTCAATGAAGGACTTTGTTGTTGTGATACATTGAATTTGGTCATCTTTCCAGTGAATCACCTAATCAGCACTTACTTGAGGTCCTGTAAGAGATCCTTGGCATTGAGCATTGTGATTAAAGATGTTGTAGCTGCGGGGATGATGATAATTGGAGTTCTAGAACCTGGCAAAAATAATTTTGTTGTTAAAAATAAGCCAGCTAACTGCAGCGATCCTGCACAATGAGAAATGCATAATAAACGCATTTATTTAAAATAAGTAATTTAAATATAGATTTTTTTAAATATATCACCACAGACATACAAAAACGCTTTTACTCTACACAAGATGATCCAGTCAACTAAATGGATTAATTAGTGTGTTTACACGTGTGTGTGTGTGTGTGTGTGTGTGTGTGTGTACATACTGCTGTCCATTTCTTCTAATCATCCATGAGATGTTTCTACACCTTCATGTGAGTCCAGCTGTGTTTGATTATACTGATTGGACTAGGCTCTTTGGACTGGACTTGGAATTGGATTGGACTAATACTGATTAGGAAGGCCACAAACCTGTCTATATAAGTGAAAAACACACAAAGGCCTGCCTGGAGTCTGCTAAAAAACACCTGAAGGACTTCAAGATGGTGAGAAATAAGATTCTCTGGTCTGATGAGACCAAGACAGAACTTTTTGGTAGGGCTGGGGGTAAGTGATTATTTTTAAAACGATTATTCTGGCGATTATTTTAATCGAAAAGTTGACTATTCTAATGACTAATTAGATGATTTATCTAACTATTACTTTTCTGTTGCATGATAAAAAAATAAAAAAAAAATTAAAAACTAATTGCTAATTTAATTAAAGATTAAATAGAGTACTTTATTATACAAAAGTATCCAAAGCCAAACAACTTCTGCTTAAAACTAAATAACGGCAGTGTTATACAAAATGGAATAACACTGGACCAATAACTCAAGTTTGAAGGTTTTTTCTCGTTCTGTGTTGGCCAATGTAACCCCAACCCGAGAACTTAAGCTCTGTGTATTCACTATATTGACCGCTGGATTGTGCGTTCAAACAGTGTATTCAGGAAGTGAGCTATAACTTATTCACTTATTATAAGCTTGTCTGCCAGCTGTCATCTGCCCCGGCCGCGAGCACAGGCTACACGCCTTAAAGTGAAAGGACGATGCTGTGCTTATGAGACGGGTGCGTCCTCGGGTTTCCCCTAGGTCCGCTGTCAGGCTTTATCGTTCTGCACTCGCAGCACGGCGGAATTGAACCCAATTGACCATCTCTGGAGAGACCTAAAAATGGCCGTCTACCAACATTTACCTTCCAACCTGACAGAACTTGTTGCATCTTTCCCAAAAAGATGTATTCGATCAAAAGGGTGCTTCTACTAAATATTTTGAAAAAGGGTCTGAATACTTAGTTGTTGACATTGAAAAACTGAAATATCACATGGTCCTGTTTTCTTCTGTCAATATGGAGTGCTGTGTGTACATTAATGAGGAAGAAATAATTAACTTGAATGATTTTCGCAAATGGCTGCAAAATAACAGTGATAAAAGTAAAATACTAAAATATTTTCCATACCCACTGTACATGTGCACACATACATAAATAAAACAACATAGTTTCTCTCTAAAATGACACTAAAAACATTCTAGGAAAATATTTTTCCCACCAACCACATAAATTGATAAAGAAGAAATTAAAAATATGCTTGTTCAAAACAGTATATTTCTCTTCCTAATCCATTTTGTTAAAGACGTACCTTTCTTTTGGTTAGGCGGTGGTCTTGCTTGAGAGACTAAACACAAGTCAAACAAACAAACAAACAAAACATATGGACACATTATCATTCTGGCCAGAAAATAAGTAAATAAAGTAAATGTTCAACAAAATTCAATTATGCATACGGAAAGCAGGTTACTTTGTGAAGTACAATAGCTCTAAAGCTTAAAAGATGATATGGAAGAAATGTTAAGCGCGTCAAGCTTAGTGTTGTACAGAACATTCCTCGCATAACTCTCTACAGGTACATAAGCAGTCTGTGTCAGTGCGTATGGCCTGTAGATTGGTGATTAGAGGAATGTTTACATTTTTACAACTTGTCCACTTGACAACTAATGATTATCTCTAAAAAAATGTTTTATGCTATGCGAGATTCAGGTAAACAACAAACTCAGTGATCGTTAGGGCAAAAGCTAGTTAGTAATCCACTGTTTTGTAGATGCCAAATTCCAAGGGAGTAAAAATGACTTCAGCACCATATCGTTGGGCTATATTTACATGGATATTGGTCTATTAGTTAAATCGGTTACACTATAGTTGAATGTCTAAAGTGGGCTATTAAAATAAAAAGTAACTACATGTCAACTGATTCTCATGTCTACTAACTGACTGTTAGGGTAGGTTTAGGGCAAGTAGATAGTTTCTGATAGTCAGTATGTAGTATGTTTTGGATCCATCAAAATAAAATGTTTGCTTGTAACTCAAAGGAATAGAAGATATTGCCTTTTAAGATTTTTGGTAATCAACTTTCCTTATAGCACCTTCATTTTTCAGGTCTTGACGGGTTCGATTAAGAGCTATTGGAATTTCAACATGCCTCCAGGAGTAAGTCTTTAAATTGTACACATTTAGTGGTCAAAAACAAAACATGTCTCACTTTCAAAAACATGACTGAAGAACAAATAATATTGAAATGTTTCCCGTTTCCATCTGCCAAATCGAGATTTTACAAAAAAATATTTAACGCTTCAAATGTTTGTTTTTTTTTACTGTATTTTTTTTGCTATAGCTAATTATCGATAGAATTTTGCAAATGTCGACAGTATTTTTCACACTGCTGAGCTGACACTGCACTTAAGTCTGGACTATAAGCATTACTTGCACAACATTTTATCTGTCTATATATGCACTCTTTTAAATCTGAGTTTATTGTTATTATAAATACTACTATTATTCTGTTTACACTGTACTATTTTGCACTAAGGAATTTTTCTTCATTGTTTTGTTGTTTCTATCTTTATTTATAGACTATTCCTTTTGTTTCGCTTGTTATTTGCACCAAGTAGGAGCGGTTCAGGATACATTTCACAGCGTGTTGTTCCTAATATATATTTGGCATACTGGCCTTTTGTTTCCTTTTATATCGTATGTTTTTCTCTGTTCTCACAAGCTCTGCGCGGGATGTGATGTGAATCCTCGCGTTCTGATGCTTATGCTTCTTTTTGCACATATAAAATTCATCCTCGGAAACAAATTAAGCTATTTTTAATAGGTTTTATGTAAGCCTTTAATAATAGGCAATTTTTTTTTTTTTTTTTTTTTAAATCAAATGCATTCCGAACATACTGTTTGCATACTTGCGCAATAGGTGAAATTATGCATGAAGACAGCTTAAGGGCTTTTTTTGCGATGCACCAAGACTTATAATTGTTTCTTTTAGTGATGATGATCACGCGCACCATTTTATCGGTTAAAGGCCAGTTGGATGGAAACAGGCTTGAGAAAGCAAATTTCGCAAAAACATTTTTATGCAAGTTCTCTTATCAATAACAAAAAAAGCATAAAAACTGGATGGAAACTAGGCTATGGTCTCCGTTTAAGGCATTTAAATGAGTGTTGATAAGTATTAATTTGGGTTTACTCACTTTCGTGAGATACTGTTTATTTCTGGCTAGTGATATTTGCTGTGGTATTCATGAAACATTGGTGTCAAAAAGCTTATTCAAGAGACCAAAAACAATACCAGCATTTTTTTTTTTTTGTCAGGGCCAGTGAAAGAGTCGATACTTTTCAAATTTTAATTGGTTAACCAATTTATATAGTCAAACTAAAAAATTTAAGTTAGTTTCACACTTAATTACACCTATTAAAATATATATGTTTTTGTTACTTTCACTGCCCTTGTTATTTTGCTCTATGGTACATCTTTAATAGACGCACTGCATAGGCATATGCGTTTTGCTGTAATAATGCAGAGAACCAATTGTTAGATATCTCCTAACTGTGATATTTTCAGAAAGAGAACTCACATTTGTTGTTTTTTTCTTTTGAAATGTGCTGCTGTTTATATTTCAAAGCCACTAGCCTAATATAATGCAAAAACTATGCTAGATTCACTTTGTTGGAAAGTTATGTATGCTTAAGATTGGAAATAAATGGCGTTTATAGCAAAAGGCCATGCAAATTCTCTTATGTTTACATTTTCATTTTAATCCAAATGATGTGTGCAGGAACATCAAAGATAGCAGTATCTCTCTCTGTATGTAAATGTTATATTTCTTTAGTTTGGTTTAACGGTTTATTTAGATGTTCCTCTTTAAAGAAAGGAAGCATCATAATTATGCAAAGTAACTCACACTGGATGCGAGTATGGGACATTGAAACATGGGGCAATAAAAATTACATTTTGTTAAGACCCAATAACTAAAGGGCACTATCTTTATTACTTCTTGAATTATTGGACTGCAAACTTTGGAAGAAAAAAAACTTCTTTCCCCATTTTAGAAAGGCCACCACTGTCAATGCAATAACGATTGTTAAGTCAACAATTTACTAATAGACCTACTTTGGCTGATTTGACACAGAATGACACACTAGCTTTTGCTCAAGAACAAACTATTCTCAGAGACTTTTTAAATACAAGTTCTGCTTTTGCTGCTTTTATGACTTGCAGGGATATTATAATACTTCATAAACAAACATAAGGGAATAATAACATGCCACATTTGCAATATTACAGCTATAATATAAAGGTTATACAAAATATTCCTGTAAACGTCAAGAGTTCATCCATACCTGGTCTGGGAACAGGCTGCATAGCTGGTGTTTGGGCCTTTCTAGCAGACGCACCTTCCTACAGAGAGAGAAGAGAGAAAATGCAATGGTGAGTAAGATGCATTTCATTCAGTTTACAGGTTGATCAGTCCTTGAGATGCAGTTGTCATATTATACATTTTATTTTTATGGATATCTTGATTTTATAGTTCTTTCAAAGGAATTCTTGTTACTATTGGAAATGACACTTAAGGTAAATCAAATGATAACTTTGACATGTGGGTCTACCCTATTTCTCTCCAACTACTCGAACAGATAAACTATATTAAAAAACCCTGGAATGCCACTGGGACCTATGTTGGTGAATCATTTCTTTCTTTAGTTTAATTTATAAGAACCACCCAAACAAGGCGTGCATACGACACGAATGCATTGGACTTTCTCCAAGCTTTTTGTGGTCTAGAACAGACTGACTCATTAGAATTGGATAATAATATGTAAATGATCACTAGGGTTGGGTCCTGAACTCTGTATTTTTATGGGTACTGACCGAATTGCGTCGGCACTACGGAGCACCGATTCACTCAATCAATCAGAAATAAATTGTGTTACCTGAGAACGCATCTGATTATGTACACGTTACACAGAGACCCAGAGATAGACATGTCACCCCTGCAAATATTTAAAACGACACATAGGGCAAACTGAAATGTCCTAAAGTGTGGTTCAATTATAAAAAATAAAAAAAAAAAATAGGAATTTACTTTATAGTGCAGAATGGATTTATAAAAGAAGCTCTGTCACTAAATTAGAATAGTGATATTAGTGTATGTGAATATTAAAAAGCAATACGTATGAACGGCGGAGGTGGTTTTGTTTACTACACTAATACTGGAGCACGTTTTCATTCAATTAAAAATAAATAAATGTTTTAGGTCTTCATTTGATTATCATAAAAAAATTTAAACATAGGGGATTCCTGGAAGGAAAAAAAAAGAAAAAAAAAAAAAGAGGAGAAATAGAATAAAGTGCAAGTGTTAAAGGGTCTTTTTTACTAGTTGCCTATTAGCATGCATAATACTAAAATATTAGCCATTTATTAGTAGCAATTAAGCATATATTAATGCCTTATTCTAAATATCTAATCTAGGGCTGTGCATTATGGACAAAATAATCATATTGCGATTTAATGAACTAATATTGCAATTGCGATTTTATTTGCGATTTTTGCCAACTG
>JAUYWG010000046.1:6333045-6343098 GCA_034779775.1 Enteromius afrohamiltoni | reverse complement strand
ACTAGTGGAGGGGGAGACACGTGTTGTGACTAAGGCATTCTTGGATTCGGGGGCTGCAGGAAACTTCATTGACTCGAGCTTTGTCGCTAAGCACAACTTATCTCTCCTTTCCTGCACCCCCAACATGGCAGTGGCAGCCTTCGACGGCCAACCCATTGGGACAGGAAGGGTCACCTACCTAACAGCGCCACTCACACTCACCACCAGTCTTCTACACAACGAGTCCCTCCAATTCTATGTCATCGACTCACCTGAGCACCCTGTCATTCTCGGACTCCCCTGGCTGGAACTCCACGATCCTGCCATTTCCTGGAGGGGGCGCCAGATCCTCCGTTGGTCTCCGTTCTGCCAGCAGCACTGCCTCATCAAAGCCACCCGAAGTATCCACAGCTTGCAGTTAACACCAGAAGAGAATACTGACCTCTCCGCCCTTCCCTCAGTCTACCACGACCTCATCATAGCATTCAGCAAGGAGAAGGCCACGCAGCTACCACCTCACCGGCCTACTGACTGTGCCATCAACCTGCTCCCGGGTTCTACTCCTCCTCGGGGCAGGATCTTCCCCCTTTCCCAACCAGAGACGGAGTGTATGAACCAATACATTCAGGAGGAACTGGCCAAGGGCTTCATCCGACCCTCCAGATCACCCGCGTCAGCCAGTTTCTTCTTTGTTAAGAAGAAGGATGGGGGCCTCCGACCCTGCATTGATTACCGGGCACTGAACGACATCACCATTAAGTATCGATACCCCCTGCCTCTGGTACCCTCAGCCTTGGAACAGCTGCGCTCCGCACGTATCTTCACCAAGCTGGATTTGCGCAGCTCTTACAACCTGGTGCGCATCCGGGAGGGTGATGAATGGAAGACGGCCTTCTCCACAACTACTGGCCACTACGAATACCTGGTTATGCCATTCAGGCTTTCCGATAGCCCCTCTGTATTTCAGAACTTGGTCAATGAGATCTTCTGTGACCTTCCTGATCGACGCCGAAGAACAAATCCCACTTACGAGCCAGGCCAGTGGGTCTGGCTGTCCGCCCGAGACCTGCGACTTCGTCTCCTCTGCCGAAAGGAAAAGGAAAAGGACGTGACAAGTGGCCAGGTATGGTTTCCCATACTAGGAATTGGTGCTCTGCATTTAACCCATCCAAGTGAACACACACAGCAGTGAGAAGTGATCAACCACGCACACACACACTGTGAACACACACCCGGAGCAGAAAGCTGAGTCCTAGGTACGTGGGTCCATTCAAAATTCTAAGACAAATTACTCCTGTATCTTACCATTTAGACCTGCCACCCGGTTACCGAATCTCACCCACTTTCCACTCTTCTCTGCTCAAGCCTGCTGCTGCACCCGCCGGAGAGGAGGACCAGGACGAGGTTTGCGGTCCCCGAGGCCCCTCCCTTGCTTCAGGCCGACGAAGGGATCTACCAGGTCAGGGAAATCCTGGACTCCCGGCGTCGGGGTCGCGACCTGCAGTACCTCATCGACTGGTAGGGCTTTGGCCCAGAGGAGAGATCATGGGTCCACGCCCAGGACATCCTCGATCCAGCTCTCACGGAGAGCTTTCACTGTTATCACCCCGAGAAGCCAGCCCCCAGACCTCATGGCAGACCTCGGCGCCAGACAAATCCTCGCTTCGGGAGCCCCTCGTAGGGGGGGGCTCTGTCACGAGCCGCGCCTCTGTGCTCCTCTCCAGCGGACAGCAGTGGGAACCTTCGCTGGAATACTAATGTTTCCGCCCGGACACTTTAGCCCCGCACCTAGGTCTCAGCGTTTTCAGTTCCAGGGCTTCTTGCTGTATAAAAACATTGACTCTGGCCTAAGTAAGACGCGAAGTCTCGATTTGCCACGGCCATCGTTTCTGAGCGTACTTCTGGTTATTCTTGTTTGACTACCCGTGTTTGATTTTCTGCCTGTGTTTTGCTTTCTGCCATTTTGCCGCCTGCCCTGAACTATTGCCTGTCCTTGACTCTGATTTTGCCTGTCCCCTGATATTTCTGTCATCTGTGTACCGACCTTCGCCCTGCCTGACTATTCTCATTAAAATTGTTGCAAATGGATCCACACGACTTCCGCGAAATCATTATTATCTTTTTTTTTTTTTTACTAATATTTTCTTGGATGAGCCTTTATAAAGAAATGCATTCGCCTTCGTTTGCTTCAAAATTTTAGCTAAATCGTGGCAGGTTTAATTTATTTGTTTCTTATTTTAGTTAGGACTTAATAATGGAAGTGAAATACAGTGTCTCACATTTTACTAAAATAAATGCTTTGAATGAATGCTTTCTCAAGGAGTGTAGATCTTTCCTACTATTTCTGGGAAAATAAAGCACAGGTAACAAATAAAAAAGTCTGTGCGTCACAAAAATACACGCTGTTGTCATCAAATTAATTTTAAAATATTAATAAAAAATGTACATGTAACGAATATAAATAATAAGAATATTTTTATTTCACACATTCATGTATGTTTCCTAGACTACTAAAATAGGCTACCACTTCCAATGCTCCAATGCAAAGTAGCCTAAACCTTTTACATTTTCGTTCTAAGAGACACAGATAACTTAATAAGTAGACTACTAAATTGCAATTTGTGAATATTAACTACAGTTTTGTTATTTATTGCTTTCATATTTTGATGACTGCTGCCATGAAATATAACACATCAGCAAGGCAAAGCTGAAGGCTATTTGCTAATACGTGCTTTGAAGCGTTTGCTCAATAACTGGTTAATGGTTAACACGCCACTCCATGGTCAACAGCACTCTACACACACCGTGGTGGTGGTTGGCAACCATCTGTATACATATATTTAGACATACAGGTAAGTCTAAAAAAAAAATTAATATATATTTTATATATTGAATATATATATTTTGTACTCATTACATGTAAAGGAAAACTCATTACATGTCTTAAAAAATTCAAATATTTATATATGAGCTTTATTAAATGACCATATAAAATCCAGTTATCTCTTGTTTTTTGATGTCACAATAAAGGGGAAGACTGATTTGGCAATGACCCAGAAGACAATTGTTGACACCCACCACAAAGAGATTAAGTCATTACTGAAAGAAGTGGCTGTTCACAGAGTGCTGTATCAAATCATATTAAATTCAAAGTTAACCGGAAGGAAGATATTGGGTAGCAAAAGGTGTTTAAGCAACAGGGAAGAGAATACTGTCAAACTCTTCCAAGATTTAAACACTAGGGGGAGTTTGACTGAACTGAAGCTGGGGTCATGCTGAGACATCTTCAAGAAACCACTTCTGAAACAGAAACAACCTCAGAAGCATTTTACCCGAACTAAGGAAATAACTGGACTATTACTCAGTGGTCCAAGGTCCTCTTTTAAGATAAAAGTAAATTTTGCTTTTCATTTGGAAATCAAGGTCTGGAGTCTGGAGGAAGTCTGGAGAGACACAGAATCATCACAAGGTAATCCTTGTTCCCTGTTACATTTATCTCTCTCTGTCGGCGATGAGGGTTTACATGTGATTAATGCAGGGATATAGTTAGTCTGACAGAGAAGATTTTAGAACTAGAGACACGCATCCAGACTTTTTTGATGATGTTATTGATGTTAATGGTGTTGAAGCAGCTAAGCAATGATATTTCAGATCATTATCTAGTCTTCTGTAAACTCCATATAGATAAACCTGTACATTCTGCACCTTGTTACAAGTATGGTACAACCATCACTTCTTTCACAAAAGGCTGCTTTGTAAGTAATCGTCCTGATTTATCTAAATTCTTTAGCATGTCTAATAGTGCAGAAAAACTTGACTTGCCTTTCTTAAGCGCAAAGGAGCAACTGTATCTAAAGTGCTAGATAAAAGAAAACAGTTTGATTTCGTGGTATAATGAGTACACTCGCACCCTAAAGAGAGCAGTCTGGTAAATGGAGCTTAGCTGGAGAAAAACAAAGCTAGAAGTGTTTTGTTTAGCTTGGCTGAAAAATTTGCTAACTTACAGAAAATCATTAAAAAGGGCTAGATCTGATTAGTTCTCGTCTCTATTAGAAGAAAACAAACATAACCCTCTGTATCTATTCAATACAGGGACTAAATAAACGAACAATTAAGCATCAACAGGTACTGACTTTCCACAAGACCACAGCTGTAATGACTTTATGCAATATTTTACTTCCAAAATTAATACTATTAGAGATAAAACAGAAACTGTGCAGCCGTCAGCTATAGTACCGCATGTAGATCCCATGAGGAAAAATTTCACTCATTTTCTACCATAGGAAAGGAAGAATTGTATAAACTTGTTAAATCATCTAAGCCAGCAACATGTATTCCAGACCCTATTCAATCTAAACTATTAAAAGAGTTGCTTCCATAAGTCATATATCCTCTTTTGTCTATTATTAATTCATCATTGTCATATATGTCCACAAAGCCTTCAAACTGGCTGTTATTAAGCCTCTCGTTGACAAAAGCAACTTGACCCCAAAGATTTAGTTAATTACAGACCTATCTCAAATCTCCCTTTTCTGTCAAAGATACTAGAAAAGGTAGTATCCTCACAATTATATTCCTTCTTAGAGAAAAATTATATCTGTGAGGATTTCCACTAAGGATTTAGATTTTATCATCTCATCGTGGTTGTATTTCATTATTAGTGCTATTGGATCTCAGCGCTACGTTTGACACTACTGACCACAAAATTGGTGGTTAGATGTGAGGTTAGATTATTGTAATGCTTTATTGGGTGATTGTTCTGCAAGCCTGATAAATAGACTACAGTTGGTTCAAAATGCAGCAGCTAGAGTCCTTACTAGAACCAGGAAGTATGAGCATATACAATATATACGGTTCTGTCAACACTGCACTGGCTCCCTATCAAACATTGTAGATTTGAAAACCTTGTTAATTACTTCACATCTGCTGCATTCTTAAAAACCATTTGATATTACCTAGAATTTCAAAATCTACTGCGGGTGGCAGATCTTTTTCCTATTTCGTGGGGCAGTTGTGGCCTAATGTATAGGGAGTTGGGCTTGTAACTCAAAGGTCAGGGGTTCGAGTGTGGGTGGGGTTAGTGAATAACCAGCGCTCTCTCCACCTTCAATACCGATTGCAGGTACCAGATGCACACACACACACAAGTCCTTTACACAAGCTGACATGTGCTTAAAATTGAACTTGAAATTAGGTGCTGGGCATCCAGCCAGAGGAGAACTGGCCCCAAATAAGCCTGTTTCTCCCAAGGTTTTTTTCCCCATTCCCTCATGGATGGTGTTTTTAGTTCCTCCTTTTTTAGTCGCCTCTGGCTTGCTTAGTTGGGGACACCTGATTTCCAGTGATCATCATCGTCTTGACTACAGAGACCGTCTCTGTATTTGATAAATAAATAGTTTAATCTTGTCATTATACATTACCATCACTCTGTTCTCCTATTTGATAATATTCAGTGCTACAATCTGTATTGTTAAAAGCGCTATAAAAATAAAAGTGATTTAAAAGGACCCGACCCTGAGGATGCGTTACACAGAGACCCCTGTGCCGAAAGGTTGACGTGTGAGGAGTCTGCACAATGGACTTTTCTCTAAATAATTCGCAGGAAAACTTGAGGGAACACACGTTTATGATAGATCACTAGCTAATATCACCACATTATATCAACACATTTCGTGTTTGGTATCTAAAGACTCATCTTCAGTTATGTGTATGCAGTAATGTGAGTTAACAGAGTTCATAAAACGTTTACACAAATTAAACTAATTTCTGATTCTGCCTTGCAAATTAACGACCCTTTACGGTTTCGACCTATGCTACATGCTCTAATAGAGTAATACTGTAAGAAGGTTTTTTGTCTGTGACCACGAAAATATCCCTCAGAGTTTATATGAACTTGCACTTTATGTTCACTGAATGAAAAGATTAGTTGATGGTAATTCTGTTACAGTTACTACTGGCAGCTGATATAAATAATTGCAATTAATAATAATTAATAGAAATTATTCAGATACATTTCCCTTAATGAGCTAATATGCTACACCAGCCTACAAGCCTGACCTGAGCCAAATATGGAATCTATGGGATATTTTCAAGAGAAAGCTGAAAAACAGTCAATCTTACAATCCAGATGAGTTAAAATAGTGCTTCAGCAGAGCCATAGGCTGATCGCTTCCATGCCAGTCTTCACTGATGCTGGTGTGTGTGCTAAAAGACCCCTGACCAAGTACCGTGTGCATAAATGAAAATACTTTTAAAGAGCTTGAACAAATTATTCTTTTTAAAAACTTTTTTTCTTTTTTTTTGATTGATCGTAGGAAGTATTCTAATAATTTGAGATATTGGATTTTGACCTTCATGAGCTGTAAAAAGTTTACATTTTTCACAATATTCTAATTTTTATATTTTCAAAATAAATATTCTAATTTTTTTAGATGTATGTGTGTATGTATATATATATATATATATATGTGTGTGTGTGTGTGTGTGTTTGTTAAATGTGCATTTTTGCAGTTTAGCAAATTAACTTAAAAATGTTTTATTTGAAAATATATTAAAATCACTTTTTATTTTAAATAAATAACTTTTTTTGCATAGTTTAAACATTTTAAATATTTAAACATCAAAACCAAAATGTATTATGTGGTAGGTATTTTACCGTGCTATGTGCCATTTCCTCTCAACCATCAAGTGAACATCCTCAATTCTGTGGTTGTTGGCATAATGCAAACGTTTGGGAAGATGCTGCTTCAAGTATGGTTTGAAGTGCTGGTCTGTTTTTTTACACTGTAGGAAAACCAAAGATACATTTAACATGGAGTCTCACTTGATTTTGAAAAGGTATTTTCTTATAAAAAGGCTTAAACCCCTGCAAATTCAGTCATTAACTAATCTTCGAAAAAGAAATTAAGATATATTTGATAAAATCAGAGAGCTATCTGAGCCTCCATTGATAGCAACACAGCTAAAATGTTCACAGGTCCAGAAACGTAACATTAGTAAATACATCGCTTGTACAGTCCAAGTGACATTAGTAGCTCAACTTCAGCTTGTAACGCTATGAGAATACAGTGTGTATATTTTGTGAATAATACTCTCTAAAATGGTGGAAATAACTCGGGGGGGGGGGGAAAGGATGGTTGAGTAAATTGTTATGTTTTGTTTCACAAAGTATTCTTCTTGTAGCATTGCAAAACTTAAGCCACTGATGTCACATGGACTGTTTTACAGATGTATTTACTACATTTCTAGACCTGGATCATTTCAGTTGTGATTTTTTTTTTTTTTATGGAGGGTGAGATAGCGCTCTGATTTTTATCAAAAATATCCTAATATGTGTTCTGATGATGAAAGGTCTTACCAGTTAGGAATGACATGAGGGTAAGTATTTAATGATATAATTCTCATTTTGGGATTAACAAACTCTTTCAAATTTTTGACATTTTTGACAGAGAAGGGCCAGTTTTGGGCCGGATCTGGACCAACACTATGTTGCTGTCTGGGTAGTAAAGTGTAATGTAAATTTACAAAAGTATACTATTATGAAAAATTATATAGAAAGTGACTCACCGTAAGGTTTGCTACAATTGCTTTGGCATCATCTAGAAAGAAAAAAAGAGATAACCTCAATTGCTTTTATACCTGAAAATTTTGAAACAAATTAATTCCTAGAAAAAGTGCACTGTACTTTATTACAGTCCTAGAACTCTAAAAATATATTTACATAGGAACAAATACAAATACAGGCTAGAATTCTAGGGCAGGCTAGAATTCTCCTACTGCTTTTTAGTTACTAACATTTAGAGTTGTTTGGATTTCGGGTTCGGATTCTTCCCAAAGACCCAGGAATTAGGATGATGTCCTCAGTGTTGGACATGTAGGAGCTCAGGAACTCTGTGCGGTCACAATGAGCTTCCTCCATGCCTGAAAAGGAAAATATATATAAAATATTTAGAATTTATAATAAAATAGTATCATCCCTAGAAGCCCCAAAACAGGTCTAAATGTTGTACCATGGTCTCCAACCAAGATTATATTGACACAACGGTGCAGTTTCATCTGTTTCAGGCCATTCATTAGCTGTCCAATCACCTTATCAATGTCCTTCAGAGCACTGTCTAGCTGTAGAAGGAAACAACATCTGTATAATTCTCAACATAAAAGCAACAGCAGCAACATCAACCGTCTTCAAATTTCAAAATTAGCTTGAAGCAAATTTTAATTCACACATTATTGAAAATGAAAAGTAGGGCTGGGTATTGTTCAAAACTTTTCAACATTGATACCAATACCATGACTTATATACTGGTTGCTAAACTGTACTTAGTTATTGTAACATTGTGTGTCTGCCTGGTCCTGTCTTCCCCCCCCTGTCTTTGTGCTTTTTGGTTTGATCCTCATTTGTTAATTCGTATCACCTGTTTTTTTACACCTGTCTACACTTTAGTTCCTGAGTTTCTGGTCTTTAAATACCTTTGTGTTTCAGTTTATCTTCATGTCATGTTAAAGTTTTGTCGACGTCTTATGTGAGAGTTTCATAGCTGCCTCGTCAGCGTTCTTTGTTCTTGCTCAGTGTTTGTAATTAAACGTTTGCATAGAAAGCCTTTTGTCTCCTCAGCTCACTGCCGTGCCGAGAGGCGTAACATGCTTCACACTATAACATCTAAAACGTGACAGAACACGACATCAAAACAGAAGATGGCATTCTCGGATGAGTTGTTGGCTATATTGTAGCGAGACCCACCATTCGAGGACTTTGTTTTGGGCTATTTCAAGCTCGCTGAACGGTCGGGTCTTGGGTATTCGGTGCTCGCCTCTGCATTCTACAGTGCGGCTAAAAGACTCACGCCAGTGGAGCTGCCAGACATCAAAGACCTGTCATGGAAGTCGGCTGTGTCTGATGACTGTTCGATCACGGATGGGGTGGTTGCTACACATGCAAGATCAGTTGGCAGAGAGCACATTCACATCCGGAAATGCGCACATCTTCACGGACTCTGGTCCAACACAATTGATCACCATGACGCGAAGCACAGCTATGGTTTCGTCGTCAACAGCACCTGCATTCGCGACGCCACAGCCAGAGCCTGCATTTATGATGTTAGAGCCAGCATCTGCATGCATGATGTCAAAGCCAACACCTGAATTCACGATGTCACTGCCTGAACCAGAATTCACTATATTACCACTTAACCCAGAACCAGAGTCCAAGTTCACTGATCCACAGCGCGATTTGTCAAAACCTGAGCTTGAACTAGAAGTCATTATGCCGATATTAATGCCTATGGTAGAGGAAGATCTGCCACCGTGGCCGGCGGCATCAGAGTCAATGATAGAGGAGGATCTGCTGATCTGGCCCGACCCTCCACAGCCAGAGTCTGCCACGCTGCCAGTGCCAGAGCCACAGCCTGCCACGCTGCCTGAGTCGACTGTGCCTCCAGGGCGTCTTCCGGATCCTGCACCTCCTGAGCGCTCCTGGGCGCACGGCCGGTGCCCAGGTCACTGTGGTCAGTCAACATCTTTGATCTCAGACCTCCAGAGAATATCCAGCCGTTGTGGCCTGTTAAGGCCCCGATCCAGGACTTCTAAAGATCGTCGGGCAGGTGTGGTCTGCCAGGGCTTTTGATCTGCTCTGGAGGCAGTTTGTGTATGTACCCTTCTGTCCTAGGTAAATAGGTTTTATAAAGCTTAAATAGTCTTCATTTCACACATCTGTTAGGCAGTGTTGGGCACATTGCTTTAAAAAAAGTAATTAATTATAGTTACTTCCCACAAATAGTAAAGTAACTGAGTTAGAAATGGAGTCACATCATTGTAGAAGTAACCAAGGAATTACCAAGGAAAGTAGCTATTCAAATATGTCAAATAACCCATGACATGTCAAATGTCCCCTATAAAGGTTTCATTCATTTTAAATGGTTTAAAGTGCCCCTATTAGGCCTTTTCAAATATGATCTTTTATGCAGTGTGTCATGTAGCTGTATGTCGCTGTAAGACGCAAGGGGAAAACTCCTTTTTCCCCCTAACTGAAGCCTATTCTAAAACGCAGTTTTATTATCTACTAAAACTGCACGGTCA
>JAUYWG010000046.1:6309331-6332945 GCA_034779775.1 Enteromius afrohamiltoni | reverse complement strand
TTAAATCCAAGGGGCCATTTGGCCTACCTCTGGTAGAGCTGGAGGGGTCAGAAAATCCTGGGACTTCCAGTGTTAAGGAAGAGGTTATTGAACACAGCACTGGACAACGAGACCACCGCGCCAGGAACGCCAGGATTAAGCAGCTGTCTGGGTCACGCCTTGCCATTCGGCGAGGTCCGCCTCCGAGATCAGAGTGAAACTGTCTCTACCCACCTTGTTTGTTCCTGGTGCATAAAAGCCCCGTCTGTGATTGTGCATCTATGGTTCATCGACGGTCCTTGTCCGTCATTTTCCTGATTCCTAGTGTATTCGAGTTTACCCTGTTATTGGATTTATCGTTGCCGACCTCGCTTCCCTTGGACTATCGCTTTTGTCTTGCCCCATGGACCCACACTATGTTTACTGGTTGATTCTCCAGTCTCAATGTGTCTGGTTACTGGTATTCAATCCTGCTTGCCCTGACTCTGAGTATCATTAAAACAGTCTTGCATTTGAACCCGCCCGCCTTCTCGACTTCCTTGTGTGACAAAAGCCCTGAATGGCCTAGCTCCTTAGTACTTGAGCAAGCTCTTATCACATTACAGTCCTCCACGTCCGCTGGATTCTCTGGCTATTTGATAATACTTAGAATATCAAAATCTACTGCGTGCTGCAGATCCTTCTCCTATTTAGCCCCAAACTTAAATACACATCTCTTTAATTTGGCTTAAACATAGCACACTAATATGCCTCTATTAATCAAATATATTAAAGGATTGTTAGGCTGCATTAATTAGATCAGCCGGAATCGTAAACAACGTAACAACGTAAAAAGAAGGGCATCTACACTAATATTAGTCTGTCTCTCTCTCTTATTCTGTTTTTCACTCCGTATCTTAATCAGATGATGGATCAGCATCAAGAGATGATGTCTACAGCCCTGATTGTCAACGGAGATCAGGACACCTAGATGTGCTCTAGAGACATATCATGGGAATTACACACAATATGTCTTTTACACAATCCGACATAGCTGAATTTGAAATAGAACTAGAAATTAAGTGCTGGTTTCGTCTGGAGAACTGGCACTGAACTGAATCTGGTTTCTCCCAAGGTTATTTTTTCTCCACTTTTTTACAGATAGAGGTTTGGTTCCTTGCCGCTGTCGCCTTTGGCTTGCTTATGACACTAGGTACTTAATTTCTAGCGATTGTCATCGATTTGATTACATAGATACGATTAAAAATGAGCTAGATAAGTTTGTATCTCCATTCAGTAATTAAATGCTGTTAGCTAAAAAAAATAAATAAATAATTGAGCATTTAATCTTGTCATAATACATTACTGACATTCTATTCTCCAATTTGATACTATTCAGTGCTTTGACCCAATCTGTATTTTTAAAAGCGCTATATGATTAAAGGTAACTGATAAAAGGTGAATTTGTTCAATACTTTTTGCATCCTTCTTTTGCCAGTTTAACAGCTCTGAGTTTTAATGCCTAAGGAGTTGGATAACACCTGAAGAGATCAGAGACAATTATTCTATAAAGAATCTCTGCAGACCCTTAAGATTCTTAGCTCCATGCTGAAATTATAACCTCTTCAGATTTCTAGGGTTCACGTCAGGGAACTGGGTTGACAAAACTTTAGTTGATCACAACATGAGTATGAATGAGCAGCTGGTGCAGCGCATATTCAGCTTTTAGCTTTGGAGCCGAGCATTCCTACGTCGAGGAACAAGTGGCTGGTGTACGGCGTCGTCAGCGGTGGTGACTACCCCCCTTTTGTGTGCAAGTGGCTCTCTGCAGACACAGTTGCATCGCAACAGAGCTGTCCATCTGGGGGACCCCCGTATAACCCCTCGCTACGCCAACGTCAAGGGTGGTGAAGGAGGATGAACCACTTGATCGCTTGTGCTTTTTAAAGATGTCCTTCCACCCATGCGTTTCTGGATGTGGTCGTTACCTGGCACCGAGTGATGGTCATGATCATTGCCTCTCGTGGAGTTGCGGACCAGACTCCGCTACCTGCAAGGTGGCAGGGTACCTGTTGCTCTTCCTAGATCTGGGGATGCCTCTGGTGAGAGCATCCAGATGAGCGCTATTTCTGGCACAAGGCAAACTCGTCTTATAATGGTATTGCAGATGTCCCTGTCTTGTGTGCTGAGATTGTGGTCCTTCAAAGGACGCGATAGAGCCTGTCCCTCTAGCCAATATGAAAACCAGGTTTTACAGCCCTTACTTCATAGTGCTAAGGCGGTGGGCTATGGCCGATCCTGGATCTTTTGAACCAAGCACTTCACAGGCTACCGTTCAAGATGTTGACGCAGAAATGCATCTTAGAGTGCAGAGGACGCATACTTTAATGTCTCTATTCTTCCGTTTTGGAGCCGCTCAGGTAAATCTGTTTGCCTCTTCAGAAACCTCTTACTGCCAGTTGTTTTACACCCTGACCAAGGGAACTCTCGGTATGGACGCCCTGGCACACAGCTGGCTGCGGGGCCTGCGCAAGTATGGAAGTTCTCAGTGAGCCTTCCAGCACAGTTACTGTGCAAGTTCAGGGAGGACAAGGACCAGGTCCTGTTAATGGCACCCTATTGGCCCACCCGGACCTGCTTCCCAGAACTGACCCTTTGGCACCCTATCCATTAGGCCATGACTGCCCCATAAATCTCCCTTTTCTGTCGAAGATACTATCCTCACAATTGTATTCCTTCTTAGAGAAAAATGGTATCTGTGAGGATTTATAGTCAGGATTTAGACCATATCTGTAAGTACTGAGACTGCTCTAATTAGAGTTTCAAATGACCTGCTTCTATCATCTGATTGTGGTTGTATCTCATTATTAGTGCTATTGGATCTCAGTGCTGCGTTTGACACTAATGACCACAACATTCTCTTGAATAGAATACAAAACTCTATTGGCATTAGTGGAAGTGCCTTAGCATGGTTCAAATCATACTTATCAAACAAATCAAACTTATCAGTTTGTAGCAGTGAATGAGGATGTATCATATCGATCACAAGTGCAATCAAGGCTCAGTACTAGGGCTGTTACTTTTTACGCTTTACATGTTACCCTTGTGAGATATTATCAGGAAACATGGTGTTAGCTTTTACTGTTATGCTGATAATACTCAGCTCTATATTTCTTTTAAGCCAGGTGAAACACACCAAATGCAACAGAATGCATAGCTTATATAAAAAATTGGATGTCAAGTTACCTCTTACTGTTAAATTCTGACAAAATAGAGGTGTTAATTATCAGACCTAAAAACCACGTAATAATCTAGAACACTGTCTAACACTTGATGGCTGCTCTGTCAATTCTCCTTCATCGGTTAGGGACCTAGGTCTGCTGTTTGATAGCAATCTGATATTTGAAAGCCATGTTTCTACTATCTGTAAAATTGTGTTTTCCATCTCAAAAACATATATAAATTGCGTCTCAACCTCAAATGCAAAAATGTTAATTTTGTTTAAATGTTTAATGTTAAAAATGTTTATGACCTCAAGGTTAGATTATTGTAATGCTTTATTGGGAGGTTGTTCTGCACGTTTGATAAATAGACTACAGTTGGTTTAAAATGCAGCCGCTAGAGTCCTTACTAGAACCAGGAAGTATGAGCATATTAGCCCGGTTTGGTCAACACTGCACTGGCTGCTGGGCGTGGAGCCAGAGGAAACTTCCCCCAACTAAGACTGGTTCTCCCAAGGATTTTTTCCCCATTCTCTCATGGATGGGGTTTTGGTTCCTTGCCGCTGTCACCTCTGGCTTGATAAAAAAAAATAGTTGAATTCTCGTCATTATACATTACCATCCCTTTGTTCTCTTACTTGATAATTTTTAGTGCTTTGCTACAATCTGTTAAAAGCGCTATATAAATAAAAGTGACTTGACTTGACTATAACTATTGAATGGCTTATAATTTAATATCCATGTTTAGTGTGGTTTTGCTTCAATCTTCCAGCTTGAAATGTTTCTTCCTACCAATTCTTAGTCAAATGTATCATATTCATGTTATAAAAATCATGTAAAAAATTATATTCTGCATGAGTGGGAAAATTTGGACAATGTGACTGATAAGATTTTGGATTTATGATTTGGGTTGGAGAAATAAAAAACACAATTTTGGGATATGTCAAAAGATGAGTTTAAAAGCTCAAGACGCAATTCAAATTATGTTCTTAATCAAGTTTCAACTGCTTTTAGTCATGGTTTTCATCCTGTTTTGGGTTCTTTAAGAGCCATTTCAGTGACTCCAGCCTGCACACCTCATCATGCACACGCCATGATGAGAAGAATGCCCATCTAGTTTCGTTAATTGTTTTCTTTACTTTCTTTTCTTTTCTTTCCGTGAGAGTTTGTGTAAGTTAAGTTTTGCCAGCTGTGTCTCTAAGTCTCCAACTGCGCCACATCAAACTTCAAAAGGACCGCAAATCTCTTCTCCTTCGGTCACCGCCCAATCATCGGCCTCCCAAGACACGACAACTAACTAACAGCCAATCAGCAACCTCGGGAAACCCCTTTCTGCAGCAAGGACCACAGAAAGAGTCCCATAAAACAAAGGCAACGCAAGTACAAACCTCCAGATTCAGGCTGAACCAGTAAAATTGATACAAATTTTAACCTCATTGAAGAATTTAATGAGAGAGTTAATCTTTTCATTGATGACTGTTCAAGTTATTGCTGTAAAATTGGGATTTCACATTTTCATTCTCTTAAACTCACTCTTTCCTCACTTTCTCTTTCTGCAACTCGTAAAATTGTGTAAATGCATGTGTTTATATGTTAGTTTAGTTTATGTATCTAAGGTTTATCCAATAAAGCCCTATTTATAATTGAAAAGTGTCTTGTGTTTTGTGCTTACAAGTCTTAAACTGCCGATCTTGTTACTGTGCTTATTAATAGTGTTAATAATCTGTGTTTCAGAAAGTCATTTTTTTAAACAAACTATTCTAGATAGATCCTACTCCTGGCTTAATTTAAACCCTGTTCAGAAAACCGCCCTAAATGGAATAAATTGTTATTATAAAACATTGTACACCATTTTAATGTTTTGTGGGAAGATTCAATATATTATTGTACATATTATCATCTCTCTGTGGACACCTGAAGACAGAATCGCTCTAGTATATTTTAATAACAATAGGATATGATATTGTGCAACTTTAGCATTGTAAGTTTATAAAGCTTTAGTAATTAGAATGAACCTGAATGCATATTTATGTTTCTAAGGGCGCCAGCCATTAAGATTGTCATTAGTGCATTAGCTTCACCCAATACCAGAGAAACCGGCAGTTCATAAGAGCTGAAAATTTCCAAAGGAACACTGTTATTTTGACAGGAAAATATACATAGTTTACATGTAGTGCATCAGTTATGTGTTTTATGTAAGATTCTCTAGCTCTGTATCTTTCTTTGCTTGTGTGAGTCAAAGCGGCAACTTGTACACCTTCACGCTAGAGTTCCCTTTCAGTCGGTCACTCTGACGTCACGTTGGTGACCGACGAATAGGAATCTCACTTCGAGATGCCAAAACAACTGTGCGTGTATGCAAACACGCCAAAGATTTTCATTGGCATATGCTGATTAGGATCAGCTGAACCCAATCGTCTTGCAAGTTTAAGTAGGTCAGCCAGTCTAGCGTTCATTAGCTTTTCGCTTCGGAGCCGAGCAGTTCATGCGCCCGCACCCAGACACTGTTGGAGTCTCCATTTGGGCAGCCTGATTACCCGAAAATGGTGTCAGATGTCACTTTTGGAGCTCCCCCTGATGATCAGATGTCGGTTACTGCATAGGAAGGAGAGTACGGTTCTGGAAGGAGAGTACGTTTGAGGCATTCAGTTTTGGAGCGGTGTCCGATGGACACTCAACCATACCGGATACTGATCCAGAACTGGTCGCTATGCTTCCCGGGCCACCGGGGGATCGGGATTAAGTGAAACCCTCCACAGCGTCCCGAGCCTCCAAGGCTGGATGATTGGCACTGAGGTGTGCTCCGTACTGTTGTACAGAGGCCTACTTCGGTGCCTTTCTTCCCGAAGGTGCATAATGAGCCTACTTGGTCGAGGAAGTGACTTTTTACTGCCAGGAAGTGATCAAGTGGTTCATCTTCCTTCACCACCCTTGACGGTGGCGTAGCGAGGGGCTACACGGGGGTCCCCCAGATGGAGAGCTCTGTTGCGATGCAACTGTGTCTGCAGGCTTTTACCTCCTGACAGGGTAACTCGTCGCTCACCTCCCGGGCCTGTAGGCATTTGTCGATGACCTGATAATACCTGAGGAGAGGCTGCATCTTCTGTACATGCTATGGCGTTGTTTCAGATGCATCAGGCCAAGGCACTGAGAGCTCTGCATGAGGATGGCCACAATCCTGAGGTTCTTCCGAGCTTCGTGCCGCAACGGACCTCGCGCTTTGTGCAACGAAGGTTACGACACGTGCCCTGGGTTGTGCGATGTCCATGATGGTGGTCCAGCAGCGCCATCTTGGCTGTGTTTGGCGGACATGAGTGATGCAGACAAAATTAGGTTCTTGAATGCTACCGTGTCACAGACCGGCCTCTTCGGCGACGCAGTGGAGACGTTGCCCAGCTGTCCCCACCGCCAAAGAACTGCCAAAGAAGCAGACTGAGGCCTCCGTCACATCTGCCGCGTCGAGGAGCAGACAGCCGTGCTCCCGCCCAGCCCGTCCAAGCCCCTGCAGGAAAGCACAAGGGCAGGAGTTCCCAGGACGGGTGACCCAGGGATAGAAGCATCAGAGCGTCTCAATGGCTCATCAGCATCATTCAGCTCGGTTATGCGATTCAGTTCGCCCAGCGTCCTTCCAGGTTCAGGGGCGTTCACTTCACAATGGTGAGTGCAGACAATGCCCCTGTCCTGTGTGCAGAAATTGCTTCTCTTTTGATGAAGAAAGCAATAGAGCCGGTCCCTCCAACCAATATGAGGACAGGGTTTTACAGCCCATACTTCATAGTGCCAAGAAAGGTGGTGGGTTACGACCAATCCTGGATCTGCGAGTCTTGAATCAAGCTCTTCGGAGGCTTCCGTTCAAGATGTTGATGCCAAAACGCATTTTCGAATGCATCCATCCCCAGGACGCATACGTCCATGTCTCAATCCTTTTGCAGCACAGGCCATTCCAGAGGTTCGCGTTCGAAGGTCAGGCATATCAGTATAGTGTCCTGCCCTTTGGGCTCTCCCTGTTGCCCGGTGTGTTCACCAAAGTGGCCGAGGCAGCCCTGACTCCTCTTTAGGAGAAAGGGGTTTGTATCCTCAACTACCTCATCGACTGGTTGATACTAGCCCAGTCCAGAGCTCAGTTGTGCAAACACAGGGACTTGGTGTTACAACACCTCAGCCTGTTGGGCCTTCGGGTCAACTGGGAGAAGAGCAAACTTTGGCCGGTGCAGAGGATCTCTTTTCTCCAGATGAAAGTGGACTCGGTCGCCCAGACAGTGCACCTCACAGAAGAGTGTGCTCAGTCTCTGCTGACCAGCTTGAATACGTTCAAGAACAGGAAGGTGTTCCCTCTGGAGGTCTCAAAGAGCACCTTCAGGGCTGTCACGTTCTGGTCCGCACGGACAACACATCGGCCGTAGCGTACATCAACCATAAAAGTGGTCTATGCTCCAGTCGGATGTCACAGCTCGCCTGCCACCTCCTCGGAGTCAGAAACGCTTCGCTTCGCGCCATTCACTTTCCAGGTGTGTACAACCAGATGGCCGACGAGCTGTCTGGAGCCCAAGCGCTCCCTGGAGAATGGAGACTTGACGGTTCAGCTGATATGGGAGCAGTTTTGTGCGGCACAGGTAGACCTGTTTGCCTCTCCAGAGACCTCTCACTGCCAGTTGTTTTACGCTCTGACCAAGGAAACCTTAGGCAGAGATGCCCTGGCACACAGCTGGCCTCAGGGGCTACACAAATATGTGTTCCCCCCAATGAGCCTTCTCGCACAGTTCCTGTGCAAGGTCAGGGAGCGAGGAGCAGGTCCTGCTGGTAGCCCCTTACTGGCCCGCCAGGACCTGGTTCCCCGAACTCATGCTCTCTGGCCAATTCCTCTGAGGAAGGATCTACTCCAAAAAACTCCACGTCTGGACCCTGGACAGGACATGGAGGTTCTAGGTGACCTACCTCAAGGGGTAGTTGACACCATTTCTTCTGTGAGAGTGCCTTCAACAAGAGCTGCCTACGCGTTGAAATGGAACCTGTTCGTTGAGTGGTGTCCTTCTCAATGAGAAGACCCCCGAAGATGCCCGATCAGAATTGTGCTTCTCTCCCTACAGCAAGGGCTCCCTCCACCCTTAAAAGTCTATGTAGCTGCTATCACAGTGAACCATGACCCTGTCTATGGCAGGTCTGTGGGTAAGCATGATCTGGTCATCAGATTCTGAGGGAGGCTAGAAGGTTAAATCCTCCTAGGCCTCCTACTGTACCCTCTTGGGATCTCTCTCTTGTGCTAAGAGCATTAGGAGAGGGTCCCTTTGAGCCTTTGCCAGCAATCGAGTCAAAGTTTTTATCAATGAAAACTCTCCTCCTGCTCACACTGGCCTCCATCAAGAGGGTAGGGGACCTGCAGGCATTTTCGGTCGACGATTCGTGCCTCGAGTTCGGGCCCGAGGATTCCCAGGTAACACTGAAGCCACGGCCCAGCTACGTGCCCAAGGTTCCTACCACTCCCATCAGAGATCAGGTGGTGAGCCTCCAAGTGCTGCCCTCGGAGGAGGCAGACCCAAACTTGCTGTTGCTGTGTCCATCCGAGCATTAAGATGTTACGTAGATCAGACACAGAGCTTCAGGACCTCAGACCAGCTCTGGGTTGTCATGGAGATCGGCAGAAGGGGTAAGCCGTTTCTAAGTAAGGATGGCCCACTGGATAGTGGATGCCTTCACCCTGGCTTACCAGGCTCAGGGTGTGCCCTGTCCCCTTAGTGTACGTGCTCACTCAACTAAAGAAGTGTAGCGTCGTCCTGGGCGTTGGCTCGTGGCTGAAGAGCCGGAGTAGAACCTGTTTGATCGGCTAGGTATCCTTTTCCAGTTTCCTTATTAGTAGAGCACTGTGAGTCCTCCGATCCCCTCGGCAGTCGGATGTAGCGGAGCATTTGACGCTAGGCCCTGGAGGCTGGAAAGCTGGGAACTCCTGAGTGTAACCCTGAGCATCTCAGGTGGTATAGGTAAGAACTACCTACCCCAGTTCTGAGAGTATAGCTCTTCCTATATTCCATATGCATTGAATTCATTCATGATATATGTGAGTTGTGTCTTACTCTTGATAGAAATGACTTCCGCACGTCCTACTCAGTGGACGTCCGAGTGTCCAGTTACTTATAGTGCGGTACTTGTCCATGTGCAGAGTCTATCTTCCTACAGACCCAACACAGGGGGTTGATGACTCTCACATGGGGCTCGAAGGGACAGTCTCTATGGTGCTTTGGTAGGGATCCCTATTCGTCGGTCACCGACATGACGTCAGAGAGACCGACTGAAAGGGAACGTCTCGGTTGCGTATTGTAACCCTCGTACCCTGAAGAAGGGAACGGAGACGTCACGTCATGTCACCATAGGGGCTGTACCACCTCTAAGGGCCGTAACACCGGCTCAGCTCCTCAGCGAAGACCTAATGAATGCTAGATCGGCTGACCTACTTGTACTCACAAGGCGATTGGGTTCAGCTGATCCTAATCAGCGTAGGCCAATGAAAATCATTGGTGTGTTTGCATACACGCAGAGTTGTTTTGGCATCTCGAAGCGAGATTCCTATTCGTCGGTCACCGATGTGACGTCTCCGTTCCTTCTTCAGGGAACGGGGGTTACAATACGTAACCGAGACGTTTTATGGTATATCAAATACAGGTATGTTACACTGTGCATCTATTAACATGAACTGAGCCTATAATAAATTAAAGTAACGCCACAGTTTATCGTCAGTAACAGTGTTGTAACGGGGGGAACAGTCCTTTGTTAGATTACTTATTACTGGAAAAAATAACGCAGTTTATTTTTAATGCCCTTATTCGTATTACTGCTGGTAGGCTACATTTATGCTAGCGCATATTCGTTTTAAAACACATAGACAGACGAAATCATTTCTATTTATTTTCCTCTGATTTACAGATGAGCATTAGCAGCTTCCAGTTTCCGAAGTTCTCTCTTCAGTGATCACTGTTGTGACAATAACATATTTCTGCAACATTACATGGCCAAAACACACACATCATATCTGCATATGATCTGGACTCCACACAGGTCTCGCACTACTTTCTACTACTACTCTAAATTAATGACTGTCTGTCGCTTGTCATTTGTTGGAGACATTGGAAAGCTGGCATGAAACGCACTGAACAAAGTAAGTGTATTTGACTTGATGCGGACCAAATGTGCTGATCAGTGCATAACAGTACCACGTTAGCTATAGAGAGCAGACTGCTCCATACGCTTTACAATCACTTTCATGGATGTCAAATCGATGCACTGCTTCTAGTTGAACACCTAGAGCTACAGGCTTATTGGCTTAGGGACGTTGATGAGATTAACCCCTTCAGTGTAGAAATGTAGTACCGAACAACAAGAAGTATTTACTATGATTTACTATCATTAGTATTTACTTACTATGAAGTATCGAAGCAATTCGGTCGCAGCCTAAAATGATTGAACTCGATACCCAGCCCTAGTAATACGTTTATACAGTGAGTCTCTATTAGGGCTGTCTTTGTTTGCAATACTGTTATAATTGCAGCATGATATGTTTATGTGAGTAAGTGTTTGACTGAAGCAAGTTTGACAATGCCAGTTAACTGGTAATTCCTGTAGACTCAGTTTACCTCAGTGCTGTGGGGTCCTAGTTTGTGGCCATAGGAATCCAGCTGTTCAGAATGCATTGCATAAACATATGGCCTGCAAAAAGACAGACAGCTGTTATCTTTTTAATTAATAATACATTTAATTAATAACAAAAAGAAAAAGAAATCTACCGAAAAAAACAAGCAGTGACTACTGCTGTGAAGGTCAATGTTACTATAAGTCAAAGTCTAACCTGACATAAGGGGTCATCAGGTCAGGGTCTACTCAAGTTGTTATGATTCTTTAGGATCTTAATGCAAAGTCTATAACATCCTTTAGTTAAAATGACTCAATGGTAGTGTAAGAAACACTTTCTTTACCCTATCAAAATCAGCTCTGCTGACCCAGCCCCTCTCTTTCGAGTGATGAGCAGACTGTAAACATTAGCCACGAAATTGGCTAACTAGCACATTATTAAGAAAGGTGATTTGCAAAGATTCATAAATTCTTCAATTCTTCTGTATTGGAAGATGGATCACAAATTGTTTGCGCAAACATAGACACATTTATCTCTGATCAGCGCAATCCCCTTAAAATGAAAATAATGTTAATCCTCTGCATCTTAAGCGGCTTAGATGTCAGGAGTAAATGATGATTGTTATATTCATTATTTCATCCAACTACAAAACGTCTCGATCACTTAATCGGGCACTTCTTGTCTTCCCCTGCACTGGAGTCGGCACAGCAGACAACTCGGGGTGGGTCTAAGTTAAGATGTCTTGTCAATCAGCTATCGTGAGAGTGGCCTGTGCATAACTGACATTCTGCTAGGAATCTCAGAATTACCTGATTTGAGAGAGATGATTTTATTTTATTTTAAAATATGATTTTTTTATATTAAATATAAACATTTTTCAGTTTCGTACAATATGTGCAGAGCTGTGGGTCCCGAGGAACAGGATTGAAAACCACTGAGCTAAGTCATGAAGTTACCAAAAAGACAATTCAAGCTGCCTTAAAACTGAGCATGCATGTGATGTATTTTATATATGAGTGACAATTATGAACATGTCTCTGAAATGGATTTCAAAACTGTCCTGGAGCAGCCCACAAGAAAATTTAAATGACAGCATATTTTACTCCCCCTCCCCCTCACATGCTGTAAATTTGTATTTTTTGATGAACTATTCCTTTAAGACCTGAAGTGGGTCAGAAAAGGTAAAATGGGTTGAGAGAAGATGCATGTCAGATTCGTGTCATGTTCAGCAGTGACAGCTCATAACAGCCAAAATAACCTAATAGCCAGCTGTCTATTAATCAAAGGACAAAAAAGAGGATTCATCTATATTTAATTGAGAATTTAGTGTTTGATCATTTCAAGTTCAATATCTGTATTTATACACAGGTAATATGAAATTTATTATAACGGGTTAAGTGAAGATTTTTTTAAGTTCACTTAAATTGATCAAACTTATAGCTCTCAATTACTCTGTAATGCTGATTGGCTATAGTCAATTTTTGACTATGGGATGGTGGGACATGCCCGGAACACTTCCCCAAGGTAGGTGACCAGGAGGCATCCAGAACAGATGCCCGAGCCAACTCAGCTGACTCTTCTTAATATGGGGTACCAAGCTCCACATCTCTAAGGCAGCCACCCTAATTTCAGTCATCTGTATCGGGGGATCTCATTCTTTCAGTCATGACCCAGTAATTCTGACTTTAAATTAATTGTTTGGGTGTTTAGTACATACTGACCTCTCTGCATCTGGAAGGTGAAGCCACTGCAACATGGTCAGAACTCTCCTTTCCATTGAAATGCTACTGTTAATGCAAAACACATAAGAAATGGTACATTCACATTACATACTTTGTATATTGCTCACATATATAGCTATTTAAAGTGTATATAGCTAAAATTTACTGAAAGAGTCAACAGGGCAGTACAATTAATTAGCTGAAATTTACTGAAAGAGTCAGCAGGGCAGTACAAAATAATCACCTTTCTAGTTATTATCGTCATCTTGACAACAGAGGCCGTCTCTGTGTTTGATAAATAAAGTTTAATCTCGTCATTATACATTACCATCACTCTATTTTCCTACTTGATAATGTCCAGTGCTTTGCTACAATCTGTATTGTTAAAATCGATATATATAAATAAGTGACTTGACAATTAGTCAAACCTTCAAGTTTAAGGCAGATATGCACTTACCAGGTTAAGAGTCTTATAGAGTCTTATGTAAGATATCAAGGGAGCAGGAACTATTCGAAAGATTATCTCAATCAAACTCTTCTATACCACCTCCACTCATCCTGACCAGTTGTATCAACGTTGGGTAAATGTATGTACTAAGCTCCAAATATCAGCCAAATATGGCCAATTTTTGGGGCCAAAGAAAGTAGCTCTGAAAGCACTTTGCCCTTCCACTATGCTGAATTTGGAATGCAGCTGACATGCGCCTTGCATGTATGTCGAGGCTTTTCTCCCAAATTACTAGCAAAACAGTTCAAGCTGTCTCTGTCTAAGTGAAAAAATGAAGTATGAAGGCCCTCTGTGAATGCCGATGAAGTGAACTTTTTGTTTCAGTTCTAGGCAAGTCCAGGGCTTGCCAGAGAGCACATCAGAACAAAAACATTCACATTTTCCCCGTTTTATGAAATCTTGCAATTAACTAGCAATTTTGGCTGCTTTTGCCAGCTGTATAACTAGATTTTCATGTCCTTTTAAAAAGTTATAAGTGGTTCTTGCCTGTGCAAAACTTGCTTTTTGGTTTCTAGAGTGTTGTAGGTGTTTCTTTTACTAGCCCACATGCCCAAGTCTCCATGACATTATAGTCCATAGATTTGATAAGTCCTTGTTCATTGTTCAAGTGTATGGGATTTTTTCATACATGTAAACATCCACCAGGCTAAAATGACCTTCAAAAAGACATGCATTTAGTTTGGATCATGTTGACTTACACTGGCCAGAAAAACGTACCAGCCTTTACTCCCTGATTCACTGCTGTTATCCAGATCTAGAAATGGAAGAAAAAAAATTACATTTATTCTATAAATACAAAATTATAGAGATCACAATTCACAAATGAGAGACTATTGTTATATGTGTTAGTTGATTTTCACAAGTGTTGTGCCAAAACTGCAGCGACGAGACTGGATAAGTTCCATCTATGATGGCCTCATTTACCGTCACAGTCAGTAGGGTATAGATCCAGCCAGAAGAAATAAAGTTCAGTGAAAATTGGCTCCAGCTGTTAGGTTAATAGCTGACAGATGTGTTGGCGATGTCCCCTTTGTTTTCATGTAGCTTGCACAAGATTTAAAAAAAAAAAAAAACATCATGCACACGATTCACTTATATTTTCAGAACACTGTGCCACTTAAGTACTAGTTATAATTGTCTTTTATCTCTTGCCAAGGCGAAGGTTTACAGTTAAAAATGTTGCCTCAAAGTAGTCCACATATACTGTACGTACATGAGTTTCACTGAACTGACCATATATATATATATATATATATATATATAGGGTAAAATAAGTATTGAACATGTCATAATTTTTCTCCCCTGATGTCAATAACAACATAATTCATACACAATTTCTGAACTTATTTATATTGTTTTCTTTTTAAGTTATGTGTAATAAAATGGAATGATCTAGGGAAAAAGTATTGAACATGCTTACTCTACTTAATGTATACTACGTCATACAAAAGTGTAATGACAACTTCCAGATGCCTCGATGTAAGGAAAAACTTTGGATGCATTGCTCAGCTGTGATTTTGGCCCATTCTTCCACATAAACTTCAAATCTTGAAGGTTTCATTGGCCTCTTCTATGAACGTTTCTATTAGATTCAAGTCAGGTGATTGGCTGGGCCATTCTAACAGCTTTTTCTTTCTCTGAATCCAATTGAGAGTTTCCTTGGCTGTGTGTTTTGGATTGTTTTTTACCAAAATACAAGAGAACAATTTTGTTTTATCTGACCATTCCCTGCAGAACTCCTAATGAAAAGGCGACACGTTTGCCCATTAAGACAGTGTTAATACCAGTGGTGTACTTGAGTAAATGGACTTTGTTACTGTACTTAAGTATTTTTTTGGCTACTTTGCACTTGTACTGTGTATCAGAAATTTAAGCAATCTCTTTTTATCTTTTAAAGATTAAAATATCTTTGAATCTCTTTTAATCTCTACTCGACTACATTTTTGACTACATTTGAACAGATGTTTACTGTTACTCATTACATTGTGATTGCAATGTTTTGGGTTTGTTAATAGTTTTTTAGAAAAAAATCTAGTTTTAAAAACCACGTACCGCAGGGATCGATCAGCTGCACTTTCTCTCTCCTTTCCGACAGCGAGCTCACGTCACACATATTGCTGTCCTACATGGCCACACCTCCTGTCAATCACTCAGATCTTTTCATCTGAGACACATTTTGCACATTTTACAACAGCTCAATAAACAAAATGTTAATTAAGAGACTTTTAGACATAAAACTGCCCATCTTTAGACATCAAACTTACCCAAATTGCCATTCTGTTTTGTTTTCTACAAATATCAATCCAAACGGCCACTGTTTGCTGTCTAAACAACATGATGCTGTTTCGTTTCTGAATGAATTAACTGTTTGAATGACTTGGTTCAATCACAATGACTCACTTATTAAGAGTGATTTGTTGTCATCTATTGGCTGTTTTAATTTCCCATTTCGATTTTTCCAACTTTTTCATGTTTCAAATAATTTCAAATAAAAGTATTTTGCATCTAAACGCCACCTCAGATACAGCATTTGTGTTAATTTCATTTGCTTGGTAACAGCCCAAATGTCTTATTCTATTTCACTGATTAAATATAAGAATTTGACTCAAAAGACAATGTACACTTCTAGAAAAAAAAAAAATAGGAAAATAGAAAAATGTGAATAAACTTCAGGTTTTTTTTATTAATAAACATAAACAAACTATACCTTATCTTTCCAGAGCATGGATCACTTATTGCAACATTTAATCTATTTTTTTTTTATGTTTAAGAATCTGTTATCTTTTTACTTGTGCCTTTTTTGATCATTTGAATTTGACTTGTTTGATCAATTTTGTTTGCAATTTTGAAATACTGAGGTGTTCAATTTAATTTCTATATTAGTAAATAAAACCTCATAAATAAACAGTTTCTTGTTTTTCACATTTCTCTGTGTTCTTTGAGCCTACATTCAGTATGAGTAAAATATTTTAAGACTTTAATCGGATACTTTAGACTTTTACTCAAGCCTTATTGGAATTGGTTACTTGTAATGGAGTGAGTATCTGTATTTTTACTCAATTATGGTTTTCAGGTACTCTTTACACCTCTGGTTAATATCAGCTAATTTTATTGAGACGGGAACTTTATATATAAGAAATTGTGCAACATTCAAGAACTGTTTTCAACACCTGCCCTATTATTTTATAAATACAATGGCTTTGCCATTACAACCTACGTGATGTTGAAAACTAGTTTCGAGAGGAGCTCTAATGCATGATCAGCCATGGCCAGCTATGAATTACTCAATCTTTCCAATCAAGCCGAGCTCAGCCCTTGCTAGGGTTCAAACCACTAGTGCTCAGAGTCCACCGATCTCCCGGCTCGCCCCCCCGGACAACACGCCAAACATGCTTATAATTAATATCAAAAGGAAGTGCAAACTTGTGAAATTATATTTCTCATCATGAGGTGATAACGTTGCTGTTTTTGTAATCAAACCAACAAATTTCAAATATAGGCAACTCACGCATTCTCTTTATCTCTCTCACACGTTAATTCATGCAAATTCATACAATCTTACAGCGCTACATTTTACATAAATAAAGTCATCTATGAAAATAATTTCAGGTAGAAATTAATGTAAACATAGATATCGGATACCAGTAGTGTCTAAAGTTAATGTAAACAGGTGGGCCAAAAAAATCAGATATGGTCAAAAGATTGGATCTGTGCATTAAGACACAGCCTAAATGTTGTGCAGCAAACTTTAAATGAGCTTAAACATGCTTTCTATTTAGCTATAGAGCCTTGCGTGGTGAGAGTGCATACAGGCCACAGTGGTTGAGTGCATTACTTATCGTTTTCTTTGAAACAGTGGTACATGCTAATTACAGGTCTTTCTGAAGCTCTCCATAAGTGGCCCTTGACTCTTGCACAACTCTTCTAAAATGTTTTCACTGCTCTGTCAGAAATGTTGTGAGGAACACTTGGTCGTGGCTGGTTTATGGTAAGATTATGGCCTTTTCACTTCTGGATTATGCCTTCAACAGTGCTCACTGAATCATTTAGAAGTATAGAAATCCTTTTGAAACCAATGCCAATGTTTTGCAAAAATAAGATTGCAAAGGTCTTGAGAAAGCACTTTGCTTTTACCCATCATGAAATGTTTCTTGTGTGAAACACGTTGGTCTTGAGACACCTTTGTATAGGCCACCAGTTGGGACTGAACCAGTCCTATTAATTTCCACAGAAGAGTGCTTTTTTCAATGCTTTTTTTGCACCTTCCTTTCTTCATGTGTTCAATATTTTTTCCACTTTATTACACTGATCTTAATTTCTGAACTTATTAGTTTTGAATTTATGGATTGCTTGGATTGTTACCAACATCTGTTGAATGTTTTATGTCAACGGCACCTTTAGAAATATATTTATTGAGAAAAATGATGATGTGTTCAATACTTATTTTGCCTGATGTATACGTCACAATTCAGGGAATGAGGGAAACTCTACAAACAATCAGCCTGTAATGATATAATCAAAACGGGATACAATTCAGTATAGCAGGAGGAAAAATGACACTGGACGCTAGACACAGGTGAAACACAGGGCTCAAGAACAGTAAATGAGACAACAGAATACAGATGGAACAAACAGAACTAAATAGGGACCAAACCACAACAGAAAAAAAACAATATGGACAAGGGAGAAACTGGGTCATAGGGAAGGCACAATAAAAGAAAAAGACACAAGGACCCCCTAGTGGAGTACCTCAAGGCTCAGTACAAGGGCCGTTACTTTTAACACTTTACATGATACCCTTGGGAGATATTATTAGGAGACATGGTGTTAGCTTTCACTGTTATGCTGATGATACTCAGCTTTATATTTCTTTGCAGCCTGGTGATACACACTAAACTGAGAAACTAAACTAAAAAACTGGATGATGATTATCTTCTTAGTGCTAAATTCTGAAAAAATTGAGGTGCTAATTATTGGACCTAAAACCTCACCTGTAATAACCTAGAACACTGTCTAAAACTTGATGGCTGCTCTGTCAATTCCTCTTTATTAGTTAGGAACCTAGGTGTGCTGTTTGATAGCAATCTATCATTTGTTTCTAGCATCTATAAATGCGTTTTTCCATTTTAAGAATATATCCAAATTGCAACCTATGCTCTCAACGTCAAATGCAGAAATGTTAATTCATGCGTTTCTGACCTTGAGGTTAGACCTTATTAGGTGGTTGTGCCGCAGACTACAGCTGGTCCAAAATGCAGCAGCTAGAGTCCTTACTAGAATTAGGAAGTATGACCATATTAGCCCAGTTCTGTCAACACTGCACTGGCTCCCTATCAAACATCGATTTAAAAATCTTGTTAATTATTAATAAAGCCCTGAATGGCTTAGCTCCTCAATACTTGGGCAAGCTCAAAGAGCATTATAGCAAAGAGCATTATAGTCCACGGCTGCTGCATTCTCAAAACTATGGCTGTTTGATAATAATAATACCTAGAATATCAAAATGGACTGCGGCAGATCCTTTTCCAATTTAGCACCTAAATTCTGGAAAACAATCTCCCTAACACTGTTCGGGAAGCAGACACTTGATCTAGATAAAAGACACATCTCTTTAACCTAGCTTACACGTAACACACTAATATGCCTCTATTATTCAAAAATATATTATTATTATATTATTATATTATTAAAATATATTAATATTATTCCGTTAAATGATTGTTAGGCTGCATTAATTAGATCAGCCGGAACCGGAAACACTCCCTATAACACACAATGCACTCGTTACATCGTAAAATGAATGGCATCTATGCTAATATTAGTCTGTTTCTTTCTTATTCTGTATCTCTGTTTGTATCCAGATCAGATGGTGGATCCGCACGAAGAGATGACCAGATGAGCCCCGTGGACAGGTCACCAGAACCAAACGCGCACACACAACATAAGTGTGACATACGCTTAAAATTTAACTAAATTAAGTGCTGGGCCTCCGGCCAGAGAAGAACCTGGTTTATCCCAAGGTTTTTTCTCTCCATTCTGTCACTGATGGAGTTTTGCTTCCTTGTCACTGTTGTCTCTGGCTTGCTTAGTTAGGGACACTTAATTTCTACCTATGATTGTCGACCGTCACTTAATTTAATAAATAAATAAGTGTTAATCTTGTCATTATACATCACTATCACTCTATTCTCCTATTTGATACTGTTCAGTGCTTTGACACAATCTGTATTGTTAGAAGAGCTATACAAATAAAAGTGATTTGATTTGTTTTGATTTGAGGAAGAAACAGGGTAAAAAAAAAAGACACAATGGGTGGGAAAAAAAACACAAGACATAGGACACAGGACTGACTGTATTAGAGGTTGCACAGACTAGTTGGCTTTTTTGTTTTGCCATTACGCTTTTTGATTTATGTCGACTAGTTGCACAGTGTCAATCATGTGATTTTGACACAAACAACATGGCTGCCTTACACACAGGGACTGATCAGGAACCCGGTGGGTCATTTCAGCAAAGCAGCAGTGGCATATCAAGCGTGTGGAAATATTTTTCTGAAGATGAAACTGGTAAAAATATCACTTACAAAATACAGCTTATTATACCCCAAGGGCCGGGCTTCGGGTCAATTGTCACATCATAGATCAGATGCGGACTGGGCCTCAAACCCATTTTTATGTTTTTATTATTTTAGACAACTTATCAAGAGTGAAGTTCAGATTCTCTGGTCTGATGAACCTGAACTCTGTGAATGTCTTTGAGTGGCCCAGCCACAGCTTGTCACTGAACCCAATCAAATATTTCTGGAGATATCTGAACATGTGCATCTGCCCCATTTATCCTGACAGAGCTTGAGAGGTGAAGAGAAGAGGAGACAAGTGGCAGATGCCTGACAAATTGCTGATGAGCAAAGCTTGTCGCGTCAAACAAAAAAGACTTGAGACTGCAAAGATGCTTCAGCTAAATATTTAGTTAAGGGAATAAATACTTATTTCAGTTTTTTATTTGTAATATATTTACAAAGATGTTAAAACCCTGTACAGTTATGGTGTATGGAGTGTAGACTGATGTGGGAAATTGTTTTAAAGCAGTTTGACATAAGGCAGCAACATAACAAAATGTAAAAAAAAAAAATTAGGAATATGTATGAATATATATAAATAAATAAATATACCCAACACATTATACAAATCTAAATACATTTATAGCAGCAAACTGAATGTCACACCCAGCTGAAAGCCTGTAATTGTTTGTTATTGTCACGGTTCATTTACACTGTCAACCTGGTTCTCGTATTTCATTTGTGTTTTCTGTTGTCTTGTGATTTGGATTTCCCGTTGCCGACCTCTGCTTCTCCACGGACCTTTGCTTTGCTTCCTCCTTCGGACTCTGTTTATCTGATAATCGATCCTTGCTTTGGAATACGTTTACCCTTTTGTCTATGCCTACGTTGTTTCAGTCTGCCGGTGTTTGGTCTTTTCTGTTTTGACCCTGAGCCTAATAAAACCCTTTCTGCATTTGAACCCGAACGCCTCTTATCATCTGCTAAATCGTGACATGAAAATCTGCAAAAAGACTATAACTATATGACTATTTTATTAGCGTCTGAATTCCAATTTCACTTTTGTCATATTATTTTGATATGACTTATTCTTCACCCTCCACATACTTTACAAGGATAAGCACCTTGTAAAACAACGCATGTTTATCTAAGTTAACCTTAATTATAAAATGAGCAACCATGACTAACATTAAGCTACAAAATTGAGTCAAAATTTAGTCTATTAGGAAACAGCCCTATATGGAACAATCTGTGTACATGATAACACAATTACATTTTCGGATGAACTATACTTAAAAAAAAAAACTATATATACTTATATAGTTATATACTTTATAACTATACTTATAAAAAAAAAGGTATGGAAGGGCAACTCACAGGCTGTCCTCCCCACCACCGATGTTTAAGCTTTTCCTTCCCACGGATGTTAAAGTTGGCTTCAAATCCAGGATCATGCATGGAGTTACCCACAATTCCATGCGACTCAGGATAAAGACCCTAGAGCAAAGAAAAAAAAAAGAAATACTTTCAAATCAAAAAGGTTTAAAAGGCAACAAAAATAATAATATTACAGCGGTGCTTCTAAGTTCTAATATGAACACCACTTTTATAGAATTTGAATCCTACCAAAAAAGCCATGAAAAAAGCCTAACCAGGAAAAAGCACTTTCTGCAGATTCTGCAAGGGGTATTTAAATTTCAAACAAAATGTAACACAAAATACATAAACCTAATACATACTGTTGTAATTGTATACAAATTTGGGTAGGTTTTAGTGGGGTACACAGGTCTCATGTATGGTGCGTGAGTTCCACAAGATCCTATAACAGAATTGAGAAATTAAATTATTAGAATCGAAGGCATTAGTTTAGCTCAATAAATTAGTTAATTTAGCACAGATATGGAATAAACAAACAAGTTCTCTGAACAAGAATGTACTCTAAATTTACTTTATCTGAGATCCTAAGTTTACCACAGGCAAACTCAATCGCAAAAAATCGTTTTCAGTGGACTGTTAGCTTGTGTTTAGAGTGTTGAATCAGTATTTTATTACTTTCAAGATTATGAATCAAACCACACAAATTTAGAATGCATTTTAAGAAATTGTAAATCTCTGTTGCTTGAAGACTACTTGCTGACAATTCCAAACACCAAAATACAGAGGAAGCATCAAAATGTCCAACAACTGCTGCTTTTTTATTCTGTTTATAAATAAACTACAGTATATAATAACACAGCTCTCTACAGATAAAGTTGAATAGTACAACTTTATCCAATTACATAAATAAGACTCAAGTTATATCTGCAATTAATTGAGATTTATTTTTGATTAATCTATATTTTGTAATACATTGTATGTATTTAGACGGACTGACAGCTTAGACAGTATTCATTCAATTTGGTGATTTTCATGAAAAAACAACAAGTCTTACTAAGTTTCTCAATATTGGGGATCACCATGCTCCCTCTTTTCATGTAAGATGCACGAAAGCCATCAACAGACAACATGATGACAGGCGGCCGAACAAACCTAGATACACAGAGATAAACATTAATACTCCAATTACAAATAAAATTAAATTAATATTTGTTGCATACATTTGTCCTAATTAATAGTGGACAGGTAAGTCTTTAATTTGCTCTTTTAATAACAATCTTTGATTCTTCCATTATTCATATTCATGGAACTATTCATATGATTAGGCTCAAAAAGTCACACTTGATGTGCATGCATTTACATTAATTGTTATACAAATCACCCAGTCCTCCCTGATAGGTGTTTGATCAAACAGAAGCCCAGTACTCATCTTTTACAGTAACTCTTATTTTAACAGTGTTTGCCATTATTCAGCACTTCACAGAATTATAAACAATTCCCTATCTTCTAGTATGTAAAGTACAGCTGTGACCTAAGATATAAGTGTGGTGGACTTAGTGTTGAATATAAAAGGTAAGATGGACGGTGAGCCCATTCAGTGTTGTTTGTCACAGAAATCAGAATAGTCTCTCACCCAGCTGGACACTCGTGGTTTTTAATCTCTTCACACTCTTCCTGCAACCAGGGAACATCACCTAATACAGGAAGGAAGTCAGTCAATAAATCATGAGGTGACAATCAAACACGTCTCATTTCAAGAAAATACAGAGATCTTTCTCTTTGTTTACACACAAACATGTCATTTGAGTGGTAAAAATGATATTTGGAAAAGACTGAGTGGATTCAAGGATTTATGTGGCTGTAAAATTACTATAAAGTTACAAATACTTTCTTTGTGGGTTATTTTGACCCAACCTGTCAGAGTCTGTGTTTGGTTTCCTTGTGTTTTGCTCCCCATGTGTCTGCCATAGGAATGGGAATGAATGGAATGTCGAGAAAAAAAAAAACTTTACACTTAAACACGGACCCCACAAAAAAAAAGTGGATTAAGTTTTGGTACAAAACACGAGGGAAGGATGAAGGTTAAACGTACGATACACACGACTGATCAAAAATAACAGCAATGGGTTTTAGTCTTTTGAATAAAAAAAATTCTAAATCTTCCTCATTAAACTATTTCTGCTAAATATTCTTCTGATTACATTTAAATGAAAAGCAAATTATTTTTGTGTTTCCAGTTTGCAGAAAAACTCAGAAAGCAACCTACCTTTGCAGAGAGACCTGTAGTTGGTGCAGCAGTCTCCTTTAGCCATGCAGTCCTCCGAGCAGTGACAGGCATGCTGCTCATTGCGAATTTCACCACAGCGGTCTTTACTGCACTCAAAGCCCCCAACTGAGGACAGAACAAATAAAACAACATTTCTTAAAGACAAAACCCAAGCAATGCAAAATTAAAGGAAAGTGTTACAGCAGTCTGGCACAAGCATTACTTCTAATTAATCCTCAGACTTTTTATGTACAGGTCTACAGGTATATTGTGATAAAGTTCATTATTTTCTGCCACACTTTTTCCTTACCACTGAGGTGCCTTGATACAGCACTCTGGGAACAGCCTATTCTTTCAGAAATTTCTTTCTGTGTCTTACCCTCTTG
>JAUYWG010000046.1:6296248-6309231 GCA_034779775.1 Enteromius afrohamiltoni | reverse complement strand
GCCCAGTTTCTCAGACAAGGCTTAAGCCTAGTCCCAGATTTCTCTCTTCTGCTGATCATCAAAGAAGATATTTTTAAGAATGTCGCTAACCAAACAGTTGACAGCAGCCACTGATTTCCAGAGTAGCTCCTGTAGATCTGTAATTAAAGCTCCTAGATGTTCACTGATGATTTGATGCAGTAATTGCCAAAGTTCCAGTTCTTGCTAAGCAGTATCCAGGAGGTAATCCAAATGTAACGTCAATGCCTACCATCAACTGTCTGTTTACCCAAAATATCTTCTTTTGCATTCAGCAGAAGAGAGAATTTTAAGGGCCATTTACATTATGACGATAACTATAAAAAAAATAACGTTTTAAAAATCTTTCTTAATTCAGGAGAATAGCAGGGTTCACACCATAACTATAATGATAAAGATACAGAGAACAATATCTTTGGGATCACTTTCAAAACAATTTTTTCCAGCTGATGAATGATACAACTGCGGGTTTTATGTCTGAATTAAAGACTGTAGTGGTCAGAAAGCAGTGTGTTTTCTGTGAGTTATTATATATGTAACACTTGACTTAAGGTTCTAAGCAAGCTATTTCTAAGCAAAATATATGCTTTACAGCTCGGACAATTGAGCATACCTTCATCCTTCAGAGAGAGAGCATCCAGTCTTTGCTGTCATATTTTGGAGAAAAGACATTTGGGAACAAAACGAAAGCTTTAGCAGCAGGTCATCTATATTCATTTTAGTGACTGGGAACACTGCAACGCACAGGCTTAAAATAAACAATGTTATTGTTGTCGTCCACTGGTGTAGATGCATATAGAGTTAAAGTTACAGTTATCGTTATAGTTATTGTTATAATGTGAACGGCCCATTACAGGTGTTTAGGTTTGGAACAAGTGGAGGCTATGTAAATTATTTTACAAAGTCAAAGCTTGACAAACAGTACCTTTCTTGAGAAACCATCAATCCCACCAAATATATATTTTGTTTTCTAGATTCACACAATATTGAATCTAGAAAACAAAAAATATAAACAAAAGACTATGCTGTTTGTTTGCAGTCATTTAGTTTAGTGTATTTCTGAAGGCATGTTCAATGTGTGTACATGTGTCATTATATAAAGGAAAAGATATAATTTTCTGTATATGTGTACATGCAAGTGTACTTACGTGATTAGCTTATGGTTGGTGTCCGCATGAACTAGGGACAATGGTGCAGGGACAGAGTAACTTCTGCGAGCTATAAAACCAAGCTGAACCATTCTGGCCAAAATTCCAGCTCCATCCACCCGTTGCATAGATGCCTTCATTCTGTTCCACTGTATCCGGTGCCCTCTAGCCAAAAGCTCCCCTTTCACTAGTCTGTAGCCAGCATGTGGCATTCTTATTTTTATTGATATCACAACATGACCAAGTTCTTCATCTGATATGTTTGAATAGCAGTCTCTGACAGACAGGGTGTGTTTCTTCAATCTTCTGTTCATTGTTCTTCTAGAAACGCCACAGATCCGAGAAAGATGCTCTACAGGGAGGGCATTATGAAGGAGTTCCTCAAGGTCCTCTCTTCTGATATCCAAGCGCCCCACGTTTCCCCAAGTGCAGGTTGCAATATCAGATGCAGTTGTTAAATTTTCTTCAGAACTTACATTTACATGAATTATGTTTATTAGCTCCTGTAGACCTGTAATTAAAGCTTCTGGGATGTTGAGATGATTTGATGCCGTAATGGCCAAATCCAGTTGCTGTTTAGCAGTATCCAGGAGGTGCTCCAAGTCTAAAGTTTCATTCCGAGAAATCAAGCTAACCTTTGTCCGCATACGCTGTAAAATGTCTTCTTGCACTTCTTGCTGCAGGTATAAACATTACCAAGTAAGCATTAATGAGTAGTTAAAAACATTTTTGAACATCTCCTTTAGAACATTTAAGCCAAGATAAGGACTAGTTTTAAGCTTTATAATTTATATGCAATCATTCAGTGCCTAACTTACCTGGAAAAGTGACATTTGTCTTTGGTCCTGGCCAAAGTAGCATTAAAAGAAAAGAAGATTAGGCAATTAGGCAATATCTATTTTATATTGACATCTATACACTCTCTTGATATACATAAAACGTTTTTAAACAATAAACCAAAAATGTATAACGTTTCTAAACACAACATTTAAACAATAAAAATGTTAAATAAAGCCAGAACTGTTGCACACTGTACATGAATAAAACTTTTATCGATGTTATTGATTAACGTTACTTTAGCAATACGAACTTACTTCAAGCTGCCCTGAAGGACAAGCTGAGGTGGAAGATGATGCCGCTCCGTGTCTCTCCTGGGAGCTCATCTTTAGAAACTAAGAGACGACCGTAGGTGAAATACTAATAACATTAATACTTAATATAAACAAAGCACGACGTATTGCACACCGAAACAACTTTCTAATATGCGCGCCACTGACGTCACCATGTCAGAGAGCAACTGTCCATCCAAAGCTCATTAGCCAATCAGAGTAGATCGCTGTAAAGCCCGCCCCCACGAGAGGTTTGTGCCAAAACAGCAACCGAAAATTTGCGAAGTGTAAGCGAAAGCTGTGGCAACACATTCAGAATCCATGATTCGCGAAAACGATTCTTTGAAAATCATTAACAAAGAATGAAGCATATTTGAAGAGCATGTTAAATTTGTGCGACTCATTCATTTTTGCATTTTCATTCTGTTTTTCTTCTTTTGTAGTGGCATATTTTTGATCGTTTCTTGGAAAGTTACATTTAGTTTTATAAAGTTACGTTCATTCTTATTGGCACAAAAATAATCCCATACTAACGCATCTTTTTCTTTATCAACATGGATATTAAAATCACCAACAATTAAGACTTTATCTACAGCCAGTACTAACTCAGTTCAGAAAATCAGCAAACTCTTTAATAAAGTCTGTGTGGTGCCCTTAACAAAATATGTTTAAAGCCTGTCTTCTGAGAAATACGTAGAATATTGCTATAAATTGTAGCTACTCCACCTCCTTTGCCTTTCAGACGTGGCTCATTTTTATAGCTGTGTGCATGTTGGATGGGTTAAATGCAGAGCAAAAATTCCCACAAGTCACAAAAAACACATGACTTTTTTGATAACTTTCCACAACATTTATTTGTGTGTTTTCACCCCTAACAGGCAGATTCAGTCTGAATAAAAAAAAAAATGACATTAAATATTTTTACTTCTGTGTGTTTGTTCAATTAAAGGGAATGTTGAGGGGTCAGTGGGAAATTTTAAAGGCTACACATGGTTTAGACTAGGGATGTTCATTTTGGTTATTTCCCGTAACCGAAAACTGACGCTCATTCACCGTTTATTAGCCATTAACCGACAATATTATTTTAAATTAGAATTGAATTCAATTAGAAAGCATCGAGTGCCTGTGACCCGTTAAAAACAGTAATAGCATTTGTTTTCTGCTGATTCATTGCACATGCACAAAAACTATCAAACAACAGAAGATGAAGATTCACCTGATCATATCTATTTCATATCAGCACTTTTGCAAACAGAGAAAAAACATTATAAATGATAAATAGGTCTTTACGAGCAATATATAGCTATTTTACCTAAATAATAAATCAAGAAAACTAAAGTAAGTTAGTTCTGTATGAACATGCAATGGGGATCATGCCTGTATTCCTTACCAGTAACCATAGCAACAGCGACCCAATTAATATTAAGATGGCAACGTTCATAAAACTAAAAGTCTTATCACTTTCTGACATGACAGGAGTCCAATCGAGGTGCGAGGTCTTTCATCAAATCAGACACACACAATTCATATTTAAATTGACTGATGTATGTTTTTTTTTTTCTAGGTTGCTTTCAAAAGTGGCTGGAGGGTAAATATTTGGAGGAAGCAGAGTTGAAGACCAGAGCTGGAAAACTTGAAAAATTATTCTCCTGAATATCTGTTTTTATGGTCCTTTCTTGAAGCCGAACAGGCTTTGACATGTATTGTATCTAGTATTGTAACGTATTCATCAATTAATAGCTACTGGAAAAAAAAAAATTGAATCTATCGCTGGATAATGCAGCCACCAGCATAAGCTGGATTTTGGTGGTCTTTGGAGACTTGCGTCTTTCATCTCCTGTCCTCGGAGGGCAATGGGGATGACTCAGGCTGGTGCTTTAACAAAGTATATAACTGTGATGCTTCAAGTTAATTTTAAACAGGTCAAATTTAGGAAAAGAACAAAACGGGGCATATAGGTTAGTGACTGTCTATAATTATTAAAATTATAGAATTTCCCTAGAAAAGACTGCAAGTAACTTTGATACATTTTGTAACCTTAACAGACAGTTTAAAACACAATATAACAACTGTTGACTGTCATCAACAAGAGACATTTGTACTTACACACTTTTATGTGAAATATGTATGTATATGTGTGTTTTAAACATTGTATGCATTCAAAGCAAATATTCAACTTGTAAGACAACTTCTATGTTCTTCAGAATTCCCTTAAATAAACTTTTCATTGGAACTGAATAACTAAGCATATAAGAATTCAAATTACTATCATTCTTTTATTTTCACGTCTCTTCCTGGCAGAAGTGAAAGAAATTTCAGAGCTGCTGTCCAACCCAACACTTCAGAGGGCGAAAAGGACAGACGTACAAACTCTGAGGTGAGGTTCGTCTTTTTTAGTTGTTTTCATGTATGTTTGTCATTCTAAAATGCATCGTCTTATTTAATGCTGTGCTTATTCCACTTATTCATCATTTTATTTACACTTCTTTATGCTGTGATCAAACAGATTCTAAATGTGCTGATTTAATACGGTGTCTATGGTAAACTCTTTAACACTTAATAAAACAGCAGCTTTTTAGTCTTTATAGCACTCTTGATTTTACTAAGTATTGAACACAACAGAGGTGGATAAATACATAAATAAATACATAAAAAATGCTTCCCATTATAGTAATGATTTATAATGAATTCACACAAATCTGTGCTCACTAAAAACCTCTTTTAGAAGCTTTTAGAGATGTTTATCTGGAGTAAAGAAACTCTCAAAACATGATTCTGGAAACCCCTCCAGCCATTAACAGTTTCAGCACAGAGTCTAACCGGTTTCATTTGTTTCCTGGTTTAACTGGTTCTGAAGATGAACATACTTCCGCTTTGATTTCAAAGTCACCAGTTATGAATTATTAAATAAATCATTTATCATCCTTCATTAATAAAGTAAATAGAAACATCAGAAGCAGTAAGAGTATCATGCATCACTTCTACTCATTAACATATCTCCTCATGTCGAGCTGCTGTACTTTACAATAAAAAGCAGTACTCAGATGATAATGTAATATGATGTATATCTCTGTATATCATGCCTGTTGTTGCGATATACCATGACAGAATTACATTTTAAATACTATGCTGATCTCAACTAAAATGTAGCCAAGCAGTCCTGACATGTCCTCCCTGGTGTATCTTGAAAAAGTCTTCTTTTCAGATAGTAGTGGATCTGCCAGGATCATAGCTTGAATGACTCATGCCATTATTGTTCCTAATCACAAAACAAATGAAATTTAACTCAGAATTATTTATGGACAGGTTATTTTTATGAATCATAATAACAACTTTTTACCACTACTTAGCATTAGCAATTACATGAAATCTATAAGTTTTTTTTTTATATAGCGCTTTAAAAAATACAAATTGTCAAAGCACTGAACAGTACCAAACAGGAGAGTAGAGTGATAGTGATGTATAATGATTAGATAAACACTTTATTTTTTATTACATTCAGAGACGGTCTCTGTAATCAAATCAAAAATAATCAACAGAAATCAGGTGTCCCCAACTAAGCAAGCCAGAGGTGACAGCGGCAAGAAACCAAAACCCCATCCCCATCCAGAAAGGAGAAAAAGAAATGGCAGAAACCAGGCTCAGTTAAGGCCAGTTCTCCTCCGGCTGATCTAATTAATGCAGCCTAACAATCCTTTAACGGATTTTAAAAAATAGTATATTAGTATGTTATGTCTAAGCCAGGGTAAAGTCTTTAATCTAGATTTAAACTGACAGAGTGTGCCCGCCTCCCGAACAGTATTAGGTAAATTGTTCCAGTGAGCCAGTGCAGTGTTGACAGAACCGGGCTAATAATCTCATACTTCCTGGTTCTAGTAAGGACTCTAGCTCTGTGTTTTGAACCAGCTGTAGTCTATTTATCAAGCGTGCAGAACAACCACCCAGTAAAGCATTACAATAATCTAACCTCGAGGTCATAAACGCATGAATTAACATTTCTGCATTTGAGGTTGAGAGCATAGGACGCAATTTAGATATGTTCTTAAGATGGAAAAATGCAGTTTTACAGATACTAGAAACATTTAGTGAATTTGGGGCCCTACATTTGTACACATTTACTTCAATCAACCTTGAGGTGCCCCATAGTTACGTTAATTGATTCTACAGTTTTCATCTACATATTATAATTTTTTAATTAACATTTAATCATTTAGCAGACACTTTTATTATTTCATGTTGTAGACAACATAGCAACTGATTTACAGTTATTTATTATATTACTTTTTATTATATATTATTATATTATATTTACTGACACAAACCTGTTTAGGTTACACACAGCCTGTTTCCATACTGTATTCTGAAGCAGCTAAATTTTCTGTAAATGTTTTTTTTGATGTATCTTAGTGTTTCTGTGTCATAAATAGGGATGAATATGAAATAGTGACAGTACAGTGATCAAGTCATTGTCTGATAAAATCAAACAGGCTACACATAAGATGACAACAGCGGTGCATGCATGTGATAGTTGTAAGGCGATAATGCCGAACACCTTTGGCGGAAATCCCCGCGGGTGTTCGGGAAAATGCGGTCCAGGTGGGAACTAATATTCCGGTGATGGTTCCCGCTGATGGAGGTCGGACAGTGCCACAGAGGACCGCCTTGTAACAGATTCTAACACCTTTAAGCAAGCTACACCTTGCAACTCATAACTAAAATTTTATTTGTTGCAATAACGAGAGCTTCATCGTGTAAAGCCAGCTTGTCTTGTCAGAGGCCATAGTATGATTAAATACCCTTATGCTGCACCCTGCACGCACATAACTAAAATGTACATTTCCTCATAATCCATAATCTGTCCTGTATCAGATTTGCAAAAATGCTAGATGACACAATAATGAATGTGGCGATACTGAGAAAAGGGAAAATTTAATTATGTTTGAGCACACCCAAATACAATCCAACTATGCCACCCTGTAAGAAAACGGGCAAATAAACCAAGAGACACAGGTCCGTAGGCTGAATTAGTCAGATAGATGTGTGGACAATGCATAAAAGACCTGGCCAAATGAGGCAGAGTAAGGACGAGCATATGCACATATCTCAGTCTATATTCTAACTTGTTTTAGTAATTCCTGTATACGGCCTCGTATTTACCTTTACATAAACTACAAGACAACTGTGTTGCTTACAAGACATGCTGATACAACTTCTTGAGCTTGTAGAAAATGGTGGACAGCATTCAGCTGGTTTAACAGAAGAAAGTTAATAGTCAACCAGTCCCCTGAGGCTTAATATAATTTTTTTAACTTCAGCATTAATAATAATAAAAATACTAATATTAAACATTTTTAGTTAAGTTTTGTAAAATACCTCCTGTATTTTAAGCATTACTTTCATGTTCAACAGCAGTCAGTGAGGGACGATGGCATCTGTTAAACAACTGCTTTTTGACACACTGGATGACCTGAAACAAGACGAACTGAAGAGATTTAAGAGCTTCTTAAAAGAAGATGGACGTACTCCAGCTTCTGTTCTGGAGAACGCAGATAGAACTGAAATAGCGGATCAGATACTGAATCGTTTTGGACCAGAAAGAGCTGTGAAGATCACACAGGATATCCTGAAAAAGATGAACCAGAACCATCTTGCTCAACAGTTAGAAAACAAACAGAAGGAAGGTAATTATTTTATTTATTTATTTTTTTCACTTGATGTACAACTGGTTATGTTAAAAAAAGTGATAAATTTCTTTGTCTCTCTTCCAGTCAAAATGACCAGCTGTGCTCAGGCTGAAACAGGTGCGAAATTAACTCTGCAACACAAAAAAACAACACAAATCAGTTTATTTTGTACTGCAAAGACTTATATATACATAAAATTAATATTGGGTTATTTTAGACACAATGTGTTGTGCGGGTGACTGAGAGTCAGACATCGTGGGATCCATTTGCAGCTTTTATTTAACAGACAGAGTGAAAACAGGCGTAGGTCGTCAACAACAAACAAGGCTTTAGAAGGCAAGACAAAGGCTAGGTAAAAGTCCAGGCAAGAGGTCGGGGTATCCAGCGAGAATCAAGGTCAATGTCCAGGCAATGGTCGGGGTATGCAGCAAAGGGTCGATAGGAAATAAGGCAGTCCAAAGGTCGTGATCAAGGTAATCCAAAGGGTAGTGAAAATGCTCAGAGTTGTCGCCAGGACGGATCAAAACTTCGCAACTTGCTTCGCTAAAGCAGCCGCTTAAATAGCGGAGTTAAACGGCAACACCTGGCGCGGAAGTGATGAGGAGTTCCATTGAAAAGAGTCCGGGCGGAAACTAATACTCAGGTGACGCTGATGACGGTCAGAGAGAGTCACGGAGCTAGTTGTTACACAATGTTGTCTGCTTTGCTCATTTTGCCCCCCCAAAAAAAAAAGTTTGACATACTTTATAAATTGAATTTAAAAAATTAAAAATATATTTTTTGGTCATCTAAAAGTGAAATGTCCTATAGGCTAGCAATATGTCTTGGAGATGTCTCAAAGATGTACCTGTGTAATCGAGCAAACTTAACATGTCAAGCGCTAATGAAGGGATGGGAGTGTAGACTGAACTGAAGGGATTTTTATTTACAGTAAAATAAAAACAACCTATGTAGGTGAAAACCAACAGACATGGCACACAACATTTGAAGACAAACTCTCACAGGATTGCAAACACGAGAAGAAAAAAATAGGGGAAGTTAGGGATGGTTAACCCTTTCAGCGGTAAGTTTAAATATCTTCCAACGGTTACCCTATGAGTGAGTTTTTAGGCGGGCATTATTTTAGATTGTTCGCCCTGACTGTTTTCATGGCGATGCTTCTTTCTTGTCACGTGACACATTGCGAGCACAACAATGCTGTAAGACAGATTGATCGCTTTTATTTAGTTTTTCCTTTTTATTTCAAATAAAAACACAGGCAACAAGAGTGGGGTCAAGACAATTGACAAGAAAGCACATGACACATAGAACGAAACAAGACGAGCACATCCAAGCAGCTGCTAAGCTACACTCTTTAAAATCTATTTTGTTTCAACTGTCAAAAACACACATGGTTCACATAAACACACTTAAATCATGCATTTAGGGGTACCTGCACTGTAACTGCTGAAAACCCACCTCTTTCAATACTACTTGACATCATAAAAAAAAAAAAACACATCTTTTCTTAAACTCTATCCTTTCTCTCCCTTTCTAGCCTGCACCTATCTAAACATTGCCTATTTTACTGTATAATGAGCACTTCCTAAGTTGTTGTTCGCCTCTTTAGGACTAATTGCTGCGGTTTTCCCCACATGTAAGTCGCTTTGGATAAAAGCGTCTGCTAAATGAATAAATGTAAATGTAAATGAACAGGGTTGGAACTAAATGGAGGGCTCCAGCCTTCTAGAAACTGAGTTTTGACACCCCTGGTTCAAAATTAAGAGGGCTGTGATTTCATTGAATAAACACAAGCCCTTAAACCATTAGTAGTATCTTCATTTTTAAGAAAAAAAAATATTTAAAATTGAAACTATACTCTAAACTTATTTATTGTGAAATCTCAATCTTAACTGTAAATCATGTGAATCATGCTTTTTACAGTTACTTTAAAGTTTAATATACAATTACGACAAACATTTCCCCACCCCACTCATTTGGCATTATAGAAATATTCAAGTTTTGGAGGCCATTATGTCAGATCCAAAAAGCAACAGTGTAAACACATCGGCCTCAGACACATTTACTGTTTGTGTCACCTGGAAGACAGTGTCTGTGGGGTCACAGGGGGTTTTTGAAGGTGTGTTTGTGTTTAGCCTGACAAATCTGGCATAGAAGGTGTTGAGGCAGTCTGGGAGGGTGGTGTCTTGGGGGTCAGTGTGGTTCCTCTATAGTTTGTAACCGCTTGGATTCCCTGCCACACTGCTACGTGTGTTGTGGTTGAGGTAGCCTTCAAGTTTTTATGCTGCTCTGATGGTCTTCTGCAGCTCATAGCGGGCTCTTTTATACTCCATCTGATCTTCTGCCTTGAAGGTCTCCCTCATCTCCCTGATCTTCTGTTTAATGTCCCTGTTAAACCAGGGCTTTTGGTTGGGGAACCTACGCACAGTTCTTGGAGGGGCACATATGGATGTACACCAACTAATGTTGTCACTCACAGTCTCTGTGTATCTGTGGATGTCGGCCTCTTTGATAGTGCTCCATCAGTCCAGGTGTCAATGGTCCTGACTGTGAATGGCTTTGTCTGAAGCCTTTTGTTGTAGGTGGGTTTTAACCAGATCAGACTTTCCAAAATGAGGTTTTGGTTCAGCTGAAAAAAGCGTTTTTGATGTTGCTGTAACGGTGTTCCAGTACTTTATTTACCCTGGTGGGGAAGGTAACAAACTGATGCAGTTTAGGCATGTTTTTCTGGAGATTACAGTGATTAAATTCCCCTAAAAGAATTACAGCAGCATTTGGGTATTTATTTTTATGTTCATTGCCACATCGGATGTCCTCTGCCCCAGCCAGGTTTCCCAGAAACACAGTATGGAGCACTCCTGAAATTGCTTCTGCATGGAAATCCGAGCATGGAGTTCATCCATCTTATTATCCAGAGACTGAACGTTTGCAAACAGTATGATTGGGAGAAGGTTCTATTTTCTCACAATTTTTTTAGTCTCACCACCCCACGTCTGTACCATCTCTTCTCCCACATTGCACTCTTTCATCGAGTCATGGTGTCTGTGTGATACTGAACTAAGTCTGCAATAAGAAGATCTGTATCGCCGCCTAGTGCTTTGGGGAAGGAAAATAAACAGACGCTAGCTTAGCGTAATCCTTTAAACTGAAAAACAAAAGAAAAAAGTCTGTTAGATAAAGTGCCCATCCCTGTAACCTTTCTTGTGACATGAGTAGATTATGAATATTACAAAAAAAAGTAAAACTATATATAATGCTACAATCAACACTTCCTACGTTTTATTAATCTCGACAGTTGTAATAGTAATATTGTAATGGTTTTTGAGAGAATTCCACATTAAATATTTCAGATGCAAAGATGTTAACACTGAAGTCCCACAGCAAATCAATCAAATCAGAGGACTAAAATCAGGGTGGAAAGTGGCCTTTATTTTCTACATGTAAAATGACAAAAAAACTAACAATGATAATTGTGCTAATATAAACATAAAACAATTGGCAAATTTGTTTAATGCTTTTTGTCTTGTGTCTCTTATTTGTTTTTTAACTATAGAGCTGCAAAACTTCTTGAAAACTCACAAAGACAACATGAAGAGAAAGGCAAAATATATTTTTGAGGGCAATAAAGAAACTGACACTGAATCTGATCTCAAGGCTGTTTACACAGAACTGTTCATCACAGAGGGAGATATGAAAGATGTCAAACAGGAACATGAGATTCTGAAGATTGATGATGCTTTCAAGAATAAAAAAACACAGGATAAACCAATCAAATGTAATGATATATTTACTGAACTGAGGAAAAAGGATAAGATTGTGCTGACCAAAGGAGTCGCTGGCATTGGAAAAACTGTCTCTGTGCACAAGTTCATCCTGGATTGGGCCGAGGAAGAAGCTAATCAGGACATACATTGTGTGTTCCTGCTTCCATTCAGAGAGATTAACTTAATGACAAATGGAGATTTCAGTCTCCATCAGATTCTGCTGGAATTCTATCCTGAACTGAAAGACCTGGAGAAATCAAAGATATATACAAAATGTAAGCTAGTACTTATATTTGATGGACTTGATGAGAGTCGCCTGCCTTTGAATTTTGAAAGCGAATCATTGAACTCTGTTGAGAAAAGATCATCTGTAGATGTGCTGTTTACAAGTCTGGTCAAAGGGACTCTGCTTCCATCAGCTCTTGTCTGGGTGACATCACGACCAGCAGCAGCCAATCAGATTCCTCCTCAGTATGTAGGTTTGTTCACAGAGGTGCAAGGATTCACAGACCAACAGAAGGAAGAGTACTTCAGAAAGAGATTCACAGACGAGAATCTGTCCTCCAAAATCATCTCACATATTAAGATGTCTCGTAGTCTCTACATCATGTGCCACATTCCTGTGTTCTGCTGGATCACAGCCACAGTACTTCAGGATATTCTCACTGAGAACAACGCAGAGAACATCAGCACAACACTCACAGAAATGTACATTCACTTCCTGCTGATACAGATGAACATGAAGAGTCAGAAGTATGATGGAAAGACAGAAACAGAACGTGCAAAGCTCTTACATTCAAACAGAGAAATAATTTTTAAGCTAGCCGAACTAGCCTTTAATCAACTGAAGAAAGAAAGTATTGTATTCTATGAGGAAGATCTGAAAGCATGTGGTATTGATGTGAGTAAAGACACTGAGTTCACAGGAATGATTGCTGAGATCTTTAAGACACAATATGGACTTTATAAGACAAAGGTTTTCAGCTTTGTGCATCTGAGTGTTCAAGAGTTTCTCGCTGCAGTGCATGTGTTCATCTGTTACCTGAACAAGAACAACAAAGAGCTTTGGTTTTTCTTTAAGGATTCACAAACTTCAGTCATGCAAAATCTTACATTTCATTTTAGAAAGGTCACATTTCATGACCTAACAAAGAGAGCCATTGATAAAGCAATGCAGAGTAATAGAGGACATCTGGATCTGTTCCTGCGGTTTCTGATGGGAATTTCACTGGAATCCAGTCAAAACCTGCTCAAAGGCCT
>JAUYWG010000046.1:6282289-6296148 GCA_034779775.1 Enteromius afrohamiltoni | reverse complement strand
TTTGATAATGTTCAGTGCTTTGCTACAATTTGTATTGTTAAAAGCGCTATATAAATAAAAGTGACTTGACTTGACAAGCGAGTGTCAGAAGCATAAAAAGTTCTGTACCGCGGTATTTCTGTTTTTATTAAGCGCTGTCGGCTCATTGTCAGTGAAAATGAGGGTATGAACAGAAAAAGATGCTGAAGATATTTGCTCTCGATATTCATCCTGGTGTGTACAGATCTTTAAGGTGGTTTGGGGAAATACAGGCCTGGCTAGTCTAATCCATTTATTCAACACCATGTCATCCAGAACATGGACAAGGGTTTTTGATAAAAACATTCCAGGACTTTTCTCCATTTAGTGGGGATTGAAGGTCCAAATTGCAGTTTCAATCCACCTACAAATTACTTTACAAAATCCCTGACATCTAAATAGGGATCTTGCCACATAAGACGCTTATTCCTGTGCTGGAATCCTGTAGAGCCCTTTGGAGCTCTAAAATCATAACAATGTACTGCATGCCCAAATAGACAGGATGCCAAACGATGAACAAAATTTGGCACTGACATTTATTTCAGTCTTGTAAAACAATACATTTTACACAAAAGACATACATTTATCTAGTAGTAAACAGAAGCAATAATAAAAATGCAAGATGTAAAATAACTCAACATTTAAAATATACTGATATTTTCTAAGGTGTTTTTCACTTTTTTTTTAAACAATATCCTTCTCTCTCATTTCTTTCAATAACAGTTAAACAGACTAAAATGGAAAGATGCTTTCATTTTATCATGTGTCTGGCAATGCATCCAGTGAAAATTATTTTAAGTGTGATTTCACAGTGTATATACTCAAATATCTCATTTGAAAAAAATGCAAAAATAAAGCATACAATTAGCCACATAGCCATTTAATTCGTTTTATATATATATATACATATATATATATATATATATACACTTTTCTTTTTCAAATTAAAATTGATAACCTTATATTTCCCTCAAAATAATAACCCAACATTAAAATAGCAATATTTATACATGACACAACTGCTATAAAATGCTATTTATTTTCCAATTGTTAAAAAAAGTATGTCTTAAAAAAAAATATAATAAAAGTTCCATTTATGTGCCGCTACAAACTAATTTATTATTATTATTATTATTATTATTATTATTATTGTTATTTATTATTATTTGAAAGGTTCTAGATTGCCTGTCAAGGCAGAGTCCATGAGGTCATCATCCTCTGTGTGCATATACACAGGACTTGGTCGTGAGGAGCGCTCAGAGCTAAGCAATGACATTGTAGTTTCTGAAGCTATAGGGGATCTGGACCAACCATCCGTCTTTACTGGGTGAGAGGACGATCCACAAGACATTGTTGATTTCTTCTTTTCTTTTTCTCGATCTCTGTCTCTTTCTCGCTCTTTCTGCTTCTTCTTCTCTTTTTTATGTTTTTTGTGTTTTTCACTCTGGCTAATAGACATGGAACTCATGTAGTCTTGCATGGGTTGGTGTGGTCTCATAGTCTGGTCATCTTCAGAGCTAGGGCTGTTCTGATGAGATTTTTCAGCAACCGAACTGCTACCAGACTCACTCTCACTGTCTGGATTTATAGGCGTGTACCCAGGGGAACGGCTATGGCTTGGAGAGCTGCGGTCATGTTTTGGTGTAGAGCCACTGAAAAGGGGTGATGCTTTGTGACCTGAGTGCTGGGGTCGCATGGCACCATCTCCAGAGCTTTCACCAGGTTTCTGAAGAGTTACTTTAGATTTTATGCTTGGAGAGCCCCCTTCTGGCTTGCTGATGATAATTTTTGCCACACCAGTGCCTGTCACAGCATTACCTTTTAAATCGGTCTTCTTGTCACCAGAATTGCCCCCTGATCCAGACACCTTGGACTTGCCATCTTTGTCGATCTTGTCTCTCTTACTCAGAAACTCACCTCCAAGGGAGGACATACCATGCTTAGAGGATGTAGGACCAATATTTTGTGGCACTACCCCACCTGAACTGCCACCACACCCTTCGCCCTCCTCTCCACCAATTCCCCCACTACCCACACTCTTCAGTTTGTCTATGACTGCAGTAAGAGATGGCTTTTTGTTTCTGCTTGGGGACTTGCCTTTTGCATTAGGGTTGTTTCCACTTCCACCACCCCCTCCACCACTGCAACCACTGCTGCCATATTGTGACTGACCATTTGAAGAAAAGGATATAGAGCCAGATGATGAAGAGGAGCTTGCAGAGGAGGTACATGATGAAGTGTTGGTGGATGAGCTACTTGCTAACTGTTTTTGGGTTCCTATTCCACCACCTGAAGAAGACTTGGACCCACCTGATCCTCCACCGCCTGAGCCAATAGGGGATTTAGCCTTAGAAGAGGGTGGAGTTCCAGGTACCTGGCCTTGTTGAAGTTTCATTGGAGAGGACAGTTTGTCAGAACTTCCAGAACGAGAATGTGAGGGTGATATGTTGGGCTTGATGTTGGGGTTTATGAGCGAGCCGGGCGGTTTACCACCTTGGGGCTTAATTTTATTTCCACTTCCAGTTCCACTGCTGCCACCGCTGCCTGAGCCTGACAAACCGTGCTTTGTTATGGGAGATGAGGATGGCTTGCCTACACCCATTCCCATGGAGGATCCTTTGGATTGAGAAGGCATACCACTTCCAATACCTGCAATGCTTGATTTGGGGATATTGCCTTGCCCAACAGAGCCTTCAAGTTTACTACTTTTTATCTTCCCTAAAGAAGAAGAGTGGGAATGGTGACTTTTGCTACTGCTTGTGCCACTTGTACTACCAGTTGATCCACTTGCTGAGCTACTTGTTGTGTAGCCTCCATGAGATAATGTTTTTCCTCCAGTTAAAGTCCTTGGTATTTGTATAGTGATTTTGGGGATTGGTGGAGTAGCACCTCCCGGTGGAGTCTGAGACCTGCCTGAGCTTCCAGGGGACTTGGATCCACCTGCACTTACTAATCCTCCAGAAGTGGCACTCCCACAAGGAGGAGTGTATGGCCGACCCCCTGAGCTATGTGAAGGTGACTTGCCGTCTGGATCTAGCTTCTTACGTTTTGGTGGTTTGTCTTTTGATTTGCCCTCACTTGAAGGAGTGCGGCTGCGCTTTACCTGCTTCATTTCAGAAGAGCATACATTCCCCATTCCAATTCCAGAATTTCCTCCCCCATTATCCTCCTTTGCCCTCATCTGTTGTGGTTTAACCTTTGCATCACCACTTTTAAAATCATTGCCTGCTACCACAATGCCCAACATGAGTGGACTTTGGCCTCCACCAGTGTGTGGAAGGTGTGAATCTGCCATATCTGATGCTGTGCCTAGTATTGGCTTTCCTCCACTACCATTGCCACCAAAAATTCCCATTTCAAAAGGGTCTTTCAATGAAGCCTCTGGAGTATTTTGGCCATGTGAGGCAGGATTCTGAGGTGTGCCTGTAGGAGTGTTCTGCTGACTTCCCCCACTGAAACTTTTAACCAGTTCAAGATCTTGGTCAGGGCTGGGGGAGCTGTCTTCAAAGTAGGTCTGTGAAAAACTTCCCTGCCCTGGTAAAAGCTCTGGGTTAAAGTCTGTGTCTGGGAAGAAATTAGTTGAGGAAGAATCACTATTGGGTGTTGCTGCAGTAGCAGCTTCTGCAATCAAATCTGCTGCATCAGTAAAGGGATTTTCATTGCTGTTCGCATTAAACAGGTCTGCCTCAAAAACTGCACTACTTTGGCCTGAGCTGGAAGAATCCCGGAGTGGAGTTCCCAAGGAACCCCCTTCTTCACCAGCCATGAGGTGCTGGCCATGACTGCTGTTGCTTCCTTTGTTGGCCTGATCAGGAATATCAGACAAAATGTCATTGATATCAGGCCCAATACTGTCAGAGCTAGAGAGGCGTCCCATATGGCTTATGGATCCTTGTGGCTGAGACTGGATTTGTGTCTGGGGTTGGACATGACACTGAGAGTGGTATGGCATTCCAGGACCTGAAGGAGGTGTTCCACACTGACTTGGAGCTGGAGTGATACTGTGAGGGGTGTCAAGTCCATCACCTGGAAGACTAACATCAAAAATAGGGTTCTGGGAGGCATCAACATCCATAGAGAAAAGCTCTCGATGGAAATCATCCTCAGAATGATGTGTATGATGATGCTGTTGGGTCATGCTTCCCATTTGCTGCTGAGATTGTTGTTTCATACTCATTCCACCACCTGCTCCAATTACTCCTTTATCAGAGCCTCTTGGACGCTTTTTCTTGCCCTTGGTGCCAGGGCAAGGCTGCCCTTGGCTATCTGTCCTCGGGGAGCCAGATGAATTCTGTCTTTCTAAAGGGCTACTGCCATACAATGCAGCAAAATCTTGTGAGGGATTATCCTTCAGTAGGTTCATTAACATGGGGTGGTTTTTGGTGTTGCTTGCTGGTGAGGTGGTTGGTGGGGGGGTCTGGTGTGGCTGAGGTTGCTGGGGAGTAGGACTGGACCCAACACTGCCTGTTATTTGAAGAAGGCTAGTTAAGATTGGATTCTGAGTGACTTTACTAAAGTCATCTGAACTATGGCTCTGAGTCTGTTGATGTTGTAGTTGCATTGTTTGCTGTTGGCCTCCAACCTGTCCTATGGTGTCCACACATGAGCCTCCCTGACCAGTACGACCCATGTTAAAAAGTGAGGTGATTGGGCCTTGGAAAGATCCACTTCCACCTACACCCACAACATTGTTGCTTCCTACAGAGTTGGTTCCAGTATTTAAACCAGGAAGACCCACTGAATTGCTCCCATCTGGCCCTGTGCCCATTCCCATGTAGCCTGGGCTGCCAGTTGGGGGCAAGTTCTTCTTCACCATAATTTCCACAGTTTCAGCTATAAGGGACAATGCTGGAGTATCAGCCTGAATGGTCTCTGCCTTGCGTCGGATGGCACGCATAGTCACAGGAATGGACATGCATCTAGGGAAGGAAAAACAAATGCAACATCTAAAAGGATTTCTGAAACAATCATTAACAATTTTAAAGGGACATTTTACACAAAAAGGATAGAAAAAACATAAATTGCAAAAACATTATGTTGCTCCAAACCTGTATGAATTTCTTTGTTCTGTTAAACACAAAAGTTGATATTTAGAAGAATGTCGGTAACCAAACTGCAACTGACTTCCAATGTATATTCCAATTTACACACACAGACACCATGGGTACCAACTACTGGTTGGTTACCAACATTAAAAAAAAAATCTTCCTTTGTGTTCAACAGAAGAAAGAAACAACAGGGGTAATTAAATATTTACAGTTTTTATTTTTGATTTAACTACCCCTTCAAAATTAGTCATTGCATGGACGCAGATGTGGACAATTCTGCATTGATGATCAAATATACCATAATCAATTATGGTCTATGACGTCATTCATATATACACTTGTGAGCATTAAAAATAAACTCTCCATTTCAAAATCTTGTCTTTTTCCCGCACATGTGTGTGCTAGAGACAAATGCGGCGGGCTTCATTGCACAGAATATGTGTTGTGAGATGCTCTTATTTTAGTCTTTTACTTGTATGCATTAATTTCTGTCATTTATAATGCAGTACATTTGCATAATACTGACAGACTTTTGCATGCGCTTTGTGCTCGTTTGTCCTGAAGCTCTTGACAAATTTGAGGTTAAATGCACATGAATCTACTTTTATGATATAAAATTGATGTAAACAGTATATACATTTTTTTTCAGATCATGCATTAAAGCAGTTAGTGTCTATGATCTACAAAAATGTACTGTTAAATAATTTAACAGAAGTACACAAATGAAGCTGGATACTATAGGGTGTGTGTGTGTGTATACACACACACTTTTTTTTTTTTTTACGTGTATTATTGTGTTGTAATGTAATGTCCTGGCCACATCATGGTTCTCCCAGATGAATTTCCCAAAAACAGGACAATCTATTCTATTCCATTCTTTTCTATTATCAGTTAATCAAGTGGAAATAATTCAGATTAAAAAAAGAAAAATCCATAACTATGGTGGTCTGCTGCTTGTGTGGTGTTGCAGCTACAGATGTTGTTGGTTAAATACGGCTGTGCTCCAAAGGGTGAACGTGGCTAAGGTGGTACATCAGGTTTGTGGTATTACCAGTCTTGGCGGGGACGACGGTCTTGCATAATCTGCAGAAGACATTGGTCTGACTATTTTCAGACTTATATCCAAAAAAACTGCCATACTGGCGAGCTGACTTTTCTTCTCATTTACAATTACTTCACTTTCTGCGGCACTCATTTTCTGCTTATGATGAGGAATCCAGCAGACCAGTACGAGACAACGATATGGCGCAATCAAACGTGATACTGTTACATGATTAGCTGTTAGTGTATCACTCCCTACGTTGCTAGGTTACCAGAGAGTGAGTGCCTTTGTTCATGCAACCAAACAAGCTTCGCAACCTGGGTTTTCTTCCGACGAATAATAAAAAAATGTTTTTTTTTTTTTTTTTTTTAATTGAATGCATTGTATAAAAGTGCACCACTTGAAAAGTGCATTCCAAATGACTAAATAATGACACGCACATGCACTGCTCTCTCAAGTCCTCACTAACAAAGGGATATGGATGATCACTATGATTTGGAAAATGACCATGAATCATTCGATACACGATACGTGAATCGTTACACCCCTAGTCTATTCGTTTTCACCTTGTTGGCAATAGACGTAATAGATTTAATTTGTTTGAGGAGTGGCATTTTTTGTTCAATTTAGAGGAAGTTAAAATTTCTCTCAAGTCCCCTTTGGCCTAAGCTAAGCCTACCCAAGCCTTAAACATGCTCCCCCTATGTATACACCGATCGTTCGCTGCAGCGAGGCTTCAAGTCGAACACGCCTAATAATTTTTTCACATAATCACATTCTTTTCAGGTGTATTTTACTGATGTCAAAACTGTGCCTTCAATTAAGCACTAACCATATTTATTTATACTTCGGTCCAATTTCAAAATAAGACTAAGAACTGCTCCATTATGAATGTACAAAGCTGTCTGAACCACTGGAAACTCAATTGGTTATGCCAGAGAATGCAAAACATTTTGCGAGAGAATGCAAAAGGTTTGAGAAAAAAAAAAAAAAACTGTTGTGCTTTTGTAAATTTACGAACTGGATGCCGCTTTCTAAAAAGTGCATCACAATTATTAACTGAAATTCTGCATATAGGTTGCTAATTGCATTTTTTTTCCTTTTGATTTGAATTTATACAATTTTTTAGATCTATTTATTTCTTTATATACAGCTTTTTTGTATAATTTTCTGTTTGCACAAGCTTTGCATGTAATCATGTAAATACTCACGTTCTGATGTTTATGCTGCTTTTTCCTCAGTATCTAAAGTTATTGTCTCTCAAAACAAAGAGTCGACTTAAGTCATTTAAACAAGTCACTTTTCAGCCATTTCATGTTGACATCCGCATGAAACTTCAGCATATTGCCAGTCCACTCAAAGAAAATGCTGGGCTCTGCACTGTAAGTGTAACTTTGTAATTTTGTTTTTACTGCCAATAGATGAGGTTTTAAAGAATCAATGCTTAAAGTATTTTTTTACGGCAATACAAGGCTCTACAGTGTGCGCATTTCTCTTGCATTTGCGACTTAAAATAGATGTTTGCAAACTGGGATCTGTGGGATATATACACATTTCACATTTACGGCTCAGCATGTTCACCGAGTAAATGGCCATCTGAATGAAAATGCAAATTTACTCTTTGCCACTTTTGGAATGGCAAAAACAGCCGTTTCCCCGGTAATGGCTATACATACAGCTGCACTGTATTTATAAATGCTGCTTTATCAGGCATAACAGGCATGATGAAACGGAAATAAAATTAATAAACCGAACCAATCATCACAGATTAGCAGCACATTTTGTAGCACTGGACAATAGTTCGCTAATATTTAATATTATATATTTAATATTCTTTTTTTATACTTGTATACTATAATATTTCTAGCACAATATCTTCAAGTTAAATTTATTTAAATGGGTTGCCGTGAATGCATTTACACATACATACATATACACACACATACACACACATATATATATATATATATATATATATATATATATATACACATACATACACACACACACATTTTTCAAATCATAGTGAGCATATTTATCCCCTTGTTAGTGGACCCTTGAGTAATGAGAACATGTGCGTCTCATTTAAACATTTGGAATGCACTTGTCAAAGGGAGCGCTGTAATTTCCTCATTATGGATGTTCCCGTGCCAACTAAATGAAACTTTTTTTATATGTATAAAACACATTACGCTTCGCTCGTTGAGAAATATCCAAGCTGAACATAATTAGGAAATTACAACGCTCCCTTTGACAAGTGCATTCCAAATGACTAAATAATAACATGCACATTTCTCTGCTCACTCAAGTCTCCACTAACAAGGATGATCGTAAAATGAATTGCCATGAATGACCATGAATTGCACGATACGCAAATTGGTACACCTCGAGATAAGCATTTGTCGAACGCTGCCAGTCATAACGTCCCCAATATAAGCATCTCTTATACCTACCTCTGGACTACTTTGGTAATGAAGTCATCAGTGCAGATCAAAGCATCAGATAAACCTTTGTAGAGTTTACAGGCTACCTGTCTCGAGTCTATCACCTCCATCACCACTGAGAGCAAGAAATAGAATGAGTCAGACATCACACCAGGCAAAACTATGATAACTTAAAGGGTCATGAAACCCCAGACTACTTTTTCTGAGATTTTGGAAGAGAGGTTTTTGTTGCACATAATAGAAGACAATGCTACCACACTATCATTTTAACTGTTAGAGAAAACTGGTGAATTAAGCTTTTTGCGCTATTTTCATTTCCCGGGTTTAAAATCTTGGCAATGGACTATATTACATCGATGACGCGTCAGTGTCTATTAAATTATGTATGAGACTGCATGTTCTTATCCTACGAGAAGACTCTTCGCATAATTACTCAAAAAATCATTGTTGATTTGCTCAGAGCTGTTGAGAAACAGCTCTAATTTGCCATGACAGGTGCTCATGCTTCAGACTGTAAGAACTTCAAACATTAACTGCGAGAGATGTTCATTGAACGGAGAAGAGTGTTTGTCTTAGCTTCGTTATGACCCTTTAAGTTCACACTTATGTTATTCACATTATAAAACGGGTGGGAACGCTAATCCTAGAGGGCCACTCTTCTGCAGAGTTTAAACCCTGGAAAAAATATCTAACTACATCCTGAAGTTCTTGATTACCTGGTTTAGGTGTGTTTGATTAGGGTTGGCGCTAAACTCTGAAGGACACCAGCCCTCCAGGATCATCATTCCCCACCCCTGCTTTAAAATAACATAAATGCAAAGTGTGGTTTCCTTACCACAGACAAGTGATTCATTTACAGGGTGTTGAAAAGACACACTGAAGCTTGAGTCAGTTAGTGGACACACTTCAAACTGCAACAGTCCAGGAGTATCTGTTAAAAATATAAAATGATGTGGCATTGTTTAAAGCTTAATATTTTTTTTTTATTTATAGTATTATATAGTATTTTTGTTGCTAATACTAAAATACAATACCACACAATATTATACAAATAACTGTCACAACACTAAATTGCTTATGCAATTATATTTAGCAATGCAATCATGTTTTTCTCTTTAGGTAGTTAATTGTCAATAAATCTAAATGTTCCATCAAGTACTGGCAAAAGCATTTTTACCAATCTACCAATTGTTATGGACAATTATTATGAACGAAAACACACCCACCTTCCTTAATGTAAGTTTTTTTGACGCAGCTACCAATCAGCGTGTTGTAAGCAGCCTGGTGTCTTATAATATCAAGAAGAGCAGGCACCTGAGCAGGATGTCTGAAAGGAATCTTGGAAACGTTAGCTCCTTGAAGAGACCTCCCATCCTGCACTGGAGCATCACCATTTAGGAAATAACAATGTTGCTGTCCTGGTAAAGACTAATCAGACAGAAAGACAATGCATTTAGAGAATCAGATGGACATTGTGATAATGATATGAAGAGTTCAGATGCAACAGCCTCTAAAAGCATTCTTGTTCAAAAACGAGATAACGATACTGAGTGAATGCTCTCCACATGTTGTATATGTTTATCTACTTTCACTTGAAATGTGCTACATCCCAGCCTCAAGCCACTAAGGAGTACCAGTACTGTCACAGAAACCTATACAAAGTAGCCAGAAAGAAATGCTAATTTTAAAGAACTGGAGGTCCAATGCACTGCAGAGTTTAGCTCCAACCCTGATAAAACTCACCTACCTGTGATTTTCTAATGATCCTTAAGACACCGATTAGCATGCTCAGGTGCGCTAGATTAAGTTCAGAGCTAAACTCTGCAGTACATTGGACTTTCAGGGTAAGATTTGTGACCCTGGACAACAAAACCAGTCGTAAGTATTAATTTTCCAAAATTAAGGTTTATACATGATCTGAAAGCTGAATAAATAAGCTTCCCATTGATGTATGGATAGGGCAATATTTGACAAAGATACAACTATATGAAAATCTGGAATCTCAAGATGCAGAAAAATCTAAATGCTGAGAAAATCGCCTTTAAAGTTGTCCAAATGAAGATCTTATCAATGCATATTACTAATCAAAAATTAAATTGAATATATTTTCGGTAAGACTAAATTACTTAATGAAACATACTTATTATCCTAAGGATTTTTGGCAAAAAAGAAAAATAATTTTGACCCATGCTATGTATTTTTGGCTATTTCTACAAATATACCCCAACGACTTAAGGGGACTTAAGTGGTCCAGGGTCACATTTGAGAAACCCTGCAATAGAGAAATCATGTTCTGTTTAGAATACATGAGAAGGTGGCAAATGCATATGGAACATGAACTAATTTTCTCGCCAATTTTGTCTCACTAAAACTTTAGTTTGATCCTGTCTTAAAATGTGTCAATTTAGACATTATTTGAAAACTAAATAAAAACTGTCTGTCTGTGTGTCTACCTATGTATCAATCAATCATTAAGAGAAAGAAATTAGTCAACAAACAGTAGCTTTAAAAAAATATATATGTCTAAATGTCTAATACTCACTGCATAAAAATTCATTGATTTGCCCAAAGCAGGAGAACTGGCTTCTCCATCCTCGTGCAGTTGGCTCTTAATGATGAGATCATATAATGGGAACAAGGTGGGTGCGGTCTCAAAAACAGGGATTCCTATTTAGAAAAAAAAAAAAAAAAAGACAAAGAGGTAGAACTAAATTCATTCTCACACTTAAAGATTTCTGATATACCTAATGTTTTTAAATGTATTTATTTTGTCATTTAGACTAATGGTTCGCAATTAAATGAGATGTACAAAATCCGTGATGCCAAGTTATACCACAGAAGCAGAACTGAGAACCACTTATTGACAAATTACTGGCACAGCGCACCAAAAATATATGTTCTGAAAGCGTTCACATTTGTACGAATACATTGAAAGCGTACACATTTGTACAAATACATTTCAATGAAGTTTCCATGATTTTTGACCCAATATTCATGACCATTATTTTACACCACCATTGTCCCTTGAAATCAAAATGACAGCACCTTGGGTAGAAACTAACATATTAAGAGGTGGTAATATTATAATGAGATCTCTTTGCAACATCACTAGGTGAGTGATCTTTATTTTATTTTTTTTTTCTTTAGAGGCTTGCAGAAAAAGACTTACTGGTATAAAAGTTACTGGGGTAATCTTTTTCACGTTTCCTTGGTTGCTAGATGCACAAGGGACTTGATGTTATAAATTAAAACCTGGAAAATTCATATTTTTATAAAATACATTTAAATAGTAATTTGCTTTTTTCCACTCTCTCTTCTATGTGCATGTAACCTGCCAAAAATCTAATTGTATGCTATTCCATTTGAGCCAAAACTCAAAAAACTTGTACACAAGTTTTTTTTTTTTATACTTGTATACAAGTATACAAACAACTTGGCCGATTCTGATACCGTTTTTTTTAAGCATCAAAACAAGAAAGTATGTATACATAATCAAGATATTTGGTATTCAACAGAAACTGACTTTTGAAAACAATAACTAATTATCTGAGACCATTTTCTTTATCAGTGAAAATAAAGCAAAAGTATGCTATAAATATTTTTTTCCAAAATGGACCCTCAGACACCCTGGTCTTCCATGCTGCTCAATCGTGGTAGTTTGGAGATATGGGGTTGCTGGATGAACACACACGCACAGCAGCAGTATCAGAGTAAAGAGGTTAGAAGAATATTTTAGGAACATTAAGAACTTTCTGGAAACCTTCTAGGAATGTAAATTAGAACATTTCAGAAGGTTCCCTGGAAGTTTCCAAAAAAGTTCCCCTAACCTAAAAGATAATGTTGTATTAAATATAAATTAGGAAAGCTTTTCTGGATTTCCAAAAAAAATAAATAAATAAAAATAAAAAAAGGAGCATTCTTGAGAAGGAACCAAAACAAACAAACAAAAAAAGCGTACACAGTGTGTCTGAACAAATCAGTGGAAATACGCATAGACACACATCCTTCTATTGGTGCCGAGTATTATTCCATTGGTGCTGACACAGAACAGCATACATACACTATGTGCATTCAGCAGATGCTGCCCAAAATGGAGCTGTAATGACATTACTGTGGCAAATCTGTTTTAAAACACAATAAAATCATTATTTTTGTTTTCTTTCCATACAAAAAAAAGTATTATTGTAGATTCATAACGTTACGGTTCAACCACTGATGGCAGATGGAGTATTCTATGTTTTTCACACTTTTCTTGACCTTGACAGTGCAAATTATATGGCAGTCAGCCTCCCGGTTTTCATCAAAAATATCTTAAATTGTGTTCTAAAGACAAACTAAGCTTTTACATGTTTGAAACATGAGGGTAAGTCATCAATGACTAAATTTTAATTTTGGCGTAGAGTACTTTAAGGCATTAAGCCACTTCAAGCATTGTCTGTACACTGCGTTCTTATTATGGGCTCATCTTCTTGTCTGTACAGAGTATGAATTACTAAAAACGTGTATACTTATTGGCTTGGTCTTTTAAAAACACTTCGATATTATGTGTGTGCCCTTTTTGTAAACAGGTATTTATTAAATAATGTTATTTAGTGAAGCACAACCCTCATAGAAAAAGTATGTGTATTTCTGCCCACTCAACAAATGTGACTGCTCACACAGTTTTCAAATAACTGATTTAATCTGACATTGTGTGTGAATTTAATTTAATTATTCAACCTACATGCTATATTTTAAACTTGAAAACTGCAAGAACTATGCAAACTATGTGATAGGCTATAGGCTATGCACAATTCAGTACCGAAATTATAGAGACTTGTAAAAATAAATGTTTTTCTTTTCCCCCACAACTTATCCAGGCCTTGAAATTGATGTTTTAAAATTCCAGGACTTATCCAGGTTTTTCATGACCATATTTGTCAATTTTCTGTCAATTAAGTCACAAATTCAAGTAGTACAGCCTATAGAAACGTAAAGTTGACACATCTAACAAGTGAAATTCCTGCCTGCACTCATCATTTGTAAGTCGCAATGGCAATACACCGGTTTTAGAGTTTATCCAAAGATACTGCTAGATGGATTGAACTGATCACATGCACCTGCAGCAGTTCTGTGAACGGAGAAAAAAATAAAACTGTAGGCTAGCCTAAACAGAAATATATAGGCATATACACCAAATACACAAAATACAATTTAACTTAAATCATTGACAGTTTAGAAAGGAAAAAGCTTGTTCCCTTTCGACATTTCACTCGTACTGCGTCTGCTAAGACGCATGGGGAAAACTCCTTTTTCCCCCTAACTGAA
>JAUYWG010000046.1:6255686-6277386 GCA_034779775.1 Enteromius afrohamiltoni | reverse complement strand
GAGGTGGGATGGATTATCTCAGCAAAGCAGAAGTGCTCACTATCACACATTTAGACTGATTTGTGAACAATGTCTGAGAGAAATGGTAATATTGTGTATCTGGAAAGAATTTTAGATCTTTAAGTCCATCTCATGAAAAATCGGAGCAGGAACAAAGGTGTTGCGTTTATATTTTTGTTGAGTGTAGTTTTAATAAATAAATAATTATTTTTTAAATCAATAAATTAATAATGCTGGTGCTGACTGACAATTTTTTTTTTCTTTGTTTAATTGTTAGCAGGGAAAGGGTTCCCTGTATTTTTTATTCACCTCAGTCATTGTCATTTATTTAGCATGACTTTATAGTAGTGATGTGAAATGTCCTAAGGAAAACAGACACACATAATGTATATAAAATCATTAAACATACCTGAGTTATGTTGACAGAGCACTTAGAGTGGTATGGGGTCCCATCCCAAGCTTCTGGTTACAGACAACACCTAATGGCAGTGGATGCTCGAGCGACTCGCTCGGAAATGGTCGAGCACATACGGACAAACACAAGGTATTCACCATTCGTTTAACCCCAAAAAATAAATAAATAAAGCAGATTTCAGACACAGCTTTCTTCTCACTTTAACAGTTCATTAATGTGGTATCTGCACTTAATACATTACATTTAACATTAGTAGCAAAGAAGAAGAAAGGGCCACAACCTGACATGGTGCTTCGCTGTTCATTAATAGTTACTTAATTTTAGTTCCTCAGGAGTCCTGGCTGAATTTAATAGTTACAGATTAACTAATTATTACTTAACACAATTTAAAAATGCTATACATACTGGGTAGTTAACACATATTCCTTAGTAGCTAATAGTTGTGACTTGAGGGTTAATAAAGAACAATCTATTAGTTCCACAGTAACTTCTTATTAGCTTTGCAGTGAGTAAGATACAGTATTCTAAAATGTTACCAATCATACATAACAAATAAAATAATCATATCACGTTTGAGTTAATAGGTGTATTCTACTTGAAGCGGTGCTGCAGCCGATCATAGTATGGCGTCAAAGTACCACAAAAGTGATTATAATAGGCAAATGGAACAATCGGCTGTCAAATGCTATTGTGGTGCTTTGATGTCATAACCGACCAGTCACTGGCGCCCTTTGTAGGTATTTGTTAGTAATATATAATGTAATTAAGTTTTCTTTTTTATGTTCATATTATGTATAGGTATATTACATTGTTTTTTAACAGTGTTGTTCAATATAACCATGTAATTACTTGGTTTTGATATTTTTTTTGAGCCAATTATTACTTACCATTAGTCATATTAAAGGTACTAAGTTAGGCTTGTTTTTGTTACTAAAAAATCTGTATAATCAGTAGATTACTTGATTACCAAAATGAACATAAGTTACAGCCCTTAAAGTACAATATAGATATTACAGTATAGATATTGTTTTTCGTGCCCCCACCACGAAAAAAGTTTTTTTTTTTTGCTTTAACACATAGTAATTTGTGCTACCAATGGTAATTCTATGTAATCATAGAATATCACATCTCATATCACATCAAACAGTGCAAATCATTGTGGTAAAATTTTTATACTGTTCTCAAATTAATGTTAACAACATCAGCATTACATGATGTGTATGTGGTGTGTTTTAGCCTGTAGATTTTAATTTCTGTACAGTCTAATCTCTAATTGTAAAACAGAGTTTAAGATACGAGATTAAAAATACGAGATTAAAGTCGAAACTATGAGAATAAAGTCGTAATATATTACAAGAATAAAAGTTGAAATACTATGAGAATACAGTCCAAACTACGAGATTAAAGTCAAAATTTAGTATAGTGCACTGGTAAATGACCCGGATTGAGAGAAGGCCATCTGATACAGGCATATTTGAATATTGTTGCGTTCAATAATGTTCTGCTTTGTTTCTTTCGTTATAAAACAGCTCTTCAAGTGTACAGCAAGATATAAAAGTGAAGGGGCATCAGAAGGGAAAACAGGATATAGACTAATTTATAATGAAATCTCATTGTAATCTGGAAAACTGACTTTCACTGCCGCTTAAACTAACATGATTTCAGCTACATGTCAGGCTATAATACATATGTCATGTTATAAGATACATATTGTTTGTATTTCGCTAAAAAATATGCTCCCAATCTAGGTCCCAATGAGACTTCATTATAATTTAGTCTATTTCCCTTCTGATGCTCCTTCACTTTTACATCTTGCTATACACTTGAAACAAGGAGGAAAAATTATGAGCTCTTTTATAACAAAAGGAACAAAGCAGAACGTTATTATGATTGCTGAGTGTGTGGCAGGCTACAAATAATGAATGAATATTATACAGCAATCTGATCAGTAAAGAGCTGGAGCAACACGTTACTGTAAGACACCATTTGTGTTTCGCTATAAAACTGAAAGCTGAGACTTTGTTATAAAATTAATAAAGGAACTAATCTTATTGCTATTGGGTGGTGCACTATAACGAATCCAATGGAAGACATGTAATATTATTTCCAAGCATATTGTCCCGCCAATATTACACATGATATAATTTCTACTAATAATCCCACATGAATGTCTTTGTAGTTTATTAAAAAGGGTTAAATAAGAGAGCTATAGCACCCTCCAAAGGAATGTGGACTGAGTGTGAACTGATGTTAAGATCAAAAGTTCAGCGCTTTAATAAATATAATTTTCTTGATATTAAGTGGTTTCCGTAAGTTCTTACATCTCATCCCAGTAACATCAAGCAGCAGCTCGGACACAACAATGTTCAAATATGCCTATATCTGGTGGCCTTCTCTCAATCCGTGTCATTTACAAGTGCACTATACTAAATATTATAATATTATGACTTTATTCTCGTAGTTTCAACTTTAATCTCGTAATATTACGACTTTAATCTCATAGTTTTAGATTTTTTTTATTATTTTTTTTTTTTGTGGCACTAAAAATCTGTCGTACTAATTGCCATACCATTCAAAAGGAATTGAATGTAACCTTGTGTTATCTGTAATGAGATGCACTTGTAAAACAAGAGTGGGTATCACTTTACAATAAGGTTTTATTAATTTATTAACACAAACAAACAATGAACAAGGCATCTGTTTTTTTTTCTAATTAATTTTAATCTAATTAATCGGTGCATTATAAATGCATTAGTAAAGGTAGATATAGGTAATTAACATTAACAAAACATTAAGAAATCCTTTAAATAAATACCTTTGTGCATTTAGATTTTATTACACTGTTAAAGGAACACTCCACGTTTTTTGGAAATAGGCTCCTCCAGAGTTAATAAGTTGAGTTTCACTATTTTTTTTTACCAGCGTGCAAGCAAGAGGGTCTGGCTGTTTTCAGGCACTGAGTGATATCACTGCCATGTTACGGCAGCATACTTCCTTGATTATTACGCCAGAGTAGGAGTAGTTCCTAATCATATTGGCCTAGAAAATAACAAATTTTCATTTTCCAATGGTTTTATTACACAATATAACTAGAAACATAGTTTATCGAACTCGTTTATATATTCTCCGCCTCCCTAATTTCCTAATTATCCTATCAGGTTCTTAGCCTCGCCCTATAAATAGCCATAGCTCTCTTCCTTCCTCATCCTCGTTCGCAGTATCCCCCCTCCTCCCCTACTCCTCCTCTTTTCCTCCGAGGGGGGGGCCACTCAGGGTTAGAAAGAGGCCGTCCGCCTCTTCCCTCCCGAGCCCTTAGGGCTATCCACCCTAGGGCTCGGCAGCCCTGAGTCTCATGCCCAAGCAGCTTGCCAAACTTGCTCGCTTAGATATATATGCCGACAAGCTCGAACTTGTGAAATAAATTTTAAATAAAGAATAATAACTTTCCTCTCTTGGCTCTCGGCGAAGCGGTCGCATCTTGTCTCCCTCCCTTATCTCTCCCTGCTGGCTCCACTTGTCTTGTGAGTTCTATCTCTGAGACTCTCTTTGCCTCGCTCTTCAAAACAAAAAGGAATTATGGATTTGATCAACTGGTCTCTGAATTGACACCATCTTCTCGACGAGATGCCTGGGTTCAGATGAACCCACTTGTCCTGCGGGGATGTTTGCTGCTGGAAACATGATGGACGGGTGGGAGAAGTGGCACGTCGTGTGCCTGACCGCACTGTCTCTGGAGGATATTGAAGATATTTATCTATTCGGAACTTTGATAACAGGGATTCTGCTGATTGGATTAGGTGAATCCCTGGGATTTCAACAGATTTTAAAAGCGACCAGTCTAACCTCCAATAAACTGGCCGGCTGGATTGAAACGGTGAACAAGCACGTGCTAGCTGTTAGCAGTCAGACTGTGGCTATGGACCGCAAATTGGAAAACATCTCTGAGAAACTAGCAGCTATGCAACGGGATTTGGGCAGACCTGTGACGGACATTAGAAAATGTGAAACTGGCAAATATCGATCCAAATGGAAAAGTTTGTTTTTCTCTTTCGGCTTCCCCTAGTCTTCCAGCAAAGGTACCTGGCCTTGGCCAGGGCTGCTGCTGGAGACAAAACAACTCCCCTGGAGAGCAAGATAACGAGACGCTCTGAATTCCTCCTCCCTGCTCCAAGGACTACTGGGACAAACTGTTACTGTCTTCCCAGGAAAACACATCATTGGCACGCGCACACAAATCAAGACACAGCAACAGATAGACAATCACTTACCTTCCCCCCATCCAACGCCTTTGTGTGCTTCTACCCTTCAGTGTGGGTAGGCGGGTCTGGGACCAGCGCTTTCTAGCTGCAGGAACCGGAGTTGTTTGCCTACATTGTACCTTTCCACATCCCCTGTACCCTCCCCTGTTGCAATGTTATGTCTTGTGATTATGTGTTTTTATGTGCTCGTGGCTGAGGTATTTTTTTACCCCTGATCACACACTGCCCTTCTCGAAGGACAGTCTGGGAGGGTATTTTCTATGATGGCACAGGTAAGGTGGCTGTCGTCGTTTAAAATCATTTCACTGCATATTGTACTCTGTATGATTGTGTATGTGACAAATAAAATTTGAATTTGATTTGATTTTTAAATAGGAAAAATATAAAAACGTATTGGTCATTTTTTTAATGTGCTGCTACTGGTCTAATTGGATTCAATGATTCATGCTAAGCTACTGTATAATAACTAAAAAACTAAAATAACTATTGCCAGACCCGGAGATTGGCTGAATAGATTCCAAAATGGTACAACTCAACTTATTAACTTTAGGGGAGTTGGAGAATGATTTATTTCCAAAAAAGTGTTCCTTTGAAGAGTTGAATCCTCATGTTTAGCATTGACAGTATTTCTGTAACAAAAATCTTACTTCCAGGTCTAAACAAGTTTCAGAGAGGTTTTTTATTTTATTTTTTGATTGTTGGTCTTCAAGACATAGACGACGGTAGAAATTCCTATATAGGCATTTCTCCCAGAAGCACACGCCCACACAGGCATAGACCAGAGAGAGGGAATAAGATCAGGCTTGTCAATACGCTTCATTCTGCACAGCACTGCACAGGACCCGCTCGGGAAGAATATCTCTAAAGAAGTGTTTCCTTGGTTGTAAGGGAAAGATAACTTTGTTCTTCCTAAATAACCCAGCATTACATGAAAAGTGAGTGCATTTTTGTTTTCCAAGTTTCACAAGTGTTGACGAATGTTTTATAAACAAGACCAAGTTTGATGTTGTATTTGCACATTTGCACATTGTTTTATTTTTATGGTTCCAACTGCCTCTCCATTCTTAAGTTGCCATAGATTTGTGACTGAAGGCCAGCATCACTCTGATGTCTCTGGAATAGTTTTTCTCCCCTAGTAATTATTTAATCATTGATTAGCCATTCAACATTACAAAGCTATTCGTTTTAACATTTCAAACAACTTTTAGTTTTGTTTTAACTTAAAACAATAGTTAAGAGAGGTCAAAATGATCACAAAAATTGCAAGCAAAAATCCCAGAACCACACAGGGGGACCTAGTGAATGAGATTGCAGAGAGCTGGGACCAAAGTAACAAAGGCTACCATCAGTAACACTATGGGGCTCAAATCCTGCAGTGCCAGACGTGTCCCCCTACTTAAGCCAGTATATGTAGCCAGTATAAGTTTGCTAGAGAGCATTTGAATGATCCAGAAGAGGATTAGGAGCAGGGCTTGCAAAATTTAAAAATCTCTGGTAGCCCTTCAGGCAGGCACTCTTCAGTTTTTGGTAGCCCAAAATAAATTTAAGTAGCCCAAACAAAAAAAAAAAAGAGATGATTTGCATTGAGATGAATGTATTATATTGCAAAGGAAACAAAACATTAATAAAAGAAATGTTAAAACACAAATTACAACAACTGTATAAAATAGTCAAATTACAATCAACTCAAATATTTGGTTCTAACTGAACAGAAAGTTTTGTGCACTTGTAAGAGCCTCGTTAAATATTCAGGGCCGCTGCTGGCCAAATGGGTGCCCTAAGCAGAATAGTATTGTTGTGCCCCCTACCTCAAAAAAAAAAAGCCCCACCTACTAGCCTATATGGGGTCAAAATATAACTTTCTATAAATATAAAAGTAAATAAATTAATTGTAATTGTATTATTTATAAATTACAATTGTAGCCCTAGACAGAAACTATGATTTTATTAATACAGTGTATTTTTAAAGTGTTATTTAATGAAACCATAATTAAACCATATACCATACATTGCCTCGTTGTTTTTATATAATACATTTTTCGTCATGGAAACTACAATGTTAAGTCAAATGCGTTGTTGGTGGTGGTGAAATCACAGACAATAAAACACATTAGTCTACTAACGACAGTCAAACGTGTTTCATAGGATTATAAACGTATTACCAGAAATTGAAGCACCCGTTTCATCTATTTTTTTATTTTTTTCCTTTCTCTGCGCCGGGTGTCTTTACCCTGATGTAGTCTAGTTGTCCATCAATTATGATTATTTGTATTCCGTGGCAAACATAGGGGAGAGCAAGCGCGTGCGTCGGCGCAGATGCGGGAATGCCTGTCACGTGTGCTTACACTGGATTTACCCCTAGGAGAGTCAAGCCTGCTCCACGCATGCCCCCCGGGAGGAAGTGGTCAGTTATTGAAAATAGCGGAACTAAAGGCAATGAAATCGTTGGGAGCTAGAACGGATATCTCTGAATAGTAAGCCAAATGATAACAGTGGTGAGAAACTCCTTTCGGTCAGGCCCCAGCTCTTATCTGCAGTGAGGGGAAGGTGGTTAGATGACAAAAAACAAAGATGCCAGAGAGAGGAAGTGAGCCATATTTAAGGTGGAGGAAGAAGATCTGATAGGGTAATTAGTAATGAGGAGATTGGCAGCAGGTTGATCATTCGTACATGCTCCTCCTGAAATTCATTATAAAATGCCTGGCCTAATACTGCTTCAGAATGTGCATTAGCATGTAGAAAAACAAGTAACACTCAGTTTCCATCTGTGTCATGCTTTTCAGACATTGTGCCTTGGTGTGGGTCTATAGTCATGAACCATGCGAGAATTAGCTTCCGAACGTGCACCTGTAAATTGTTTTTACTTTATTTTGGTGTTCTTGATGCGCTTGTGCAGTAGATAAATAACAGAATATTTTTTCAGTAATTATAAGGTAAGTAAGATAATTCCATTTTGCGTGAGTCACAATTATATTAGAATTATATTAGAGCTCTTCCGTGGGGCCCCAATCCGAGAGACATTGACAGTCATCATTAGCCTCTTCCATTTTTTGACAATTGCTCCAACAGTTGTTCTTTTTTCACCAACCTGCTTGGCAATTGCCCCGTAGTCAGATTTGTGAAGGTCTATAATTTTGTCTCTTTTGTCTTTTGACAACTCTTTGGTTTTGCCCATGTTGTTACTTAGACTTTGGCTGATTGTGGGGTGCACAGGTGTCTTTATGACCTCAAACAGGTGCCACTAATTTAGAATCATGAGCAAAGTGTAGCTGGACTATTTAAAAACAAAATAACAGGCCTTTGAGGGTCAGAAATCTGGCTAATAAGCAAGTGATCAAATACTTATTTGACACAGTAATTCCCAAATAAATTGTTAAATAATCATACAATGTGATTTCTGGATTTTTATTTTTAGATTCTGTCTCTCACAGTGGAAATGCACCTATGCTGAAAATTATAGACCCCTCCATGATTTCTAAGTAAGAGAACTTGCAAAATCACAGGGTGTTCAAATACTAATTGACCTAACTGTATATATAAGGTATAATTGATGACATGCCAATTATTTGAAAAATAACACACACCGAGGTGATGCTGTTTTTTTTTGTCTGGTTTTTGTCATTAAAACGCTATTGTGAGTAGGACAACCTGATCTCAAAGAATTGCATGAAATAACCACGTATTCTTACCGCATAATTCCGTGTTAGTATCACGTAATCATCGAAAATTCCATGATGGGATCACATAAAAGATTACAATGTAATTCAGTGATAGGCATCAGCCGTGGTCACATAAATGGTCACAACAGTTTTATTTATATTAATTTATTTATACTTTTATGAGCATGTAACCCAACTCTTTCCCCTAAACCTACCATCCCTTAATTAAAAAAAAAAAACAAGATAAACTACCAGTTACAACTACCAACATTATTTATTAAAAAGGATTAATATTCTAATTCTTCCGAGACAAAAGGATTTGATCACCATCTCTCCATCTGCCGTAACTCATCTGCAGTTGGGGAAAGTTACTTTTGAGTAATACATTACAATATTGCCTTACTCTCTAAAAAAAGTAACTAATTACATTACTTTCTATGGAAAGTAATGCGTTATATTACTTTTGCGTTACTTTTTAAATATGGGCCGAGCTTGAGTGTTTGTTTTTAAAATAAGAAGTTCTGTTTATAGCAAGTGTACACCAAAAAGTGTCATGAATAAACCTCAGGCTGAAATAAATTCACATTTGTAAAGCAGAATTCAGGAGTAAGTTCAATACTCTTCAGTAATAAAAAACAGAAAAAAAAACGCCAATGATATTTTGATGAATACTAAATCCATTTTTTGAGAGTGGGATGAATTAATGCGTATTCACAGTTAGTCTAGAACTACTCTGTATTCACTAGTGGTGGGCCGTTACGGCGTTAACGTGCTGCTTATCACGTGATTAAAAATACTGCCGTTAATCTAGTCACAAAGCTGGGTTGGAAGCTGGGTCTATACTACACAAGCTATGATGACTTTCACCTTGATATTTTATCACAGATGTATACCTAGCCAAAATTCACTGTAGCCTTATTCGGACAGGACTAGTTTTTTAAACTACTTCGATTCTTATCACCTGATGTCCGCATTTTTTTATGTACCATTTCGGACGGGACTAACACCTCTGTGTTTATTACAGAGGTGAGAGGGTCTGTTTTGTACATCTGGGCGTCATAGAGATCACACGCTCTGGACATTGGACATTGCTATTGTCATTCAGATTGATTACAATTAGTATAATCACAAATACCATGGTGGCTCTAAATGGCTAGTACAGCAAAACCATTTTATTTGTAATGTTTACTTTTTGTAATTTTGATAATTAAAACATATGTAACCAAGTGCAGAAATCAACGTGAATAATCTTACCTGACACTGATATTACAATAGCCAGTCTTAACAGTTTAAGTGATCTGGCACTTTATTTGTATGTATTTATTTTATATATCAGAATATATTAAATGTGCATGCAGTAAAAGAATATACTGCTAAAACAGACAAGGAAACGCGTTGTGAAAAATAATATCACAGACATCTCATTCAGACTCTAGAATTATTATAGGTTGTGAGAGAAAAACACAGACATGGCAGATTCGGATGGGATTAAAATCACCAAGTACATCTGTGAAACAAAACATTCTCTAACGACCCCCTGTCCCGTCAGAATAGGGCTTTACTTTTAGTCTACTATTTAGGTAGCACACACATTCTCAATGCCTTTGGCAGAATTCAAATGAGCCATTTTAATCTACATTAATCTAGATTTTAAAAAAAAATGATCTATGCCCACACATAGTATTCACACACCGCACACAATGCTCTGTATTTCTGATTTCTACCAACATGAGATCAGGAGACTTGTCAGTCAATAAATAAGATTAAAACCTTGTATTTTATTCTCATCTTCACATAAAGACATCGTATGGCTTCAGACAACAGAAACAAACAGAAAACAAATTCAGGTAACACTTTATAATAACTACACACTATGAATCATTAGTTAAGCATTAGTAAATAGTCAGTTCGTCATTTATAAACCATTGTCCCTACATTAATAGTCATTAATAAGAGGTTTATAAATACAGCTATAAATGCCTTGTTCTTGTTTTATAAGCATATATACATGTACAAAGGAGATTTAAAGGCTCAGTTATCTTTTCTATGAAACTGAAGGTTTGTTTTTTATTTATCAAGTGTAGAGTTGTACAATTAAATTTTTTGCATCTTAAAAAAATATGATTGTGTTCTGTATATGTTGTGTTTGTTTAACTTCTGTTTGGAAGATAAATGCTTTACAAGGTATAAATAGTCCTCACTTTAAATGAGCTCACAAAAACAGACGTCTGGCAACGACTAAATATAACTATTATAACTACCTGACTTAATCATGAATTACAGCAGGAATGTGTTAATAAAGCATTTATTAACACACTGAAAAACTATTATCATGTGTCTAAATAATAAGATTCATGAATGTAAATTTAAATAATTTGTTAATCATTTACTTAGACTTTCTAAATGGTTTTATTAAACACTGACAACTCCTAAATAACTGGTTTGTAAATAACATAATAATTAAAAACATGATAAACTGATAATTAAAATTAATAGGCATGGAAATACGATTATTAAATATTATATATATTCTCAAGAACAATGCATTTATTGCTGCTCTTGTAAACTGTTTACTAATGCATAATAACGTTGGAACAATGGTTTACAAAGGATTAAATAATTGCTTAACTAATCATTCATAGTGTGTAGTTATTATAAAGTGTTACCCAAATTCAACCCTACAGCTCGTGAACATACATTGTGGTGTTAAGACTCAAAACCATCGTTTTGTGCAAAAAACTGAACAGTATAATTTTTTACCTCTTATACACCACAATCTCCGACTGTCCTCAGCTCATTTACAACATCCAGCGCATGAAGCGTCAACATGCTCTGGCAAACGGTTACTTTTTTTGCACAGACTGATCATTTTGTATTGTCACTGGCCGTAAGGTTGAATTTGTTTTTGTCTGTGCATGTTTTTTAACACTAAAAGCTTTGAAAAGTTTGGTGCCCATTGACTTCATTTATATGACTGCCAAGGGCGTTTCACACTTGAAATTGTTATCCTAAACCAGGGCTGTCCAAACTCGGTCCTGGAGGGCCGGTGTCCAACAGAGTTTAGCTCCAACTTGCAACACACCTGCATGGAAGTTTCTAACATGTCTAGTAATATAGATATGTATAGAATGACTAGATGTCTCGTCTGTGTTGCTGGCCAATGGAGTTGAACGTCTGCATATGACAGCCATCTTACCACAGGCTGCTCGCTCACCCAAAGTATTGTGTTGATAGTAAAACATGTAATTTTTAAATAGCCATAACGTGCTCAATTCTTAACCGATTTTCAAACGGCTTGATTTCTGAATACTTTTGAATAAGTATCATATGTTCTAAAAAAAGAATAATTTTCTAGAATAGGTAGACTAAGCCTACAAGATTTTCCTTAACAAATATACATCAAGAAATGCTGCATGTTGAAATCCCCAGCCTGTACAGTGATGACAATAACACAGCACAAATAACTCCATAAGTCCATATTTCCAAATTGTCAGTGAAAATATTTTTACATATAAAATGGTAGTAAGCCAGTTTGTTTAGACATTATAAAGCGCTTTTCAAAGATTTTTGAAGATTTATTAAAATCAATGTTTGGACAGAGGTGTTAGAGGTGGGTTTTTTTTTTTAACATTCTCATTAAAAATTTAGCAAAGTAACAAAGGTGTCCCAGTGGTTCTGGTCCTCATCCGACTGGGCCTGATTAGTGATGATGAAGTGATAAGTGAATAGGTTGGCAGGTTGTGGGTCGCTAGGCTGTGCAGGCCAGGTACAAAGTACAAGGATGGCTGATGACTGGAAAAGGGTTTACCTCACAAGTGAGGTTAAGAGGGGAAGAAATAGAGTGGGTTAGCATTACTATAACTCATGATCAGTGGCGGCTGGTGAATTTGTCATTTTCACATACAAACAAAGCATTCTGGTGCATTCAGACAAAATAATAGATACAAGTTAACTTTCTTGTTAACTTTTGTGTTTGTGAGAAAGTGAGAGAGAGAGACAGAGAGAGGGAATGTGATTGGGTGAGTGTGTTACGGCCAATCTATTGTGTTGGTAACTTCAAATACAATAAAATACCAGTATAATATGTGCAACCTTTTATGTGTGGTTGTTCAAGACACACTGAAGGCATGATGCCACCATAGGCTTGCAGAGAACTACATACAATATATACACTTGAAAGGGGTGGGGTGGTGGTGTGGGGTTGTGAGGGCCACTGTAACCCAGTGTTCATCCTCACTGGAATTATTATTGCTACTGACTAAAATAAAGTAGTTTTAAGTGTCTAAAATGTGCTGTAATAAACAACAAATTATATACTTTGCAGAAACAAAAACAAATCACATTTATTCATGTGTATATTGATATATCAGTCTTATACACCTTAAATTATTTTTGGTCAGTGATACACATACACATACCCTTTGAAGATGTGCTGGGAAGCTGAAAATGGATGGCACAACACCATCTTTAATTCGCACAGTTTGCCTGGTCCTGTCGATGTCCTCGGTCTTGAAGTGCTCACTGCAGATCAGTGTCCTGTCAGTAAAACTGTTCCTTCTTAGGGCAACTTCCCACTTCCTCCTCTCTCTCGATTTGGGAAACCTTAAAAAAGTGAGAAATGTACCCAGATATATAAATGATTGTCAACATTTTAAATCCATCTTTTCATTTAAGGCCAAGGACACAAGTAAACACCTAGATTATCATATGTTCAGGGTAACTGTAAGTATGCATGTATGTATGTACTTCAAGAATAAGATAAACACACTAAAAACTATATTCAAACATTCAGTGATTATGTAAACAAAATATTCTAAACACTAAAATAATTCAAAATATTGTAATATCCTACAGATGAAAGGTGAACCCTCGAGTACTCATTTCGAGACAATGGCTGTTACAGCAGCCATAGACGGAACAAAAGTCTGGCATCTTGTCAGCAATTTCCTGTAGAAATCATAATGCAAGATGTTTTAACAAACCAAGCAGACAGGAAATCATGCGTAAATTCAGTTAAATCATGTTTATAATGTAAAAAAAAAATTAAAATAAATTGGAAAAAAAAAAAAAAACGTTTTCTTTAGTAAAAAAATGTTTTCGAGTAAAAAAGCTGCAATTTTAACATGTTCAAGCATCCAGAATTATAACCACGTTAATAACGTTTGTAAGAAAATAAACAGTTTGTAAATCAACTGATCAAGATTTCAGCGAGATAAGAGTATTAACGTTTGTGCAGGTCACTTACCTTACCTCAGTTTACCTCAGGGTCGACTGATGGATTAGGGTTAAACTCTGCAGGACACTGGCCCTCCAGGACCGATTTTGGACAGCCCTGTCCTAAACCCTGGATAAATGGAATCTTGGGTTATCTGTAATCATGTTTCACACTGCTCATCCTAAACCTCAGGTTAAATGTTCTTATCTGCATATATATACACATACATGCATTCGGATATTTTCAGGCATCGTTCATATGTGGAAATAAATCAGATTTGTGTCAATGCGACTGTCGTGTAAACAGGCAGATTGGATTTTTTTGCAGCATTGCGTTCTGTACGTCATTAATACTGTGACAATTTGGTACTTCTCCGTGGCTTAATGAGGACATATGTAAATGCTGACGGGGCTATTTTGAGCTACATCCAAAAAAGGTGGAAGTTTTGTATTTTAATAGAACTTGAAGTTCACAAAAGTTGGTTTATTAAGCCCTCAGCTGGTGATTTCAACCATAATTAAAATTAAACATTTAGCGTGTGATCCTGATTAATACACATAACACAGAATTGCAGTATAAGAATTCATGCAAACATATCTGTTCTGTTTTAAAGGGATAGTTCATCCAAAAATTAAAATTTGATGTTTATTTGCTTACCCCCAGGGCATCCAAGATGTAGGTGACTTTGTTTCCTCAGCAGAATACAAACAAAGATTTTTAACTTTAATCGTGGCAGTCTGGTAGTAATTTAATGGAAGTGGACCAAACCGTTCAAAGTAAAAAAACAAACATGGACAGACAAATCCAAATTACACCCTGTGGCTCGTGACGATACATTGATGTCTTAAGACACAAAACGATCGTTTTTTCTGAGTAACTGAACAGTATTTATATCGTTTTTACCTCTGATAGACAACCATGTCCAAACCGTCTCGGGCTCACGCTTTGGCATAGGATACGCAAACGCCGGATACACCGGAAGTGATCTGTTCATTTCCGTTTGTATTCATTCGTGGTCTTGTTTTTATTGCCAACTGGATTACTCTTTCCATATCTTTGCCTGTATCTGAATATTCCCTGAATATTCATTTACATTTCTGCCTCTATCTATGTCTTCATTGATTCAGTTTGCCGGCGCTTGATTATGCATGTCCTGACCCTGAGCCTCTAATAAACCTTTTGCTTTTAAACTCGATTGCTTCACATCCTTCCTTTGTGACAATTTGTAATGAACACACTGAAGTGATTTTTATATTTGATTATTTTTAATTTAATTTGGACATGAATGCTTTTGTTTATATAAAATGTAATGCATTGTTTGCTTCTTTCTAAGATACTCTTCTCATTTATAGTAGCCTACAGATAAAATAAAAAATAGAGATATTGTGATTATTAATGCAGTAATTATAAATAAAACAACAGGGTAACTTTAAACTTTATCATAATATTTGGTTACTCAACCTCAAATGGCTGTAAGTCAGACATTTTTTCTCATATTACAACAAATCATCAATACAGAAATAAAAATAACTAATTTCTATACTTTGCTAATTGTGACTCATTCGGTCAGCACTGGTCAAGTACGCTATTATTCTCCAGAAGAAGCTCATGTGAAGGCAGTAAATCATAACAACACATGTGCGATGCTTCAGATCGTATGGCAAGTGTAAACGCATCAGATCAGATATGGGTCACAATTAAAACCAAAAAGTGCATTACAAACAATTAATAATGACTAATGATTGTGCGCCTGTGTTATAATGATGCTTTTTGCTCCGTGTTCGCTGATGCTCTCATCTGTTGACATTTCCGAAGACCTTCCTACAGTTGCTTAATAAAAGCAGGCTTTCCACACAAAAAAGTGCATGTGTGTCATTAGTATGAGAAAAAAAAAAAACATTTTAACTGTGTCGGGCTGGGATCGGGCTCAGGTTGGGTTCAGTTACTGCTCTGTTGGACGCGGGCCGGGCTCAGACAGAAAAATGCTGTCCGATCCGCACTCTAATAATGACACACACATGCTATGCTCACTCAAGTTCTCACTAACAAAGGCATAACGATGATCACTTGGATGATTTGGAAAATGACCATAAATCATATCTTCTAATCGTTACACCCCTACTTGTAGGCTATCTGCATGAAATGCCCCGAATGCAGAAGTTAACGTGTCTGTGCCTCTCTAAATGAACTCCTTTTGTGGGTGTGTTCTTTACTGCTACAACCTGCAGAAACACAACAGCTAAACTCCAAAAAAGAAAAAAACAAAATCACAGTAATTTATTATAAATTATAAGTTCAAATGCTAAATGCTAGTGTTCAAATAAATATATTATTCTTATAATAAATCTATATTTTTTCATAATTAACTGAACATCCAGTGAGCACACTTCTTTCTGATGCTGCTTTTAACCCTCTGAAGGCCGAGGTGATTTTGGGGACACTGAGATGTTTAGACATGCTCTGATATTTGTGGTTATTTCAGCTGCTTATAAAATACTATTGACCAACATATAATTGTTTTTGTATACAGCAGAAACTGTGCTACAATAATATGTGACCAGGTACACATACCAGAACATACTAGATACACATCTAGTTACTATGCAAGTACACAGGTATCAGGGACACTTAATATAAAGTGGGACCGAAAAAAAAAAAAGACCCCAGTCACGCGGGCATGATCCGCACCCCATTAGGGTTAATGAATATCACTGATGATAATAGCACCATTTATTTTTCAAACTCATATAAAATATCTCTTTTTGCTGTAGGCTTAATAATAACCATGCATTTTTTTTCTATTTACAAAAGCACAGCTTTTTCTTGATATTTTGAGTGCACACAAAAATAAGGTTAGGCCATTATATTTTAAAATCAAGTATTAGTTTTACCTACGTGCAAAAATTATGAAATATACTATCACAAAATTTGCCTTTAGAGAGCGTCCTTGTTCTTTCTGCTGCTCGCGCCACAGCACCGTTTCTCTGTAGACTAGCTCAAAAGCACATCAAATCACATTCTTATTATTGTGTCTAAAATTATATATATGGTAAGAAGTTATCTCTCAAAGATACCGGTCTTAATTTGATGTTGCTATAAAATACGTTGAAAGTTTAAATGTATTCAGTCTAGTTGTGTTCATAAGACTAAAGTTGTCCACTTAGTTAATGTGCAGCGCCGGCAGCATTTACATTTATTCATTTAGACACTTTTGTCCAAAGCTACTTACAGGTGAGGAAAAAACAACAAGCAATTAGTCATACAGAGGCAAAAACAACTTAGGAAGTGCTCATAATACCGTATAACAGGCAATGTTTTTTTTTTTGGATGATGTCAAATAGTGTTGAAAGAGATGGGTTGTCAGAAGTCGTTAGAAGGTTGTAAGGGAATTGGCATTTCGGATAGTGATGGGAAGATCATTCCACCAGCCAGGAACGGTGTGGGAGAATGTTCTGGAAAGAGATTTTGTGCCTCTTTGAGGCGTCGCTCACTGGCGGATCTCAGAGTTCTGGAAGGAGTGTAGATTGGTAGCAGTGAGTGGAGGTAAGCAGGAGCTGAGCCGGTGATTGTTCCATATGCAAGCATCAGTGCCTTGAATTTGATGCGCACGCTTCAACTGGGAGCCAGTGCAGGGAGATGAAGAGAGGAGTGACATGGGCCCTTTTGGGCTCATTGAAGACCAGTCGTGCTGCTGCGTTCTGAATCATTTGAAGAGGTTTGATTGTGCATGAGGGAAGACCGGCTAGAAGAGCATTGCAGTAGTCCAGCCTGGAGATGACCTGGGCAAGAAGTTGTGTTGCCTGCTCTGTAAGAAAGGGCCTGATCTTTCTAATGTTGTGTAGGAGAGGCGGTCATCAAAGATTTCTGGCTGAGCTTGATGGGGTAATAGTTAATTAATTCAAATGGATGATGAAATCATGCTGTAGAGTTGGAGTTGCAGGGAAAATGAGGAGCTCAGTCTTGGCAGCATCATCTGATTTTTTTCCCTTATAAAAGTGTAAACAGCTTACAGTACTCCTTCAAGAACAAGACATTATTTGCATCTATTTTAAATATTTCTTTTATTTGTGTACATTTACAATTAAAACATTTGTGCTTTTGTACATAAAGGAAACGAATTGGAGGCTGGATGCTGCAGAGTGCATCACAAAAGAAGTGAAATTCTGCATTCTGATTTCAGAAGGGGCAACTTATTTTTAGTAAATCAAAAGAAAACTACCTGTGGATCTTTATCATTGTAGGGTGGTTGTGTACACACACTCCCAACACACATTTCAGTCCAAACAGCTTTAAAAAGTGCATGTACCACCGTATGACCCCTTAAAGCTCGATTTAAAAATATCCAATGATGTAGAAGCTCTAAAGTGTAATGGTAAGCTGTTGCAGAGTTTTGGGGCAACTACTGAAAAAGCCAGATCACCCTTTGTTTTACGTTGTGAAGAGGGGACAGTAAATAGTAAATGGTGATTAGACCTTAAGGACCTAGAAGCTGCATAAGGTGTAATAAGATTGCAAATATAGTCTGGAGCAGAATTATGCAGTGCCTTATATGCAAAAAGAAGAATTTTAAAATCAACTCTAAATTTGATAGGGAGCCAATGCAATGAAGCAAGAACAGGGGTGATGTGATCCCTTTTCTTAAATCCTTTAAAAATCTGGCTGCCGCATTTTGAACAATCTATAACTGAGAGAGTGTAGATTGCGGTAGGCCAATATACAGAGTTGTAGTAATCCAGGTGCAAAAAAATTAATGCATGAATGAATTAAATTCTGAAATTTTATAAAACTACTAGTTGAGTGTGTCAGGTTAGTAGGATCTAAGTCAGAAAAGAACTGTGATCTAATATCTTCTATTTTCTGAACAAAAAATTCTGAAAACTGTTTACAAGTCTCAGGTATTCGCCTCAGGAACTGAACAGCAGGGTTAAAGAACAGAATGTATGGTCTTAAAAAGAAATTTAGGCCTATTGCCATTTTTTGCAATCGTGTTGGGAAAAAAATGATTTTGCCTCCTTAACAATAGCTTGGTAGGAGGTCAAGGAGTTACAAAAAATTGATACAAAACTTGAAGTCCATCTTTTTTCCTCCTGCGCTTGACCCTCCTATAGTCTTTTCTAAGAGTGCGAGTGGATGCATTTAACCAGGGTTGAGGACTAAGCTTAAGTTTTTTGTGCTTAAGTGGAGCAACCATATTTAAGGCATTACAACAGGCAGAGTTGAACGTTTCAACCAATAATTCAGTATGAAATAAAACATATGAAATAGCAGGCTGGAAAATAACAGGATAATGATCAGAAATGCCAGCATCAGATATTTCTGAGATATGTACAGATAAAACATGAGTTAAAACTAGGTCCAGTGTATGGCCTCCATTATGTGTAGGACCTAAAACAAACTGTACAAAATTGAGTGAATCCATAAGGCTCATAAAGTGTTTAACCATAGGTTTAGGAGGACAACAAATGTGAATGTTAAAGTCCCCCAACACCAGTAATCTGTTACAACGAGATACTTAAGTAGAAAGAAATTCCGAAAAATCATGAATAAATGTTGAACAGACTTTAGGTGGACTGTAAACTAACACATAAAGCAAAGGAGCTCTAGCACATCATAGTCCCTCCCTAGCGCCGCTCATGCCGTATTACGGACTTTTAAGTTGGCTGCGAGTGAGCAACTGATAATAGACCTATTGTCAAATTGTTACTGCGTGTATTTGTATTAACTGTGCAAGAAAGAAATGGAGGTTACATCATTTTATTCAAAGAGCAGCGCTTCCACTTGGAGCAGTAAGCGAAAGGTATATAAACTATACTTTGCTATGTATTTGACTATATTTTTTGCCTAACACTTCCTTAAATGTATTTGTACATTCAGCTGTTTGTTGTGTGCTACCCATCATACATATTGTCTCAATAGAATTCTGGCAGAGAGAACGAGACCACAGAACAAAAATAAAACAGGGACTACCCGGCTTGTAAAAAAGAAATCGGTGGGTATTTGCTAACCTATTATTAAGAAGCGCCATGTGCAATATACTGTAGCTTCATAAGCCTGTCTGCGGTTTGAACATCATATTCACAACTAATTTAATGTTACCATCTACTGGCTGTTCTAATTGAACGTAGATGTTCTGCTGCAGTCACTGTTTCCAAAGAAACAGATATCAGAATTCACAAGAAGGCCTCTGAATTTTAAGGCAAGGATTGGTTTGTTGGAGGCGCGTTTCAGTGAGAAAACTCATCCTCCGACAGTGGTTCAATCCACAGCCGCAGACAGTTTTGCCAATGTTCCTTCAATGTCTGTGGATACTCAAATGGACTGCCAACAGTCTTTTGAGATGTGGTCATCTCCTCAGTCTGCTCACAAAGACCATTCGCTGTCAGTGCACCTGGGTAATGCTGATTTTGATGTCACTTCTGCAGCCTCTACACCATTAACTGTTCGGACTCTCAACCTACAAGCAAGTAACTGAAAGCTAATAAAAGACTAATAGAAGAACAACTTTAAAAAAATAAATAAATAAATAAAAAACTTACAGAACTCTTGTTCTGAACAATTGTATTCGCTGTCAGTCATATGATAAAAGCTTTATTGTTTTGAAAATAGATGCATTTTTATTGGCCATGGCTGCGTTTTCCGAAACCACCTTAATGCCATGTCGTTCTTAAGTTGTACCTTAAGACGTACCTTATCGTTAACGCCTGTTTTCCAAAACCTTCTTAGTTAAGTATACCTTCTGTAAGTCATTCGTTTGTAAGGTTGGTCTGGAGCGCTCTTAGCTATACCTTATCGCTGCTGACGTGACCATCAATACGCAAAAAGCTTTTTTACATCGCAGTTTAACATAACAGTTTAAATGAATATTTAATATAAAATCTGATTTATTTTTACTTTACTTAAAAATTTTACACATAAAATAAGTTGTTATAGCCTACACCCAGTGAATGGAAGTGTTTTCATTAATAAAGTTTCCATACACTAATGGTTGTTAGCTTTTTTAATTACTACCCTAAAGCACATCAGCTGGCGAACCACTTGACAGAAAAGAGTCTATATGAAGAAAGATGAGTTTACACAAACTTTATAGCTATGGCAGCGCTTGCAAAATCGTGCCATTTTTTGGAGACTGTTATGTGGACACTCGCAGCATATTTACATAAATAAATAAATAAAAACAATTACACTTAATAAATCGCATTCTGTTTTATAATGCACTTCAATCGAGGTCGACGCTATACAGCTGGTGGGTCGGCATACAGAGAACATTAACAAACTTATGGCTGTGAGGGTGTGGGACTGCACACTTGCTAAATTATAAACACATAAATGTATTCATTTCTGCATGTACATATTTAAATGAGCCCCGATAAATGCTTCTTTATAAAGAACATTGTTTTCTCAATACTTTTCCTATAGCACTGTGAAGGAAAGAGCGCACAATCGATCATCGAGGCATCGATATCAATGGACAGCACCTGCTAAGGTCGCTCTTAAGAAGGTTTACCTTAAGCAACATCATATGGTATAGTTCGGCGAACACACATAGGAAAGGTATAACTGTAGTTAAGGTATACCTTTAGAGTCTTCGTAGCGGGCTAAGAGACAACGTTATTGGAGAACGCAGCCCAGATCTGTATAGCTAGGTTTTTTCTCTGTTCGCACAAGCTCTGCGAATGTGATGTCAAACCTCAAGTTCTGATGCTTAATTTCATGCCATTTTAATACGTTGAAATGTATAATGTTTTAATTTTAGTTTTGGAGATGAAAGTTGTAGTGTGCCCAGCGCTGGCAGTGATATTTAAATTTAAATTTAAAGTAATTTTTCTAATGAGTTATATTATAATGTTGTTGAAGTTTTATTTGGTTATTTTATCTGGTTTGCAAACTTTGAGAACGACTTTAACATGTGACTAAATGAAAGTTAATTAGTGGCCTGGCGGCGGCAGTACACGCAACTGTAATGGGTGTTTTGGTTGGCCACCAATTGTATGGTCACAAATTCCATCATTACCAGCATAGTTCAGCGATTCAGTGCTTGCTGAAAGCATAGTTCAAATTATTAATGTTTGCAATCAATGTTACAAATGTACGTGGTTGGAACTACAGCTTTGGACCTAAGCATAGTTAGAAGCATAGTTTCTTGTTAGTAAAA
>JAUYWG010000046.1:6217411-6247480 GCA_034779775.1 Enteromius afrohamiltoni | reverse complement strand
TTGACCCACGCCTGTCTGACCATCCCATCAATAAAACGTTTGCTTATGGATCCACACGACTCTCGCGATCCTTTACACTCGCGGGGACCATAAAAGCGGAAGACCTGTCCATAAGCACCTGAGCGGTCTCCTAGGCCATGGGTAGCTTAGGAAGTGGCACCAGACGACAGGCTTTGGAGAACCGGTCTATGACTGACAATACAGTGGTGTGATGGTTGGATGGAGGCAGGTCAGTGACAAAGTCAATCGCCAGATGGGACCAGGATCATTGAGGTATGGGTAACGGTTGGAGTAAGCCAGCAGGTTTCTGTCTTGAGGATTTTGAGGTTTGGCATTCAATGCAGACTTTGATGAGGGTGGAGACGTCCTGAGAGAGAGATGGCCACCAGAATTGGTTGGAGACCAGTTCGGTGGTAGCCAAAATACCGGGATGACCAGCACTGGGGTTATCGTGAACGAGATGGAGGATACGTGGGCGTAAAGATACTGGTATGTACAATTTAGCAGGTGGGCATTCTGGGGGAGTAGGGTCTGTGGCCTGTGCGTCTCGGATCTCTCTGACAATGTCCCATTGCACGGGTGCTAGAATGACTGATGAAGGAATAATGGTCTCAGGTTTCTTTTCTTCGATGATAGAGTCGAATTGACGAGAGAGAGCGTCTGCTTTGATGTTTTTGGACCCAGGTCGATATGTTATCTGGAACTGGAATCTCGAAAAGAAAAGCGACAATCTGGCTTGCCTGGCATTCAGACGTTTAGCAGTTCTTAGATACTCCAGGTTACGATGGTCTGTGAAGACTAGAAACGGTTCTTTAGATCCCTCCAGCCAGTGTCTCCACTCCTCGAGTGCCGCTTTTAGTGCCAGAAGTTCTCGGTCGCCAACATCGTAATTCCTTTGCGCATGGGTGGAGTTTGAGAGGATCTCCTTGACGTTGGGACAAAACAGCGCCAATACCGGTGTTGGAGGCATCGACTTCAAGGATGAATTGGCGGTTGGGATCGGGATGGTGTAGAATAGGTGCGGTCGTAAACCGATGCTTGAGTTCCTGGAAGGCTGACTCACTTTCTGGGTTCCACGGGAGACGTCGATGGCTCTTGCGGGTCAGGGAGGTCAGAGGACCCGCCACCTTACTGAAATTTTGTATGAACCGTCGATAGAAATTGGCGAATCCTAAGAATCTCTGTAGGTCTTTTAGAGTTTCGGGCTTGGGCCAATTGACCACGGCGGTGACTTTGACGTCGTCCATGGCGACCCCTTTGGCACTGATGACGTAGAAGGAGAATCTTGGTCTGGTGAAACTCACACTTGGAAATCTTGGCATAAAGCTGGTGTTTAATGAGTTTCTTTAGCACAATTCGGACATGATTTACGTGGGATTCAAGGTCTTTAGAGTAGACTAGAATGTCGTCAATGTAGACGATAACAAACTTGTTGGGTGAGGTGGAGGAACATATGAAGCCGTTGGCCAGTTCCTCCTTGATGTACTGCGACATGCTTTCGGTTTCTGGCTGGGACAGTGGGAAGATGCAGCCTCGAGGTGGTGTGGTTCCTGGTAACAACTCAATGGCGCAGTCAGTCGGTCTATGAGGTGGAAGTTGTGTGGCTTTCTCCTTGCTGAAGGCCACCCTGAGATCGTGGTATGGAGCAGGCAGGGTGGAAACATCAATGGCGTCTTCAGTGGTGGCCTGAATATGGTGAACGGCCTGAGTGGGTTTGAGCAGACAGGTGGTTTGACAGTCGGTGGACCAGTTAGTGATGTGGTGTTGTTTCGAGGAAATGGATGGGTCATGAAGCTCCAACCAGGGCAGACCGAGAATGATGGAGTGATCGGATGACTGAATGACGTCAATTTGTTCAACGTGTTGTGAGCCAGTCATTAAAGTTAGAGTCTGTGTCTTGGTAGTGATCTTCCCAGATCCTATTGGTCGTCGGTCAAGAGCTGCGACGGCCACCGTGGGGGTACATGAAATCAAAGGGAGACGGTTTATAGAAACAAATTCTTCATCAATGAAGTTTCCAGCCGCTCCAGAGTCAATGAGGGCTAGCGTGGTTATTTTAGCATTCTTATATTTTAGACTAACTTCAATTCTCAAAGCGGAAGATAATGACATGACACTCACCCGACAGGATCTTGGTCGAGGCGGACAAACAGGGCAGTTAACACGGATGTGCCCTGCGGCTCCACAATACAGACACAGATTATTCTGGAGCCGTCGGCCTCGTTCCTCCGAGGAGATGTAGGCAGTGCCGATTTGCATGGGCTCCACGATGGAAAAACTGGGTTTGGGTCGGTATGAATAGCCAGGTCCATATACTGATCCAGAGTCTTGTCCTCATCACGATTAGCCAGCTCTGACTGCAGTTCCTCTCTCAATCCACAGCAATAGATCGTGAGTAGTGGATTGCTGTCCCATCCTGTCTGAGCGGCGAGAGTTCTAAATGTCATAGTATACTCGGCTGCCGTGGATGTGCCCTGTTTGAGCGTCATCTATGTCACAATTTTGGTTTTGTTCTAGTATTTCCTATGTTTCCTTATTTGGTCATGTTCCTGTTCTTGTTTAGTTGATTAGTTAACCCTTGCCACCTGTGTTCCTCACCTGCCCTGCATTTACCCCTGTGTACTTAAGCCCTGTGTATTCTGTCCTGTGTGTCGATCATCAATGTTATATGGATGTCTGTAACTCGCTGGCTACCTAAGTTACATTAAAGTGAATGTTAAAACGTCTGTGCTCAGTCATTGCCTCGTGCTTCTACAGATCCGTGACACAATGTTTGTACCATCAGCTGGAAAAAAATAATTCTGAAAATGATTCCAACAGTCTTGTTTTTTCTGTGCCTTTTTTGTCATTGTTGTGGTGTAGACCCTGCTATTTTTTTATAACATTGAGAACAATGTTCAGAAATTTATCTTTATCATTATCCTTCATTATCTATTGTTATTGTGCTTGGTGTGAATGGGCCTTAAGGGTATCATTAACCCTAATTAAGGGTTGTCTTATCTTAAGGGTTTTCATGCAACCGGACTGTTAATCTGAATCTATAAAAGTATACAACAAGGTTAGGTGTGAAAGTACTCATGTAAGTAATTCATGTGTCTGTGCCCAAAATTGACAGTAAGAATATAGCATGGGCATTTAAAAAAACAAATATATATATATATATATACATACATATATATGGGAATGGGAATAATATGCAAATAAGGTCATGGGTATTTAAAAAGATACAGTCTCTGAATGTATGGTTATTTATCAAGGGAAACAAGGTACAGATCAAGGCAAATATATGAACAAGAGGGCTTTATAAACATTTGTGTGTGTGCATTTGCAAAAGCTTCCCTATTAACATTTAGGATAAAATCTAATCAAAGTTTTATTTTGAGTGCCTGGATGCTTCATACAATGTTTATGTTTTTGTTGTTGTTGTTGTTGTTTTTACCAAATGTCTTCAAATGTTTTCTAATGTGGGTTAGAAAATTAAATAGAATTACTTTAAAATATCTTTGTCTATGTTTTAGACCATGCTTAAGTTGCTGGTGTCAGGGGAAGGAATGTCTCGTACAGGAGTGATGATTTCCATCCCTCAATATCCTCTGTATTCTGCTGCTTTGGCTGAGTTGGGTGCTGTACAAATCAGTTATTATTTGGATGAAGACAGCTGCTGGAGTTTGGACGTCAATGAGTTACGACGTGCTCTGCAGGAAGCAAAGAAGCACTGCAGCCCTCGAGCTCTGTGCATTATAAATCCTGGCAACCCCACAGGTGTGATCTATTTATCAGCTTTTATTGTGGCCAGTTTGTGTTTTCAAAAAAGAAAAGAAAAATAAGGACTTCAAAGCGATGTCAAAATTAATTTAATTAATTAATTAATTAAAAAAAAAAAACAAATTTGTTAAGTTTATTACAAACTTAATATATAAAAGTATATAGCATATCAATGGGTTTTTGTAACAAAGATATTTCTATTTTTTAATTTTTAATTTTTTTAATTTTTACTCAAATCACTGACTCTATCCAAGTTATAATGTGAAAAATTTATTTTTATTAGAAATTAGATTTATGGAACTTCAAAATAAGGGTCACTATCCACCATCATTACCAAGCATGGAAGAGCCAGGATAACTAAACATATATATATATATATATATATATATATATTTTGAAAGAGGAAAAAAATCATCTGAAAATCGAAAGTCATGAAAAGAAAAAAGTCATATACACCTAGGATGGCTTGGGGGTAAAATATAGGGTAATTTGGGTGAACTATTCCTTTAATCATAAACTTTTTATTTTTTTCACGTCGACTGACATACAGTGTTGTGTTACCTTTAATTTAAAAAAATTATAATTAATTAGTCTTATTTGTTTTTCTTATATTTACCATGACAAAACTCTATAGTAATATTTATTACAGATTTCTCAGGTATCACTAAAGAAAACATCAAACTAATCTTACAACATTGCTTGTCTTTACCTGACAGGTCAAGTGCAAAGCCGGCAGTGCATTGAAGATGTGATCCGATTTGCTGCAGCAGAAAACCTTTTCCTCATGGCTGATGAGGTAATTTGTATGATAGGCTTATTTGTTTGTTTTTTTTTTGTTTTTATTAAATACATATTTAAAAAACAGACAAATTGAAAACACACACATTAATAATAATTTCAATCTGTCCCACTTCCCCCCTATTCAGGTCTATCAGGACAATGTTTATGCAGACGGGTGTCAGTTTCACTCCTTTAAGAAAGTGCTGTTTGAAATGGGTCCGGAATACTCTGAGAAAGTGGAACTAGCTTCATTTCACTCAACGTCAAAGTGCTACATGGGAGAGTGAGTATTCCAAACAAGAAAAGTGCAAATGATGTTTAGGGGATTTAGGACTATTATTCCATAGGGAATATTATAAAATCTAAAGAACTGGTTCCAATTCACAATTTTCCTAACCACTGCTTGTTTTTAAATGATTATTTTGCCTTATTAAAAATCATGTCATCATTTACTCACGCTTATGTAATTTAAAATCCATAACACTTTTATCTTTGAAACAAAATTAAAGGTATTTTTAAATAAAACAGATACTTCTGTTCCTCAAATAAAAAGCCTATTACACCAAAAGTTTCAAGACCTCTGAGAAGACATAATTGCTGTATAATGAACAGAATTTAGGATTTAAGTTAGATTAACAGTGATTAATACCGAAAGTATTCAGACCCCCATAATTTTTTTACTCTTTGTTATATTGCAGCCATTTGCTAAAATCAAGTTCTTTTTTTCCTCATTAATGTACACACAGCACCCCATATTGATGGAAAAACACAAAATTGTTGACATTTTTGCAGATTTATTAAAAAAGAAAAACTGAAATATTACATAGTACTAAGTATTCAGGCCCTTTACTCAGTATTTAGTAGAAGCATCCTTTTCATCTAATACAGACACTTTTTGGGAAAGATGAAAAAAGTTTTTCCGACCTGGATTTCGGGATCCTCTGCTATTCCTCCCTGCCGATCCTCTCCAATTCTGTCAGGTTGGATGGTAAACGTTGATGGACAGCCATTTTTAGGTCTCTCTGGAGATGCACAGTTGGGTTTAAGTCAGTCATTCATCTTTCCCTCGATTGCAAACAGTCATCCTGTCCATGCAGCAGAAAAACACCCCCACAGCATGATTCTGCCACCAACATGCTTCACTGTTGGGACTGTATTTCTCCACACATACCGAATATCACATATTGAATTCACAAATTACTTTTGTTGTCACTTTTAAAACAACTTCATATATTGTTCCTTGATACTTTGAACTAAAGGTGGTGAGATGATGTGCTAAAGATATATTGTATACAACACAAATGCTATAAATGAAATTGTTTGTTTTGACCAAATAGTAGTGTAGTATCCTAAAATAAAGTAAATTGCTTAGCTCTAATCCTGTCTGTCTTGCTGTCTGTCTCTCTTTAAGGTGTGGTTTTCGTGGTGGTTATATGGAGGTGGTAAATCTAGACCCTGAGGTGAAAGTTCAACTCACTAAGTTGGTATCTGTTCGGCTATGTCCTCCTGTGCCTGGACAGGCTCTTCTAGATGTAGTGGTCAACCCACCACAACCAGATGAACCCTCATATGACACATTTATCAAGGTCCATATTCAAGGTCTATGTTTATTGTTTCCTTTGTGGACTCCAAAAAATAACTCAGAAAAAACACAGTTTCACAGCAGTCAATATCAAGCAATTTCACAGATTTTAAATTTACTCAATTCCAAACATTAAACTATAAAAAAAAAAAAAAAAAAAAAAAAGATGTGTTAAAAGTGTTTTGATTTGGAGTGTCCTAGTTCAGTGGTTTTCAGGCTTGTTCCTGGGGACCCACAGCTCTGCGCATTTTGAATCTCTCCCTAATTTAAACACCGGATTCAGATAATCAGCTCATTAAGAAAGAGCTCCATGAACTCAAATGAGTATGTCAGATAAGGGAGACATGCAAAATGTGCAGAGCAGTGGGTCTCAAGGAACAGGATTGAAAACCACTGTCCTAGTTAACAGATTTCTGTCCAACCAGAACATAATCAAACCTTTGTGACCTCCATTGTTTCCAGGAACGCACAGATACTTTGGACAAACTAGCAGAGAAGGCCAAAATGACACAAGATCTCTTAAATCAGGTCCAGGGAATAAAATGTAACCCAGTGCAGGGTGCAATGTACACTTTCCCACGCATCCACCTCCCACCGAAAGCCATCATGGAGGCCAAGGTAGGATCCACTTGTGATTAGTTTAATTTAACAGTTGTTTACTCATAACTTGCATTATTTTGATCAGACTGCTATCTGATTTCATTGTATGACATATCTTTATTGAAAACACAACATCTTTCCCACAACCCACCCCAGACAGGTAAAAAAAATACAAATTACACATAATTCGTATATATCATAACTTCACACATCTAAAGCATATTCAATATTTAAATTTTTAACAAAGTCCAAAAATAGCTCCCAGATATCCAAAGTAGTTTCTTTTGAGTTTCTTTCTTATTATATGTAAGTTGTTTAAGAGACAAACATGTTATTAAGTTTTTAACACAGATGTAAAGGAATCGGGAAAGTTAATTGAGAAACATATTGAGTTACCCCAACCCAAAACCCCTCCTCACACTCATGTGCTATTCTGATTTCTAATAGACAGCTGTTTGGTTTGAAAGTGACTTCTTTCATTCTGACTTCAGACATTTGCTAATGTAACTGCATCTTAGCTCCCCTTTAAACTGACTTGAATTGGGATTCATGGATCATATTCCACTGAGTTACCATAACTTATGTCCAACAACTACCCCTAAAATTAACTTCTACGAATTCTTTAGTGCATGCAAGCTGTAAGATCTGTCACAGATCCTTTACAAACCTTGAAATGGAAATATTGGCTAAGTGGGGAAAATAAAATTTATTTACAAAAGCACTGAGTGTTTCTTTTTCTCAAATATGCACTGATTATAGTCCTATGGTGAATAAAAATGTTAAATTATTGTTTACCCTAAGTAAGTAGATCCAAACCTGTATGATTATCTTTATTTTTACAAACATAAGATATTTTTAAAAAAGGGTCACCATTAACATAGTATTTTTTTCATACTATGGAAGTCAATGGTGACCGTAACAGTCTGGTTACAAACTTCCTTTATGTTTGGCAGAACAAAAAATGATGACAGAATATTCCTTTACACCACAAAGACCGGCTTTTCTTGGTAATACTTAATAATAATAAAAATAATAAATAATAGTTGGTATACTTGGTATACCACTTTTTTTTGTCACCTGAGGATTTGTGCTTGAATTTGTAAGTAGTTATTACAAACAAAATTATATATATAAAAAAAACAACAACATTATTTTGCTTGCTTGAATCAAAGTCTCTTTAAAGTGCCCCTATTATGCCTTTTCAAACATGATCTTTCATGCAGTGTGTCATGTAGCTGAAACTTCTGAAGTTGTGACGCCCACAGTGCACAATAAATAAAGTTATTGTCGGTTCACATTCGCCTAAACAAGTCGTCAGCAATTTGAATCTTTTCCACAAACAATTCCAACAGTACAATTTCCACATGGATTACATGATGCCAAGAAGACGCTGTGAGAGTAAATTTGTTTCATATGCCCTTCTAAAAGAATGACAAAGAATGAGTGGTTAACAATTTTTTTTCAACAACACCTCAGCAGTACAAGTCCAATCTTTTGTTGTGTTCATGTCATTTTACTGATGACTGCTTTTCCAATCTTGGGGAGTACAAAGTGGGATTTGCCAAACGCTTGGTCTTAAAAGATGGATCAATGCTCAGTTTATTTAAACGGGCTTGCTCTTCTGAGCTTCTACCTGTAAGTATGATTAAAAATTGATGATTGTATTTTCTAGAGATCGTTCAAAATACGTATTTGTGTACGTTCTGTTGTGTAACAACCCTGCACATAACGGAGTCACGGAGGCCAGCAAGTGTGTGCTGTGCAGGTAAACCTCACTCCCCTGATCTCAAAAAGTGGCGCTCTAGCGACTGACGCTAGAGGTCATAGCCTTTACACCCCTGGTTAGAGTCCCTGCCTGTTTCATTAGTTTAAGTAATGATAAAGATGGCTTAATTCAGTGTTATGCATTATACAATGTTGAAGTTCACAACATAGAGGTGTGCCCGATTCACTTACAAAAGCAAATTGCGATATAACTAATGCATTTTCTCTGAAAACCTCCCTAATCAGAAAGTGTTGTTTTGGTCCAAGCTCTGTAGTGGTAGACCAGTCATAAAGGACTGGGCCATCTGACCAATCACAGCAGTGAGGGCATGCGGAAAGGAGGGGTTTAGACAGACTGATTCGTTGAACTGCTTCACACGGTTACGTTTACTCGTTTACGAATCATTTAGAAACAGACAAAAATTAAATCTATTTTTGTGTGAAAAAAACTAAAGTGGTTTTTGACCTTGCATACATGTAAACCTGTTTTAAGAGACTCATAAAACAATAGTAGCAACCTTTAAAATGGCATAATAGGAGCACTTTAAGACTTTAAGTGCAACTCCTATCTCTTTGTACTGGGAAACAACAAATTCTCTCAAACTGTTTACTAACCCTATGATTAAATTTCATATTGAATTCTGACTGTTTTCAATTAATTCTGACAACAACTGTGCAATAATTGTGGTTTCTTTTGTTTTAATAGCGTTATAAAAAACGTATGACACGTCTTGGGTATTCTATCCTATTCTAACCTAGTCTTTTGTTAAGTTAAACAACATCATAAAACTCTAACCAAATCCCCCATCCACTCCAATTTTAGACAAAGGGACAAGCTCCGGATATGTTCTACTGTATGAAGCTTCTGGAAGAAACAGGCATCTGTTTGGTTCCTGGCAGTGGCTTTGGGCAGCGAGATGGCACCTACCATTTCAGGTTACTTTTCCTTTTTGCAAACAAGAAGAATATGTTTGTGACAAAGGTTAGGGGGTCCTATTTCAGCTAATAGGAAATTGGAGTGAATAAACAGCAATCCAAAAAAAGTAATTATTTCACTTTTTAAAATTTAGTCAGTTGCTGTTTAAGCATAAATATTATCTGCAAAATGACAATGCTGAAAGTTAAATGCAAAAGATACTGACATTTAAAATTATGGCAGTTTAAGCATACAGTTATGGCTTGCTACTTCCTGGGCCCCGTTTACACTAGTGCATTTTAGTTTTAAAACTGCTGCGGTTATGCATACACAAATACGAATACACAAAAAAAACCCAGTCATTTACCCCTTTAAATATTTAACAAGTTAAATATATGTAAAAAAATTATTAAAAAAGCCTAAAAAGTATAAACTGTATAAAGTCTATGCAAATTAAAGGGATACTCTACCCCCCCAAAAAAATGTATAAATAAAAATGTATTATATCACTTACACCCACATCATTCCAAAACCCTAAAAGCTTTCTTGGTCTTCAGACTGGAATTTATCATATTTTAGATGAAAACGGGAAGGCTTGTGACTGTCCCATTGACTGCCAAATGATAAACATTCTCAAGGTCCAGAAAAGTATGACAAACAACGTCAAAGTAGACCTTAAAATTTATGAACTTACTGCTTGCAACAAGTGATGTTGACAAACAAATCTTGGTAGGAGCTCTGATACTTTTTTTGGAATTTGTCACCAGATCTTCACCAGTGGTACTGTACTGTAAATACGCAAACATTGTTATTAAATTTATTTAATAACTCTGTAATAATTTGACTTAAATGCAGTCTATATGTTATGAACGAGGACGTGAAGCATGTGGGTTCATATGCAACAGTTTATTAACATCTCAGAGTGAAGCTGGACAGGGTCGATCACCGGCAAACAAACACAGAGGCGAAGACAGCAGAATAATCCAAAAACGTAGCGTAGGTCAATAACAAAAACAAACTCAGTCCAAGGGACAAGACAAAGGTGTAAATCCAAACAGGAGCAATGGTCAGCAATGATAAATCCACAAGAGAACACTTGAAAATGAACAAGAAACACAGGATTGATGGCAATACACATTAGCAATGATCCGTGATAAGACAGAGACAGACTGTGGTTTAAATGCACCTGATAATTAGACTGTGGGGCGGAGACAGGAATAAAACACTATGGCAACAGACAAGGTGGGTGGAGACAGGAATGAAACACTATGGCAACAGACAAGGTGGGTGGAGACAAGAGTTCATTGATATGAGTCCATGGATGAATACAGACACAAACACACACACAGTTCATGGAGAGCTGGAGTGCCATCCAGAGCTGAGCTGGCACATCCAGCAGATGTCCACATACGTTTCAGTATAAATTTCAGTTTGTATTTTTCACCAAAATTGGCTCAAATACTTTCTTTAGACCAAGCTTTACCAATGCCACTTTCATTTTAGTTCAGTTCTCTTCTCCATCCCAGAGCCAAAGCCAGCCACCATGTTTATGACAATTTGCTGTAACATTAATATAACAAAGGTCCAAAATTGACAATGATAAGACAGTTCTAATGTATGAAGAATGGTTCATGAGTCGACACAGACATGCCTCCTTTATATAGCTAAATATAACACACGGTGGATGGTCATATAATGTATTGAATGATTAGCTTGCTTTAAATTTCTTCGAAATTTGTTCGAAACCAATTCATCCTAGCTCACCTGAACTAAAACATTTAATCATGGTTTTGTAGGTATAATAAATCAGTAGATTTTGTATACAAACATTTCAAACATCACTGTGATTGAAAATGTGTTGGTGTGTTAGTTGTATTATCTTTTGGTACACTGTATGTCTGCATTTTTTTAAATGCAAAAACAAATATGACAAACATGGCAGAGAAAAGAAAATATCTGTAGCTGACCATTCTGTATAAGTAAAAGGACGTTTTTTTTTGTTTTTCTTTGTTATTAACGCAACTTGAATAATATATTTTAGAAGATCCTCAACCACACACTATACAATTCCCCACAATGGTAACTCACCCAAAAACACAATAACAGAACAACAGAACAGAATGTTGCTTAAAATACCAATGGAATATAACATTAGACTTTCACAAGACTCCCTATTTTTCTCATTATTCTAAGAAGTGCATAAAATCAGCATAAAAACACTTTCAACATTTTCTTTCCCATTTTGTGCATGATGACAAGTGAGCTACTTCACTGAAACATGTTATTTTAAAATAACATTGAGTTACCAAAAAGTAACCATTTTAAGTCAGTTTAACATGATTCAGTCATATTTATATGAGAAACCTGATACAATAGTTTAAGATCACAATGAATTGTTAAAAGTGCATCAAATAAAAAAAATAAATGAAAACTAAACTAAATCAGTCCAACCTTAAAATTGACATATTTGTTAATAAGTTAACAAAAAACTAGTTTTTTTGAGTTTACCTGTAGTTTTCAAATAAACTTGATTACCTCTGTTTGATTGAAGTTGGATTGCTCTTTAAATGTTTTCAGATGAAATCTCATCACAACTTGTTTATAGCACAATGTAAATCGAGCATGGTTAGAGCCTACTTTGGCCTCTATGGTTGGTAATTTAGTGAAAAAGGGTTGTATTGCACTTTAGAAAACACTTATAAACTTTCTTCATATTCTTTCTCTCTGTTGATAAAATTTTAATTAGAGTTTTTTCTGTTTTCTTACAGAATGACCATCCTTCCTCCAAAAGAGAAGCTAAAGATAGTGTTGGCAAAAATTAAGGAGTTTCACCAGCATTTTATGGAGCAGTACTCTTAACCCTGCCATCCCATTTTTTTGACAAATTGATTTAGTCAACTTAACTTAACATATAAATCTACAGCACTTCTGAGATGTGCTCTGGATAAATGCCTGAAATGCAAATGAAGTCCTGTTGGTTGTCCATTAAAGTTGTCAGTTTATTTCTATAAATTATTTTTATTTATTAAATGTTTTTGTTTGTATGATTCATTGTTATTTACATTGCAGTATTGAGGAAGTTAACACTAAAATTAGTTTGTTAGCCTCTGGAAGCCTGAATTTTCAGAGGTTAAATATTAAAATTGCACAAAATTTAACCAAACTAGGAGTTGGTACAGACCCTTTTTATTATGCTTTAAGCTATGGTAAGCCCCATGTGTGAACTGGGCCTGCATGTTAACATACAGGGAACAGCTTTAAAAGCATATGAAGGGAAAAGCTTTAAAAACACAGAGTGGCTCACATTCATTTTTAGCAAGGTACTTTTTGTTTTTTTTCACCTGCCAAAACTTCAAAAGTTAAAGCAGCCTTACACCTCCTGACGCACCAGTTCAAGCCTTTTTCATAGTCCTGCATATTAAATGCATAGTTATTTACAGTATTTATTAAAGAGGATTATGCCTTAATTTCAAATGAAAAGTACAAGGCTTCATAAATAAATGATACAGTCATAAGTACTTTATTAAATCACAGCATAAAAATACATATATTTGAGTGCTGGAAGGGTTTGAAAATTTGTGATATTAATGCGCCTTCTCACTCTCTATGTGCACACGGACCACTGGTAGCCATAAACATAGTGTCTTCCTCATGCGTTCTCTCTAAAGAGACAAAAAGGGAAAACATAAAAATTTCAAATTTGCGTACACACATTTGGTGATTTGCTCCCAACATAACAAGTAAAATTTACTGTTTTAATGCGTCACTGAATGGTGCATTTGTTAAAGATCAGGCATGACTTATCAGCTCTAATGTTTTTTTTTCCCCTTACCTTGAGAGTACAATTTCCTTTCTTTTTTCTGGTTCCTTCTTTCACTTTTAGAGACTTGCATATTTGCGTTCAATGAGTCGTCTAACAGAAGAAGATTTGTTAGAGATTTTATAATATATATATATACACACACATACACAACCCTCTTAGCCATACCTTTCTGCAATCTCCGTAACAATCTCTGATTTGGGTTGTTAATCCAGTCTTCCTCACTCTTTTCCCAAATTCTCCGTCGAAGGTCACCACCTTTATCTTTAGCAGGGCTGGGATTAAGGCATTGGCAATCTTCACACAGTTGAGTCTGCCCACTCAGTTTAGCCTGGTAGGCAGCACAGCATTTCGAAAAATGGCTTCCCGAAGACATTTTTGGGGTACCATGGAAGTCCTCAGTTGCCCTTTTCATGCAAGTGGTAGTCTCATCAGTAGACTCTTCTCTTTTGCAGCTAAAACCTTCTGAAAAAGAAGGTTTTCTATGATCCTTTCCTTTTGCGTCATATTTACATGATGGACAGAAGGGAGGTTTATTCTCCAATGTGGAACAAGAAACCCAACTACAATGCATGGCAGATCCAGCAAGCCTCAAACTGCTTTTTGCTTTGCACTTGCAAGTAGAAAGAGAACAGTGCTTCAGATCTGAGCTGCTAATTGCAGGTATTTGGTTCTTGGCATTTTTCCCATTTCTGAGAGGAGATGATTCAAGACTAATGGCTAGGGACATCTTTGGTAGCTGCTTCTCTGGAAGGTCAGACTGTTGCCGTACAACAGGTAGCTTACTGTAGTAGTATACATTACCAAAGTCAGCCAGCCAGCTTGTTGAGGGACGATATGGTGAGCGGGACTCAGTGGAATTAAATAAGTCATGATTATTTGATGCACTAGTTTGTAGTTTCTTCCCTGCTTGAATACCAGTAGAGGACTGGTTCTGCTTTGACGGAACATCCCTGGGTTTAATCTGTGGGTTCAGCGGTTTCTTAGGAGTTAAAAACCCATTCTCCACCATCCATTCATTGGGAGGCACATAAGCCATTAAAGATTCCACTGACCAGATAGAGGCCTCTAGCGAACATGGACAACTAGGATATTTAGCTGATGCAACCGGTTGTAGATTCTTCTCTTCAGCAACAAAATTTGACTTTGGGACAACGCCACTCTGTTCATTCAGTGGGCTCAAAGGTTTTGGAGGGGTTAGAAGACCATTCTCTGTCATCCACTCAGTGGAAGGAACATGAGGCATTAGAGACTCTACTGACCAGACAGAAGCTTCCAGCTGACAAGGCTGGTTATGGTTCTGTAAGTCAAATGGCAACCGCAGAATCTTAAAGTCTGTGTTATTGAAGGTGTTTTCATCTTCTCTACCCGTTACCCGAAATGGCATCTCTGATTTTCCTTTGACGCTTTGGGTAATGAATGATCCGCTTGGTTTAGGATACGTTTTAAAAGTTCTACAGGATGGAGAAGTTCTTACCACAGTAACTTTTGTGCAATCAGGAAGACAATGCTTCCTGGAGTACCGTAACATCCCAGATTTAACCCTCTGTTTATCCTGTCTAAATGCCAATGATTGATAAGAGCACACAACAACATCCCCTGAAGATTTTATAGAACCCAAGCTGCACTGCAAAAGGTCAGTTTCATTATGACTAGCTAGCTCAGTGTGATCCTTATTCTGAAAATTCTTAAGCTCAGCAGGCATTTTGTTGCATTTCATTTGTATCCGTTCAGCTTGAAGTATTTCAGTCTTGGTAACAGCAGACAAATCAGTATTGTTGATAGCATTGGTATTTTGAGTTAGTGTGGATGTACCTTCAGCATAAGCTACTGATTTGTTATCCAAAGAGCTGGGTGATGTTGACAATGGACTACCAGTACCCCTACCGGATTCAGAACAATTGCGGGATATTGCACGTTCATTGGAGTATATACTATGACAAAGGGGTTCGGTTTGAACTTCTGCACTGACCATCACGCGACCAGGGGGTACACCATTTTGAAAATGGGAGTGGCGGGTCTGGTGAAAAATAGTTGGAGCCACATTGTGAGTCATACGTCTGTAGTCCAGCATAGGCAGTTGAGCTTGAGGGATCATGTATCCAGGGATTTGTAAACACTGGGGTAATAGCAACGATGGCATCGTCATACCATAACCTTAAAAACAAAGAGTAATTATATTACACATGTGTGGGATTCCATTTGACTGCCTGGTAACATTTATTGAACTGGATCTTAGCATCCTAAACCAATCTTCCTCAAATTAGATCTTGGAGGCCCACTGCCCTTCAGAGCTCAGCTCCAACCCTAATCAAGACCCCTGAGCAAGCTTATCAAAGTCTCAAACAAGGAAATTACAGGTATGTTAGTCTGATCAGGGTTTAAGCTAAACTCTGCATGACAAAGGCCTTCCAGGGACAGATTAAATGAATCCTATTGTAAATCTGATGTTTGACCTTTTGAACACTACACACAATCCATCTCATCATGTGAAGCTTAGCAAGTCAGAGCTAAAAATTATAGCTTATACTAGGGCTGTACAATTTGAGAAAAATGTCACATTGCGATTAAGGTCAAAATTGCGATTATGATATGATATATAATTGGTTTGACTCAACTTGCTTGTAATCAGGAAAAATGCACACACACATTACTAATAATGCTGAAATCTGTATTTCTCAACTGAGACACAGTATACAGCACAATCTAGCAACAACAAATTAAAACCAAATTATACAAAATTAAATAACAGTATCGTCTTTACATTACTGAATTAAATTTATTACATTAAATTAACATTAAAATAAAATTAAAAAGTCAAAAGTACAGATAAATAAAACAAATACCTATTTTTAGTTGTACATGTGGCCCCAAAACATTTTAGCAGGATGTAACATACTTATATTTCTTTTGGTATCTCTTGTCCAGTGTGCCAATCATTCTCTCAAATCCCTCTTTGACAAAAGTGCGTTCACACCTGAGGTGACTTGGGCGACGCTTGAACATGTCGAGTTTACTCTGGTTTCACATTGCACGTGTCAGCAGGGCGTAAGCAGCGCTTATTTTTTCGGCGCCCATGTTAACGGATGAGAGCACACAGGGGCGGCGCAGAAGCACGTAGCAGGTGCAGAGAAATGACATAAATCAAAGCACATGAAAATACGACAGAAAGACGCTCGTCTATAGCCTGCTGCAGTACAAGCTGCCAGTATGAGAGCGCGCTGCTCCTGCTCTTCAGAAGCGCCACTTAAAACCGGCTTGTTTAACGCGCCGCTTAATTCATGCGAATCGCGCTGCAGGATGTCTAATTGCTTCTTTGCATTGACTTACCATGTAAATCCCTCGCGCTTAACGCTTCATTCGCGTCTGGTGTGAACACAAGAATAAATGTCTTATTACGTCCACAAATGCATTTATTTATGTAATATAGTCGCAAGATTTGCTGTAAAGTAATCGCATAAGCTGACATCGCGATTGAGATATGATTAATCGTGCAGCACTATACTAGACACCTAATATCAAAACAGAAACATGAATTTTCCAGGTTACACAGGATTCCTTAATATCTTTCATATATTGAATATATTTAATTCATAATATATTTCATATTATGAAAAACATGACATTGCAGAAAACAGATGGTATAGAAAAGGGTTTAAATAGCACAAAAAAAACTAGCACACATTATTAAAATAAAAATAAAAAAAAATTTAAAATTAGAAAAAAAAAGGATACCCAAGCCATGAAATCCACTGTAGGGCACATATGGAGTTGACATGGACCACTGATATGGGAATGAAGGCTGGACAGTGGGAAAGTAAAAGGGCTGGTTTTGCTGGAGGTGCTCATCTGGGTGTAATACTCTAGAGGGCAATGTGCCAGGGCGCTGAGGGGCCTGTGCATGCAATGGTCCACGGTGTACACTTGCAATACCACTAGTGGGATCCTGGGTTGCTATAGCAGCCATACCTTGTACAGAACAAAAGAAGATTTAGGATATTTAACAAGTTCAAATCACAGTCAGTCAAAAAAACATTTGTTTTTGAATTGAGGCAGATTTTGGGGATAGTTTTGGATAAATTTATTTTCAACCAAATACAAATGGTAGCAACTAAATTTGTTTGCTTACATTTTTAGAATTCCAAATTAAACTGCAGTGTTGTACACTGCTTTCAGTTTGAAAGAGTTAACTGGTAGCTAAAATGTCACTAAATGACAAATCAGTAGGCAGATTAGAACTTAGACCAGGTTTGTCGAATAATTTGCTGTATGTTGTTAAACTTAAAACTTTTAAACAACAAAAAAAAATTATTAAAAGGTGGGAAAGTCACTAATCTAGCACCAAAAATAGCTAAATTGGCAAAACTGAAGTGGAGTACATGGCTTTATTTTTTTGATAGGGCTTACCTTCAAGTTTTCTACACCAAAGAAAAAGTTATCCCCAAAGTAAAAATAAATCAAAGTTAACTTATAACAAATGCCTTGCTTTAGATGAGAGTAAACCAGGGGTGTCAAACTCAGTTCCTGCAGAGCTTAGATGCAACTCTAATTAAACACACCTGATCCAACTAATCAAGTCCTTTAAGGTTAATTGAAAACTGCATAGTATGCGTGTTGGAGCAGGGTTGGAATTAAACTCTGCAGGGCTCCAGCCCTCCAGGATCTGAGTTTAATACCGAGTAAACACTTCAGTCAGAGGACCGAAATGTGTACAGATGTTTATCCATTGGCTCCACTGAAATCAAAGTGGGTTATTACTTGAATAATGCTAAGTGGCTTGGTTCTAATAAACTGTAATAAAAATGTAGCTTAAATTTTCTTGTGTATGTTAAAAGATAACTTCAATAGCCTAATCAATAGACAATGCACATCAACCTGATTTGTTTTGTTTCATTTTCTTTTGTGTTTATTTTTTATACATACAGACATAGTGCAGACATACATATAATTTAAGGTAATAAACATTAATCCTAATGAGGGAAGATACCTGATGGATCCGCCAGTCATGAGTCAAAACTTTTATTTTCTCAGCACTTTGTTTTGAAGCAGCTTTAGGCTGCATGAAATATTGCAGTAATTCTGTTCTTATTTAACAGTTCAATTATTATTAAACTACTGTATATTTCTCCATTATAATACTTCAAATTTCACACTATTGAATATGTCAATGATATATTTGTTAAGTAGACCAAATCTAACTATTTTATTAAATATGTACACTTTGAATGTTCACTACTGTAATATCACTTTCTTATAAAAGGACATAAAAGTAATTGCATTGCCTGAAAGACATTTCCAAGATGGATGCTGAGTGACAATTTGTGGCTTGAAGTGACTTTGTTATGACACTGCTCCCATTCAGCAATTTAATGCCTCCGTAGATGCATTGAATTCTACAAAGTGGTTTTACAAACAATGTATTGGTCTTGTGGATTATTAAATTTTACTATAGCGATATTTTTTAATTGGCTGTTAGTCTATATGAGAAAATTACACAACACACCGATCCTTCAACAATGCATTGGCGTAAAAATGAACAACTTTTGGACAAATTTTGCAGCATGACTTCTCACCCACCACCACAAAAAAAAAAGATTTTGTGCACTTTTCACTGTACCAATACTTTGTTTTTAATTGGCCTTTTAACTGTTCTATGGCAAAAAAAAAAACTTTAACTTGCCATTAACACAGACAGAAATTGATGGTGTGTTGAGCACTCCAAAACCAAAGCCCCCTGTGGGCCAGGCCAGGCGGACGCCTGTTCCCACCCACTTTGGTGACACGATTGACGTTGGTTTCTCTTCTACCAGTTTAATGTTCGAGCTGCTAGCATGCAGTTAGCTTTCCTGATCGAAGCAACTTCTTAAATTAGGTTTCCGTAGCTCACGCGGTGTCTAAAGGCCTGAATAAGTCACTTTACCGTTGCTTACGTAGTTTAAACGTTTTTAGTTCATGATCGATCTTCTTTGATACATTTAAATCGATCTATTCGATTGCAGGAAAGTATTGTTTGTACAAGGGAACAAGAGCTAGCTAGCTGCATTAGCATGTCAGATTTGCTCATACAGATATATTTAGCCACATACTGCTATAGCAGTGGTCAGAGTGTAATATGCGCTTTACTTTTCTTTAAATACTGAAATTATGATCATTGTGTCAGGGTGTTTGATGTAGGCGCATAAAGCATCGGGCATCGATCCGGTTAGGACAGAGCATTTTTAAGCAGCCCGCTGTCTGTGAAAAAGCTTTGTCTTTGTGTTGTGGATCCGATAGAAACGCACAGCACCCGGAATTTCAAGCAGCACATCGGAGGTAAGGTGACCTCTAACAGGCCTGTTTAACAGCGCGGTGTGGTTATTGAACCGGATAACTGCGTCCCTTTGCGGCTCCAGATGTGAGCAACTGTTCACTGAACCTAAAAATGTTTGCGTATCACAGTGAGATGTTGAGCTCTCATTATAGTACTCAATACTACAACATGAAAATGCCGGGGCAAAACACGTCGATATAAGGATAAGCTATCATAATCGGTAATTGTATTTCTATTCGTTTAGAGTTAAATAGTTGTTTCTTCGACATTTTCATATATAGCCAAATGTCGATCATGTATGGGTTCATGTTGTTAAAGCATCGTTAATGATAACGGTTCCGCGATCAATTTGGGCTTGGATGCTTTTGGGAAACGGCTCCTGTCCCGCCAATTTACGAACCTTAATAATGAGAACTGTAGTCCATACCGAGAGTTCACGACTATGTATTGTACCTCCAATAGGATTGCATTCACATCATTTCTTCACGTGCTGAGTTGACGTCGATGACTGTGATGACCGACAACGTCATATTTTTTACGTGCTGTGTGATGCAGCGACTGATCAAACTATACCCGAGTTACCCAAACCGTAAATGTGTCGTGGACCTTGGTAATATCAGGGGTAACCCTTTATTTATTTATTTATTTATTTATGACCCCAAACTATGAGACGTTTGAGAAAATAAATATAACATAGTATGTATAATGTTACATCTGAAATGTAAATATACAGTTTATTATTCAAAACGAAAATTACACATTAAATAAAAAGAAAAGTTATTTTGTCTCTTGTATGTATGAATGTTTTATGGTTCTATATGCTAGTAGGTATGCACAGTAATTCCTTTGTAGCAACACGTTTCAGTAATATTGCTGTCTCTGGTAATAATAACAAATCATTAATATTATTTTTAGTAAAATATGACTAAAAATTAATTCATTACAACCTTATTTATGTTTTCCTAGTCCCTGCTGATTTGAAATCTAACAATGACAGTCATTAATCCACAAAGTAGTTTTCCTAATAATCACAATCTCACCATTGCTAGCACGAAAAGATGGAAAAGCGAATTTTCAGTAACTGGAAATATTGACATTATCTTTATTTTGTCAGGAGAAAAGATGACACAAAATATTGTCAAATATAAATTACGTAGTAGGTTTTTGTAACAAAAACATGAATATTTTTACAATTAAAACTTAAATCATTGATTTATTTATCCATTTGTTTTTCTTCTAATCATGTCTGACCTTGCCATGTCAATGTGAATCATTCCTACAATCATTAAGTGTGTGGTCTCACAGTCTGGTTGAATTGTCTGAAGTTTATGTAGTCGGCAAAGACATAATGACAGTAATGCCTAAATGTGGGTGTTTCCTCTTAAAATTAAAGAAAAGATCCTAGTAAATATAGAATTTTCATATTGGATAGTTTTCCTTTGAAACCTCCTTTTCAAGGTTCAAAATTAACTTTTGCCAAAAGGAAGTAAAAATTGTAGAAAACAAATTAAGTCATAACATTCAAATATTACTAGGGGTGGGTATCGTTAAGCTTTTAGTAGTATTACTACTTTTATTGATAACACTTCGATCCAGTACTTTAACAGTACTCTTATAAGTACTTTTTGTATTTTTAATAAAAAAATTGAGAACAGAATTAACACTTAATTTTTTAAATGTAAAATAATTATCTGTAGCTTAACAAACACCAATGTTTGAGCAAATATTAACCCAAACAAAACAAATGATTGTAAAACAATGGGCAATGGTTATATTTGGGGCATGCAGGTAGGCTGCAAAAGGACCAACAGTTTTTAACCATTTAACTGCAGCTTTAACCAAAAAAGTTGCAAAATGCAGCAAACAATTAGCTGTGGCTAATGTTTGTTTTACGAGAACACATTCAGATAAATTAGTTAACTGTTTTGGATTAAAAGTAAAATAAAGTTTAGAACCTCTTGCAATGTATAGGACATTTATATATGAAATGAAAATTCTCTTACCTCAAAAAAGCGAACTATTCGGTCCTGCCAGATATTATGCAGTGTTCATAAATTTGTTTTGTTTTTATTTTCTAATTAAAGCCCATATATAATTGGGCCCCCCTTTTCCGAGGCACTTTCGGAGGATCTTTTTTTAGCCATATTCATAGTGAAGCTTGCTAATTAGCACATTATTAGGAAAGGCGATTTGCAAAGATTTATTAAAAGACATTATACTCACTGCTTCTGTAGGTGAGGCTGGATCATGAATGATTCACACGAACATAAACACATTTCGGTTGATCAAGGGCACATTTCCCTTCAGAACCAAACGTAATGTTAATCCTCAGCGTCTTCAGTCACTCAGGTGTGTGGGTAAATGACTACTGCTCTGTTCATTAATACATTCAACAACAAAACACCTCAATCGCTTAGGAGTCTTGCTTGTCTTTGCATCTCGGTCTGATTACGGTTCACTCAGGGCGGGTCTGAGGTAAGACACCAGTCAGTCTGTGTGACACGCTGCTGTCAATCAACTATTGTGGGAGTGGCCTCTGTCTGGGTGATGGCACACCGACATGCATTTGAGAATGGTTTGATTTCAGAAGGGGCAACTTATTTTTCTTCTCATTTAATAAAAATACTGGTGGATCTTTATCATTGTAGGGTGGTTGTGTACACACACTCCCAACACATTTCAGGCCAAACTGCTTGTAAAAGTGCATGTGGCACCAGATGACCCCTTTAATATTATCGCAAATTAAATAAAGGTTTAATTTTTAGTACAGATCGCAGAACCGTTAACGTCAGAGCTCGATACTTCTGTCTTTTATAATGTAGCCCTGGTACTGATTAAGTACCGAGTTTCAGTACCATCTCTGAATGTACCCTTTTCTCCCCCCACAGACACGCTGGACTGCAGGTGTTCTGATGTTGGGTCTTCCTCTACCTCTTGTCAATTCCTCCCTCAATCCCAAAGTCCTCCGAGACAGCTGAACTCTGTGGAACTGCTGTGAAAGTTGTACAAAATTCAGCATGGTTGAGAAATTACCTTAATTTCAAAGTATTAGGGAAACAGACCATTACAGAAAGGAAACGATACTCTTTGACATTCAGAAGCTGGTTGAAAACTCATGGGATACGAACATGTCGGAAGTTGGAGAGCGTCGGCAAGTCAACACAGATTATGCCGTTTCTGTACTGGAACAACTAAAGTTTTTCTACGAGCAGAAGTTGCTGACTGACATCACTTTGCTGGTGGAGGAGAATGAGTTCCCCTGCCATAAAATGGTGCTGGCCACCTGTAGCTCTTACTTCAGGTGGGTGGAGTATGAACATTCAATTGAAAATCTATAAACCATTAAAATAAAATAAATATATATTTAATTAAATGTATGAAAGTATGTTACTAAAATGCGAAACTCTAAAATTCAGTTTTACTGGTAGTGGCATTTTTATGACTTTTCCATGGTTATGAGTATGCTGCTTACTTCAACTGCTCAGTCAGTGCTCTGCTAATTAAAAAAAAATATTACTATTTCTGGGCTGGATGCTTGGGACAATTAGGGTGGTACAATTAATTAAAACTGTAATAAAATCTTGTTGTGAGCATTTCTAAATTGGCAAAAGCATGATTTCTCTGCCACTCTCCTCTTGGTAAATGTCTTCTGGCACAGAGCAAGTGAGCATTTGCAGTTGAACTTCACACACATGCAGAAAAAGTGTTGAAGGCTCAACTTTGCAAATATCAAGTGAATAACACTGGGTGGCAGTTAATCTTTATGAAAAGCAGCTAGTGACATCTGTGTTCAAAATATGTGGATTGTGCTCACACCTCTGCTGGATTAAAGGGTAACTCCACCCTAAAATAAAATGTAGGATTTGTTTTCCCCTCCAGATACCGATAACATTGGAGCTTATCGATAATTTTGTCTTTTATAATTTGTTAATCACTTATTACCAAATTGTTCCAAACCTGTAAAAGCTTAATTTGTCTTTAGAACACATTTTAAGATACATTGGATTAAAACCAGAAGGCTTGTGACTGTCCCGTTGACTGCCAAGTAATAAACATTTTTTGTTTTTCAAGTCCAAAAAAGATTGAAAGTCAGAGTCAGAATACTCAACTTGCCATCGGTGGATGCGAGGATACATTGGATTTGTACAAATCAAGTACACATTGAAGACGTATCCTTGCGTTGTGCCTGACACACAGAACTGCGTAAGCTGTGTCTGTCTAATGGATGCTCTCCAAAATGGCAGTAGGGTGCCAGATCATTGAATTAAGTCATTGTTTTTGTTTTCTTTCCATACTATAATTCTTTTAGCTTCATAACATTACAGTTGAACAACTGATGGCAGATGAAGTATTCTGATGTCTTAAATACTTTTCTGGACCTTGACCGTGTAATTAACTTGGCAGTCAATGGGACGGTCACAAGCTTCTTGTTTTTAATCAGAATATCTTAAATTGTGTTCCGAAGACTAACAAAGCTTTTACAGCTATGGAATGGCATGAGGGCAAGTGATTGACAAAATTTTCATTTTGGGGATGGAGTGACCCTTTAGTTGTTATACAGTACTTTTAAATGTTTTGATTTCTATTAAACTGATCAAAATGACAGCATAGAAGTATAATGTTACAAAAGGTTCTATTCCAAATAAGTTCTGTTATTTTGAGATTTTATATTAATCAAATAATTATGAAAAAAGAAAACAATGTTTCCATAAAATATTAAACCGAACAAAACTGCTTTTAACATTGATAAAAATCAGAAAATAGCAGAAAATAATTATAATAATTGAGCAGAAAATTATAATGATTTCTGAAGGATCAGGTAACACTGAAGTAATAATGCAAAAATGTCACAGAAATAAATAACTTCATGAAATATTTAAATAGAAAATAGATTTAAATTGCAATAATATTTAATTACTGTATTTTGCACAGTAACTAGCACTAGTGGACAGTCAGAATGTTGCACACCAGAATGAAACAGACCGGCCATAAAACATACTGTTCTAGTTCATTTGAGAGACCGTTACAAATTTAGAATAAAGCTTTAATTGTTTTCCTTTTAAAATGTTTAAAATTGTGCTAAATGCTAAAATGTGTTCATGAATGTAAAGTTTGCGAGAAAATACTGCCATAGGTCATAATCATTATAATCAAAAATCATGATTTAATTTTTTTTTTTGTATTGATTCAGCAAGCCAGTGACTGAATGTCTAATTATTTGCCCTGGTTCCCAGCTGAACTGGAAATGTTTGAGTTAGACTTTTTTTTTTAATTGCCTAAAGTGCTGGTCACCATCCCAGTAGTTTGAAAAGTGCCTATTCAAGCCAGCTCATCCTTTTGCTGTGGCTGTTTTTTTTTTTTTCCTTCTCTTTTTTTTGTGCTTGTGGTGAAAAATAAATGTGCTTAGTGTCATGTGCTTAAAACTGGAAATTGGGCATCCAGCCAGAGGAGAACTGGCCCCGACTAAGCCTGGTTCTCCAAAGGTCTGGGGGGACATTCTCTCATGGATGGGGTTTTGGTTCCTTGTCGCCGTCGCCTCTGACTACAGAGACCGTCTGCATTTGATAAATAAATAGTTAAATCTCGTCATTATACATTACCATCACTCTATTCTCCTATTTGATAATGTTCAGTGCTTTGCTACAATCTGTATTGGTAAAAGCACTATATAAATAAAAGTGATTAAAAAAAGGGATCGATAATGATGTTGAATACAACATTCTTATTCAACTCTGAAGTAAAAGAACCACAATGGAATTATATTTAACTAAATCCAATAAAAAAAGAGAAAGATGTATTATTCTAAAGCTGGTAACCCAATTTTATGGTCTAAGGGTGACTGCTCTTTGCTTTAACCAATGTTGTTTTTTCTGTTTCTGTAGGGCCATGTTTATGAGTGGGCTCAGCGAGAGCAAGCAGACACATGTTCATCTTAGAAATGTTGACCCCATCACGCTGCAGACCATCATAACCTATGCTTACACCGGGAACTTAGTCATCAACGACACCACTGTGGAACCTCTCTACGAGACAGCCTGTTTTCTTCAGGTTAGGAAGATGTGTACACACTCTTCCATGGGTTGATGTTATTGTTAAAAATCATCAGATCGTTCGTCTTTGCTCATGTTTTGTAATTTTACATACCTTCCACATACGTGCACAAAGCTCTCACGCTGACTTAAGTCTACCAAGTTTACCACTTGTTTCACTTGCAAAATCTATGAATCACACATTGCCATCACAACGTGCCATTGCTCCAGACTTTGAGCAGCACAGTGTAGCATTTTTTAGAGGTCTCATTTCTAAAATATGTTCGAGAGCTGTGCAAATAATTGAATGTGATCATCATGCTCATCCCATCGGTTAAGCCGATTCTGTAATTAGTAGTAAATCTCCATCACCTGCTTTTAAATGCAGCAGCATTTACTACGCAGAGCCGTAGTTTACTGACAAACTATGCAATATCATGTTCATTGTTGATTTATCACCAGTGATTATGAACATTATATTGCGTATCTTCTGTAAATCTGTGTAGTAAATGTACTCCATTTGAAAGCAGGTGATGGAGAATTACTACTAATCACAGAACCGGCTTTAATGACGAGATTTGCATGGAGATTGCATTTGATTACTTTAACAGCCCTATAGAGCCAATGAAGTGAATGACTGATCATAGTGAAATATTAATGACATTTTTTTAGAAGAGTGGCAGTTAGAAAGTCTGAGTATTTACAGTAGTGTTAATCATTGTTTGTCTAATTATTTCTGGCTTTCGTTGTCTTTATTTCAGGTGGAGGATGTTTTACTGCAGTGTCGAGAATACTTGGTCAAAAAAATCACTGCTGAAAACTGTGTCCGCATGCTAAGCATTGGTGACCTGTTTAGCTGCACAGAGTTGAAGCAAAGTGCTAAGCGAATGGTGGAGCACAAATTTCCTGTCGTCTACCGACAGGAGGCTTTCCTGCAGCTCTCGCACGAGCTGTTGCTGGACCTCCTGAGCAGCGATAATCTCAATGTGGAGAAAGAGGAAACTGTACGTGAGGCGGCCATGCTGTGGCTGGAATACAACATGGAAGCCCGATCTCAGTATCTGTCCTCCGTCCTTAGCCAGATTCGAATCGATGCGCTTTCTGAGGTGACCCAACGTGCCTGGTTTCAAGGTCTTCCACCAAACGACAAATCAGTGGTAGTGCAAGGCCTGTACAAGTCTATGCCAAAGTTTTTTAAGCCCAGACTGGGCATGACCAAGGAAGAAATGCTCATTTTTGTAGAGGCTGAACCACCAGCTGAAAGCCACCCAGTTGTGATAGGTCCACGTCACACAGTGGTCTGTTACAGCCCTCAAGCAGAGAAGGTCCATAAACTGTGTAGCCTGCCTGGAGACTTGCAGAAGGTTGGGACATTGGTCACTCCAGACAATGATGTGTTTATTGCTGGTGGACAGATACCACTGAAGAGCACTCTAGCTACCCACGGAAGCAAAAGTGGCAAGCTACAGGCTGCCTACTGTTCAGTGGACAGCTTCTACTGGCTGGATGCCCAGCAGAATGCATGGGTGGCCAAAACACCAATGCTATATGCTCGCACTAAACCATCACTGGTGTATTGTCAGGGTTTCATTTACGCTATTGGTGGCGATAATGTGGGTGGAGAGTTGAATAAGCGCACAGTGGAACGCTACGATTGTGAGAAGGATGAATGGAGCTTGACCAGCCCTCTTCCCTGCGCCTGGAGTTGGAGCACAGCGGTAACAGCCCGGGACTGCATTTATGTCATGACACACGACCTCATGTACTGCTACTTCCCTCGAGCTGACACTTGGGTGGAAATGGCTATGCGGCAGACCAGTCGCTGCTTTGCTTCAGCTGCTGCGTTAGGAGACCTCATCTTCTATATTGGTGGTCTACATGTGGTGGGCAACACGGGTATGCGTCTGCCAACAAGCACTATTGATGGCTCCTCTGTGACGGTAGAAATATATGATGTCAACAAAAATGAATGGCGTCTGGCTGCTAACATCCCAGCCAAGCGGTACTCTGACCCATGTGTACGTGCTGTGGTGCTACTGAATACGCTATGCATCTTTATACGTGAGACGCACTTAAATGAGCGGGCGAAGTATGCTCTCTATCAGTATGACCTGGAGCACGATTGCTGGTCTTTGCGGCAGCCTGTGTCAGAACGTGTGCTCTGGGACCTCGGCAAAGATTTCCGCTGTGCCGTGGGTAAATTATACCCGTCCTGCCTTGATGAATCTCCCTGGAAGCCACCCACTTACCTCTTCTCTCCTGATGGAGCTGAGGAGTTTGAGGTGGATGAGGACATGGTGTCACTGCCTCATGTATAGTTAATGGCATCGTCTTTAAAACTAACCTGTAATTTATCCACTGTTCTGGAATAATGCTCTTCTGTTTTGAGAGGAAAGGTGATTAAGCTGATGGACGGTCCTCCCTTAATGCCAGGTGTGCTCATGGAGATCAAATGTTTAATTGGAAATAAAAGTGTTTGATTTTGACCCATCCCCAACACATGTATTTTGATCATTTTCAAAGCAAGGTTGAGAACATAAATATTTAATTTCCCTCAGTACAAGTTTGGCATTCTGTTTTAACAATTTGATGGTATAAACAAATGATGCAATTAAATCTTTTTGGTTGAAAAAGGCAACTGTGCACCCAGAGTTCATAAATGTCTCACTCTTCTTTGGTCCAGTTCATCTTCCAGAAGTCAATTCCTCACCTTTCTCCTAAATGTCACCAGAGTAACAATAGGTTCAAAGGGGTTGGCGAGATATTTTGTTGTATGTTTTGGTTCGCCACTGGTTTGGTGACTTGCTTGACATTGATTTTGTCGTTGCCATTGTTCGCATCTGTCTTGTCATAGTTCAGATTCGCTGTGGTCTGTCTATTGTCTATCTTGCATGTGGCATCATTTGACCTCTTAAAAGGGTAGGTTTTGTTCTTACAACCACAAACACACTAGCGATACCTCAGGATGCTTTCCAGTCTGGTTGCATGCTCTGTTTACCATATCATTTATTTCTCTCTGAATTTTTTTGTTTTTTATTTCTCCGGGCATCTTGTCTCCAAGTTCCTGTGTTTGTCCTTGATTATAGAAAAATGCAGGAAATGCCTGCTACAGTATTCATTCTCCATCATGTTCAGAAGTCTGTATGTTTAGATACTGAAAGTGTGGAACTGAATTGAAACAGCTTGAAAATAATAAAACAATTTACTCTTGAGTCGTCATGAAGCATCTTCGAATTGAATTGCTTTTAGGCTCTGGGTTATAATGTAATAGTGCAATAATGTGTTCAAAACTATTATTTTCTGTCACCCAACACCCTTCTTTAACAACTTGGTAGGCTATTAATACAATGCAGAAGTAAGAATGAGGTTGCCTTCAAATTGCAGTGAAGTACAACAAATGTAAGATCAAAACTGCTTAAGATCTTTGCAAAGGTTTTACGTTAACCATCAGTGAAATTGGGGGGAAAAATGCCACTCTGCTTTCTCAAAAAAAAATTATTCACTCAAGCTTGTGCAGCTTTTTAGGCTTTTGTAAAGGTATGTTTTACCCCTGTAATTTAGATGAATGGTTAGTGCTGCTTTTTACCCAGGGTTATGAGCCCTTGCTCTGGAGCAGGGAAAGCAGTCTTTGTGCATTGCGGGGCCAAATGTGTTCATCTGTCAATGTTAAAATATTGCGGCTAGATGCTTAGCTACAGACAACTTCATAATTATGTGCTTTTGTTAATTGTTTCAGCATTTGTTTTAGGTAAAGTGTCAATCGTAGAAGTGGAGTGAAGAGACTCCATTTACCTAGACTTCTGTTCTTACCTTTTATAGATGTCTTTTCAGGAAAACAAAAACTTAAATGCAAAGTTGGAATTTTAGACTATTAAGGCTATGCAATGCATGTAAACAGGCTGTGTGCTGCATTTGTCTCATCAATGACACTGACACACAAATATGAATATAGCCTAGGGTTCAGGAATGTAGAGATTGGAATGTCATCTTAAAAATAGTTACCCCAGGGGCAAATTATGATCAGTGCAAGACAACCCAGAATTATGTTTACAAACAAATTTTGTGAGGAGCAGGTAAAAATAGCCCCACAACACCAATCATCCAATCTCCGTATCAGATATTTCTCACTTCCTATAAATAGCCTAAACCCCTTCTCTCAGTATCTCGATCTAAGCATCCCTCTTCCGTCCCTGCTCCTCCTCTTGTTTCTCCAGGGGTTCACAATATTTCAAGTTTCACAATATCAGTAGACTGTCTGATTAATGTCTGCCAACTCTTTGTGATGACATTGTGTTGAAGGGACCATCAAAATAAAGTGAAACCAATTTTTCTGTAGGTTCACTTTCACTGCTGACAGCTATTAACTGACAGCCTGCTTTTCATCCAGATGTGGCTGAGCTTTTGGCAGTTTTAAAATGGTGTGTAGTTAGCATATTGTGATAAAGTTCATTATTTTCTGTAATGTACTGATAAACATTAGACTTTCATATATTTTAGATTCAT
>JAUYWG010000046.1:6182542-6207613 GCA_034779775.1 Enteromius afrohamiltoni | reverse complement strand
GCACCCTAATTCTCAATATAACTGTTTTCACTGATATTTTTAATGGTTTCTGTTGTCAGAAAAATGGAATGAATATGGAATAGTGACTGAAATGCACGCCATTATCAGGCCTACTGAACTAGCTCTACCTTACAAGATGTTAATCTGGATTAAAAACCTTATTTATAATCGTTTATAATTATATTTATAATTCATAATAATGAAGCCAAGTACACATAAAATATAGACAATGGCTATGCTGTGATTTTGGCTATATTTGCATGTAAAATAGAGTTACAAGCAACATAATATCTATTTTAACTGAAAGCCCTGCTCCTCTCAGCCGCTCGCTGAACAGAAAGAAGAAGATGGCCACGGCTGGGCTGATGGGAATTGTAGTTCCTGCTACCTCCCTTTTGCTCCATTCGCCTGAGCAAACTTTCTTTAGAAGACCTATCATTTTATCGAGTCATGCGACCACGGTAGTATCGTAAACATTTGATATTGCGCTACGACGGTATTTACAATACCGTTACATCCCTAGTATTTTATGTTAGCTGACAGTAATGCTTTATTTTTAAAGGTGAACCACTTGTGGACTATTTTTTTTTGTTTGTGTTTAGCAAATTCTCTAATTTATAACAGTAATATAAGAGTTAAAGGAGATGTCATCATTTCTTCATCATCAAGTAGTGAGTGCCGAAACACAAAGGAAGATATTTTGAAAAAATGTTTTGGGTCACGATTGGCTGCCATAGTATTTTTCTACTATGCAAGTCAGTGGTGACCCAAAACAGCCTGATTACAAACTTTTTTTCAAAATATCTTCCTTCGTGTTCAGCAGAACAAAAAAACTACTTTAGGGTGAGTAAATGATGACAGAATTTTCATATTTGGGTGAACTATTCCTTTAAGGAATTTTATAAGGTGCTGTAATTCTAATTATGTGTGGTGTCTTTTAGATCGGAGGCACAGAAGAATATAACATCTGTCAGGGCATTGAAGATGGCAGGATCACTAAACCAGTCGTGTGCTGGTGTATTGGAACATGTGCCAGCATGTTCTCATCTGAGGTACATCCTTTTACATGGCATTTGAGACACTTATTGCATATTGGCCCTGGCTCAACTCTCAGCCCATGTGGTGCTTTGAGTCCATGCTTTTAATGCACAGTGAGGGCTCAAGAGAATTAGATGAAATGGGACACCCTACATTCTTGTGGACTTGATGGATATTTGACAACAAGGGGAAACTAGACCACAAATCCACAGAAAGTGCTGCATTTGGGACATGGGGAATGTTATGATTTTTTTTTTGTTCTAGACCTGTTCCATATGTGCAACCTAACTAGTGACAGCAGTATCATAGTGTTGTGTTCATTTAAATGTTTAAGGTGCAGTTTGGCCATGCAGGAGCGTGTGCCAATCAAGCATCAGAAACGGCTGTGGCTAAAAATCAAGCACTACGGGACACAGGTGCATTTGTGCCCAACAGCTTTGATGAACTAGGTGATGTCATCAAGTAAGTAACATAAATTAGAAGTATTCTGTATAGCTAATATTCAGGTCCTTTAGTAAGTGCTTTATAAAGAATGGCTTTGGTGATATAAAGTTTTCACAGCTGTATACTTAAATGGATGATATACCAGTTAGGATGACAAACTTGTAGAACTGATCAAGTATCGTATTTATTGTGGTTATGCCTTCATGTATAACAACTATCTAATGCCGCAGTATAAGAATTTTGTTGTGTTGTCATAGTTTTTGTAGTCTGAATTGAGCTAAACTATTTATGCTTTTTTGTGAAGGTTTGTGTACGATGACCTTGTCACAAAAGGAATTATTGTTCCAGCACAGGAAGTTCCTCCTCCTACCGTTCCAATGGATTACTCCTGGGCAAGAGTAAGATATGTCCCCATTGCCATGTAAAAAAAAAAAACCCAAATGATCAGTTCACTGTTCAGTTGCAGCTTAAAGGGTTATTTCACCCCTAAATATATATATATTTTTTAAATTAATCGCTATGTCTTGTTAAACCTATAAAAGCTTTTTGTTCGTCTTTGGAACACAAATTAAGACATTTTTGATACATTCTGAAAGCTCTGCATTGATACTTTTTTTTTTTTTTTCAAATCAAAGTGTAAAAAATTTATTACATTGCTGTCTATGGGAGGGTCAAAGAGCTGTCAGAATGCATTAAAAATATTTAAATTTATGTTTCCAAAGACGATCAAAACTTGACCATTTTGGAACGACTCTGGGGTAAGTGATTAATGGCAAAATTTACATTTAGGGTGGACTAAGCCTTTAATCGTGACAGAATCTACAATTCCATACTAAAATGACGACTGGGTTGTGAACTTAATAGAAAATTCTAAAGTAATTTGAATAAAGATATAATATTTTTCTTTTGTGTACAATCCATCAAAAATATATTAATTTGTGGTCTTAATTAATTTGAGGTCTTGTGGGTTTGGACCAACATGAGGGATAGTAATTAACAACAGAATTCTCATTTTTGGGCAAACCATCCCTTATTTATTTGGTGTGCTTGACCATGCCCTAATTTTGAGCCAACAAGGAGTTGTCAGTCTTCTCACAGTTAACCTTAGAAAAAACGTTTTTCAGCTCAAGCGCTCTCAAGTATGTGGTGATTTATGTGTGTGGAGTTATTTGTGAATGTGTAACCAAGCACAAAATCCTTCTTTTTTCATTTTCAACAAATACAGCAAAGAGCAAATGCACACAAAATCCATTTAACTGAAGATAATGTTCATGATATAGTTTTTTAATATTTTTTTATTGATGTATTCAATTTTCTTCTTGGTCCAATTTTTTTGGAAGGTAGCTAGAAATTTGCATTTAACACATTGCTGGCTGCTAAAATTTATAGTAAAAAAAGGATATGGTCATGTTTTATGATGTGTGTGTGTGTGTGTGTGTGTGTGTGTGTGTGTGTAGGAGCTGGGTTTGATTCGAAAACCTGCATCATTCATGACTAGTATCTGTGATGAACGGGGCCAGGAGCTCATATATGCTGGTATGCCCATCACAGAGGTGTTCAAAGAGGAAATGGGCCTGGGTGGAGTACTGGGCCTGCTGTGGTTTCAGAGAAGGTTTGTTACGTAAAATTCATTCTTTATGTAGATTTTTTTTTAATAGACTGAGAAACCTTCTGTGTTTGTCTTGCATAATGTATGGTTTTTGCTTAAAATCATGAGTGCATGTGTGTTTTTGACAGATTACCACGTTATGCATGCCAGTTCATAGAGATGTGCTTGATGGTAACTGCAGATCATGGGCCGGCTGTATCTGGTGCTCATAACACCATTGTGTGCGCTCGAGCCGGTAAAGACTTGGTGTCCAGTCTGACCTCTGGACTTCTGACAATAGTAAGATCAGTCACCGTACACGCAATACTGCTGCTTTCCAAAATAAACTGGTTCTGATACAGTTCAGCAAGAGCAATAGTTCACTTTTTGCCTTTTGCTGATATTTGTTGATATCTGTTGTTGTTTTACAAGTAATATTACATTCATTAGGTATTAAGAATACAAGAAACTATATATTTACTAATTATTATACGCAATATTTAACATTTACATGAGTAAAAGTTGAAAATATGATTGTGTATTCTCCTAACTTTTTAATTTTTAAACTGAATCATGTGTCTCTGTTCTGCAGGGAGATAGATTTGGTGGCGCACTAGATGCAGCTGCTAAACAGTTCAGTAAAGCATTCGACAGTGGCCTGCTGCCCATGGAGTTTGTCAACAAGATGAAAAAAGATGGCGTACTGATTATGGGCATTGGGCATCGAGTCAAATCAGTAAATACACACATATAAACCCTCTACATGAGACTTTATTAATTATCTGAAATATTAAGATTTAACTTTATATTCTTTTTTTTCTTCCATGGGACACGTGATGTATACTCGACTGCATTTCTGAGCTTATAATGTCTGTTAAGTTTGTGCAAATTTACCAGAGTGTGTAACAAGATCATTCATAATTTGCCTTGACTTCAGCACTGAGAACCCATTAAGTTATGCAAGTATCATAATTTTTTATTTTCTAGGGGTTCACTTTTTTCCATTCCGTAAACCAATCAAATCCACCATAAATAAGTTAATACAGTCCAAGTAAACAGATCAAAATATACACTCACCTAAAGGATTATTAGGAACACCTGTTCAATTTCTTTTGCAATTATCTAATCAACCAATCACATGGCAGTTGCTTCAATGCATTTAGGGGCGTGGTCCTGGTCAAGTCAATCTCCTGAACTCCTGGTGGTGGTGTAATGGTGTGGGGGATGTTTTCTTGGCACACTTTATGCCCCTTAGTGCTAATTGGGCATCGTTTAAATGCCACGGGCTACCTGAGCATTGTTTCTGACCATGTCCATCCCTTTATGACCACCATGTACCCATCCTCTGATGGCTACTTCCAGCAGGATAATGCACCATGTCACAAAGCTCGAATCATTTCAAATTGGTTTCCTGAACATGACAATGAGTTCACTGTATTAAAATTGCCCCTACAGTCACCAGATCTCAACCCAATAGAGCATCTTTGGGATGTGGTGGAACGGGAGCTTTGTGCATCCCACAAGTCTTCAAATGCAAGACGCTATCCTATCAGTATGGGCCAACATTTCTAAAGAATGCTTTAGCACCTTGTTAAGTCAATGCCATGTAGAATTAAGGCAGTTCTGAAGGCGAAAGGGGGTCAAACACTGTATTAGTATAGTGTTCCTAATAATCCTTTAGGTGAGTGTACATGAAGATCAAGATCAGATTTTTTTCTATCCATTGAAAGTGTAGACAGTCAGCATTTCAAGTTTTTAAAAGTGCATGAAGACATTGTAAATGTAATTCTTCCAACATTATAATTTATATATTTTATTTAAAAAAATATATAACCAAGCTTTTATTTGTGTATAAACATTGAACAGCACACATTATATGTAACATGTAACTTATCAAATATGTTAAATGTAAACTCACAATATGTAGTGTGTGCTTTAGTTTTTTTGTTTTTTTCTCAAAATCATTAGCCTGGGTCCGCCCATACTTCCTGTGATGCTACATTTAATTTCGCGAGCAAAGTCAGTCTGGCAAAGCTGCTGTTTTATAGCATTTCTGTTCCCAAAAAAGTGGGAACCAATGAGAAACAAGAATTTTTCTACTGCTTTAATGAAGCTAGCTACAATTGGTTACGGTGGCTTCAGGTTCCGTCGCTACGCATACGTCATCGGAATGAGTGGTATGATTGGTTGTAGATTCATCTAGTAATATACAGAGGCAGCTGATGGACGCAGGTTAAGCCCGCCTCCCAGAAGGCGGGTAGTAAGGTAGCTTGGCCAGACTAAGCTCCTGTGAGATTTATAGTCGTGGAAGCCAGGCTAGAAAATTATATGAACTCAGCATGAATATGAAAGGTTCATGTGTGTTAAACATGACCTAAAAAATGGTGAGCCAAGAAACTTAATATAAATAAACAGGCATTTATTGCAAGTTGCAGATAAATTATTAAAATGTACTGTCATCCCATATTCTCATTTCCATATACAGCTGCATATCTGTGTTTTTTTGGTGACAGATCAATAACCCTGATATGAGGGTGCAGATCCTAAAGGACTTTGTTAAGCAGAATTTCCCATCAACCCAGTTACTGGACTATGCCCTTGAAGTAGAGAAGATCACCACCTCGAAGGTGATGTTAATGTTTGTGTGTTTTGCTGTGTGGTTGCTTCTTTATGTCATGCTCACATTCAAGTCTATCATGTTCTGCAGAAACCCAACCTTATTCTAAACGTTGATGGTTTTATTGGTGTGGCTTTTGTGGACCTCTTAAGAACATGTGGAGGATTCACACGGTAAGTTGAGACGTTCCTAATATATGTGTGCTTAATATTATTGGTTGGTCTAAATATTTCCAGCACCAGGGTTCGCACATTCACAGAAAACAGAAATATCATGGAGTTTTAAATAGTGATTTTTCTTCAGGCAGTTGCTTGGATTCACAGGGCCTGAGACAGAATGATGTGACCGTTGCAGTGCAAATGTGGGATCTGAAAGTGTTTATTTTAAATGTCTGGTTTGATTCTTTAATCTCATTGTGGAGATCATGTATCTACATTGCATTTGAATATGTTTATGCTTTGCAGGGATGAGGCAGATGAATTTATTGAGATTGGGACCCTTAACGGAATCTTCGTTCTGGGACGCAGCATTGGTTTCATTGGTAAACCACTGAAATACTCTTTACTGTTCAGACACTGTTCTAAAGATGAACATCTGCTGAGAAAATTATCTCTATTATCTAAAATGTTTTTTTTTTCCTATTGTTTAATTGAAATTATTTAAAATAGTTTTCCATTGCATTAGAATTGAGGCAGGTTGCATTTTATGTTTATTTTTTGATTATTTTTGTTTTTTACTGCCACAGGTCACTATCTGGACCAAAAACGTCTGAAGCAGGGTCTCTATCGCCACCCGTGGGATGATATCTCCTATGTCCTTCCTGAGCACATGTCTATGTAAACCTGGAAGCTATTAGAAGTATTTTGGATAAATATGTGGGAATGGGTTTATTTTATTACCTTTTGAAAGTGGGAAGGGTTAAATTATTCACTCATAACCAAAGAAATACACTAGCAAAACACTGACGAATAGTAGTTAACGTTTATGTTAAAGCATGACAAGTCTCAATTGAATTTATAAAACGGTTGCTTGTAAAGCAAGCCTCATGGCACAGTGTCATTAGCCATCTTATATTACCAACACTTTATTGCACCTTCCTTTGCTTTGGTTATGATTAACAAATGAAGAATTAATTTATGTCTCTTCAGGCTGTGAATTCTAATAGTCTAAATGAAGACACAGCAGCCTGTAGACGCAAAGCACCTAATTTTAAAGCACACTCTTAAATGTTACCTATTACAAAATGTTAGTGTACACACCCTGAACTTTTAGTAAAGTTCATACTAAGCACATTCTTCTGGGATAAATTACTGCAACAAAAAAAGTGAAAATAAATCGGCTTCTCTCGTGTTGTTTTTTATGTGCAAAAAACAGTATTTTTTAAAATAAACTTCTTTATTGGTTATTCATGTTGTATACTTTTCATGTTGAGTAGCATTCTAAATTTGTCAAGGGTAATCTTTTTAATGCAAAAATACTATCATTTAAGTCTATACCAAAATGAGTAAAGTAATAAGTGACTGATTCCATTTTCACTAACAGTGATGCCTTGCAATAATATCCATTGAGCACTAGAGACCAGACCAGACTTCAAATTGTGGCTCCCCTGGAGGCACTTATAAGTAATGTTCTCTCACTCTCTCTATCTCTCTTTTATGTTGTTAACCATGAATGAAATTTCAGAAGTGTAGATCTTAAAGTGAAACTATATAAAATATTTTTCATATAAATTTATGTCATTTATTACAAATTGAGGCAAATGTATTAAAAGCTCATTACATTCCCTTCAGCAGCAAAGTCCACATTAACTGAAACTCCAAAGTTTACCTTATATGGTTACTGGGTAGACTCACTATTTTTTTTTTTTTTTTTTTTTTTTATTAAATAAAAACTGCATGTGTTGTGTTTTGTGTTATGACAGTAAACTTACCCTCAAGTCGACCGCTCATGTTCTCATCACATTCTAGCTGTCTCAGCAGGTATGATGCACTTGCACTTCTTGGTGTGGAACCAAATGAGTTTGAGAAACTGTAACTTGTTTGGTTGATTTAGTTTAAACCAGTTTTAAAATCAGTCCACTTACAGAAAAAAAGTGAATGAACTGCTAAAAGAATCTAAACTGGGTGCAAAGATTATCTGTGTCTTGGAACAAATGTGGGTAAGCTAGTAACGGAGTTGTCATATCGAGCAAACCTGTTTCTGAACAATAGATAAGCACTACTACATCAGACACCGCCTCTGCCGGCTGCCTTCTTACTCTAATTACATCATTGCCATCTCTTTCCCAGGTAAACAAACAAACAAAAGCATGGTTTTTAGATAAGGCGACTTTCTTCTCGTATACCCAGTGCAGAAAGATTAGGCTTGACCAAGATGTCACAAAGAATTTATGTATCTTTTCAAAACCAAACATTATTTTTTTTGTATTTATTATATGATTCAAACATTATGGCCCGGTTTCACAAACAGGGCATAGCTTAAGTCAGGACTAGGCATTAGTTAAATTAAGATACTTAAGGAACTTTTACAAAAATACCTTTATATAAGAAAAAAAGTTTTTAACGTTTTAAGCAAATGGTCAAATAGGCCTAACCATTCATTTATTTAGGCTACAACTGCAATTTACAGCAGTAATATATGTATTGATGTTTAATTTTTTTAATTAATTTTTTAGTTTTTTATTTGTTTGCCTCCATCTTATTTGTTCATTAATCAACATTACAATGTGTGTGGTTAAATTGTTCAAGGGGTATGCTACTTCAAGTAGGCTAAATTCTAATCTGGAGTTCTGCCTTTCCAAAAAAAAAAAAAAATGAATGGCTATACATTAACATTTGACATTTAACTGGTAAGTAGTCCAGGAATATGTCGTTCGTGACTAGTTTTATTTTACGGTATAATGCCGAGCTAATTGTAAATTTCACTTTAGTGTGATACCATACTGTGCATTTTAATTTATTATAACACGATGTTTCATACCAGATTCAAAACAACATACCGCCGATATTTCTGTTATTTATTTATGTGTTCCCAGATCGGCGACCCATGTCTCGCGTCAGTTCCTGTAACGTCAACGGGACTCCTGCGGTGTATGCTGCGTGTGCGCATGTGCATGTCGAGGGCTGTTTATGTTGGAGTGTGTATGTTTGAGTGTGCTCCACCACCTCAACATACTACGCACTTTACGAACCGACCGCGCGGACACCGAGATGGCCGCAGCCGCCCCAAATCCGGAGGACGCCAACCGAAACAGCGGCGGGCCGAGCACGGCGAGCGCTCTAGCGGGAGACGGAGAGTCTGAAGAGGCCGAGGAGTTTGCCTCCGCGACCCACTGCTCGGAGCTCTCCCGGCGGCAGAACGAGCAGCGCAAGCTCGGGCTCTTCTGCGACGTGACGCTGGCGTTCAGCAGCGCACCGGGAGCAGCCAACAGCTTCGAGTTTAGCGCCCACCGCTCAGTCTTGGCTGCGGCCACGGATTATTTCACGCCGCTGCTCGGGGGTCAGTTTTCGGAGTCAGTGACGCGGCGGGTGGAGATGAAGGAGTGGAGCAGCGAGGCAGGCCTCGACCAGGAGACGGTGGAGAGCGTCATCCAGTTCATGTACACGGGAGAGATACGAGTGAGCACCGCTAACGTGCATGAGGTTCTGGAGCTGGCAGACAGGTGAGAGAAAACTATGCAGGTCATAAACTGTGTGTCAGAACACAGCGAATTGCCTACGTAGACAGCACTGTTGATGTTCGGTCACAAATGCTTGCTGTGTATCATAGATATCATAGATTTAGTTTTTTCTAAACAATCTTCATCGTTGGGCATTTGTAGGCGTCGTTTGAGTCGGTAGCGCTTTGCAGCACTTTTGCTGTCATGGGCACATTCTGAATAAGCAGCATTTCTGGGAATCATGGGTGCATTTCAGGTTGACAGCATTTGATCTGCATGGGTATGTTCTAAGGCAGCCGTATTTTTAGACTTCGAAGGCACATGTCCATTCTAAAGAATCTTTTGGAAGAATTTTTTGGATATAATACTAATAATTTCATTGGTATTTTCTCCATAGAGATGAAATGAAAATTCTCCCATTATCTACTTGTCCTCATGTAGTTCCAAACTCTTTATTCTGCGAAATACAATCTAAAAAAATGTTATAGCTCTTGTTGTTAACATGGTTAAAGTCCATAACTGTTAATCCAAAAGTGCATAAAAAGAGCATGATTAAAACTAGTGGTTTAATCCAGTGACCTGAATGTGCCACTGAATCTGCATTACACAGCTGAGCTATTCATTAACACTTTTATTTAGTGGATCATTTCAAAGCTATACTTAAATTTAATAATCTGTTAATAAACATATTTTTAGTGGTTTGTTCTTTTAAATCAATATATCACCCACTACCTATTTAGACTCCACATATAATGGACTGCTTGTTTTATTCCTTACCCGCTGGATTGCACCCTAAAGCTCTTTCTGCTTATAATTTTTTTCTTGTCTACAGCTGCTGCTTCATTTAATCAACTTAATTTAACTTGCTGTGCAGTAAAGTGAGGCTTTTATGTTCAGCCTTTGATTAGTCTACAATGTATACATCCAGTAAGCATCAACGCGCATCTCCAAATTGCACGCTGAACGCTTCATCTGGAAAGTATCTGCTTTCTACGAACCTCTAATCTTGCTGAAAATGTTTAGCGATGTTGTAGATAGATAAATGCTCTAAAATGTATATCAAATAGACATCTGCATGATGGTCTTGTGTTATAATCTGATTTACTATTCTGCATATGATTTAAGATTTAAGAGCAAGCGTACCTTTTGACTTTACCTTGACTGCATATGCTTACCATACAAATCCATTCAAAAATGACTAAACCACTGACCCTTGCTTAGTTTTAAACAGGCTTGCCTATAGCTTGCCTGTTCATTTGTTAATTTTTGTAAGGCATAAAACTATTTATTTTCTTTTCCACTCACAGGTTCTTGCTCGTGCAGTTGAAGGATTTTTGCGGAGAATTTCTTAAGAGAAAGCTCAGCCTTGGCAACTGTGTGGCCGTCCATAGCCTTGCGCACATGTACACTTTGGACCAGCTTGCTCTACGTGCTGCTGACATGATTCGTCGCAATTTCCATAAAGTCATCCAGGATGAGGAATTTTACACGCTTCCATTCCATTTGGTCAGAGACTGGCTGTCAGACGCAGAGATTACAGTTGACTCTGAGGAGGTTTTGTTTGATGCAGTCGTCAAATGGGTTCAGAAGAACTCAGACGAACGGGTGAAGTATTTTGAGGAGCTTTTTCGTCTTCTCAGGCTGCCACAGATAAAGCCAACATATCTTACAAGAGTTGTGAAGAATGAGCCTTTGGTCGCACAAAATGCCGCCTGCATACAGCTTGTGTCAGAGGCTGTGGAGGGTCATGCAATCCGCTTTGAGAACCTCAAATCAGCTGATACAGAGTTCTGGGCATCATACATGGCCACATTCCAACCAAGATTCGGCCAAAACATGGATGTCATCATGGTGGTTGGCGGGGTCTCTGAAGGAGGTGACTACTTGAGTGAGTGCGTAGGGTACTTTGTATATGAAGACCGCTGGGTCAATTTGCCACACATCCATAACCATCTGGATGGGCACGCTATTGCGGCCACTGATACCCATGTTTACGTGGCTGGGTCCATGGAACCTGGATTTGCCAAGACAGTGGAGCGCTACAATCCAAATCGCAACACGTGGGAACAAGTGAGCAACCTCACCACACGCAAGCATTCCTTTGGCCTCACTTGCATAAAAAATATTCTATATAGTATTGGTGGTCATGGCAACTTCAGCCCTGGCTTTAAGGATGTGAGTGTCTACGAACCTGACCAAGACAAGTGGCACAACCTTGAATCGGCTCCTAAGATTTTGAGAGATGTGAAGGCTATTAGTGTTGAAGATCGCTACGTTTATGTCACGGCGCGAACGCCCATAGATACTGACAGCGATGATGGGTTAAAGACGGTGACGACTCGCTACGACACCGACAGTCGCCAGTGGCAAGAAGTCGATTCCTTACCGCTTATTGACAACTACTGCTTGTTCCAAATGGCTGTAGCATCGACTAACTTTTACCACACAGCTTCTTGCTGTCCCAAGAGTTACACCAATGTACGTGATGATGTAGCTCGTCCGAAGATCAGCGCTCGGATATCTGATGATATTCTTGAGAGCCTTCCCCCAGAGGTTACTAGTATTGAGGGTGCTGCCATCTGCTATCTTGGTGATGATGTGTTTGTGATTGGTGGCTGGAAGAACAGTGACGATGTGGATAAGCAGTATCGCAAGGAGGCGTACCGTTATTGTGCTGAGCGCAAACGCTGGATGCTTCTACCACCCATGCCTCAGCCACGCTGTCGTGCCACAGCATGTCACGTTCGCATTCCCTACCGCTTTCTATACGGCTGTCAGCGTTACCCAATGCCACAAAATTTGGCGCGGCAGAGAGACCGTATGCAGCAAATGCAACAGTTACATCGCCGCACGTTAACTCTACGCAGGCAGTTACAATCACAGATTGAATGCTAAAGGCCCTTGTTGCTCAATAGAAAAAAATTGCTGCAAAAATCATGATAAAATAGTGTCTTGAGCATTCCCGTGATCCCATTCTTATTCAAATGTGTATTATTTGTTTACTTGTGACATTTCATCACTGGGAGTGTGAATGAAATGGCTGAAGCTAGTAAAGAGAGTATTTTCAGTGTGACTTTGTATAATAGAATATAAATATGTAAAAAAGATATGTTTGTAAATATCTGTACACATGAAACATCGTTTCATGGCCTTGCATGAATTTGCCTTATTCCCGCGGTCAGCAATTTGCAAAATGCTGCACATTGTTCATTTATCTTGGGTCATAACATTCCATGTGATGATGGTTGTCCTGTTACATTCGTGGATTTTTAGATTTGTTTGTTTTGCAGGGTGTGACACCATTTTTTCCCAGTTTGTTCAAATGCTCATGGTTTTGAACAAACCATTAATAATTACAAAATGAACCACTGCATCTTTATTCCCTTTGCATGTAAATGATTTGTTTCTGGTCTTAATTGTGATGATTTTATTGGTCTTGCACTTGTTTGTCAATTCAGTTTTTTTTGACAGTTTTTGTTCATATGTGCAAAAATGCTCATATGACAACTACAAGCACTTAAGTTCAGCATTAGCCCTTGTCTTAATCTTTATTCTTATAGTTTAAATTGATTATATTTGTTCTTTTTCACAGGGAATAAAGACAGTTGTTGATGCATGGTTACACCTAACAAAATTGCAAAACCATAGATCTTCAAAATACAGTCAAGGATTCATTACCTCAGTGTTAAAGGCAGGACTTTGTTACTTAAAAATAATTTGTTATTGGCGTTGCGGCCCATGCCAGTTTGAGATCTCTCAGCTTCCTTGATTAAATTATTTTCACTCATATGATTTTAGCAACCTAATGCTCTGTCATGCAAATTACTGTCAAGAATTATGTTAACATTTCCCATCACCATTCCAATTTTAGTAAGGCATCTACTGACGGTACCCACACTACATCCTTGTCTTTGTTAAATATACAACGCTATTTATAACAGTTGTTTTTTATTGGAAATAGTTTTTTTCTATCTTTCATCAACATTCCCTCTTTGTATCTTCTCATAGTCTTTTCCTGTTTTACAATGATGTCTTTTATTATGAGAAATCTGCATTTCACTTTTACAATCATTGGCATCATTTCACAATGTTTGCCTGAAGAACATTTAGCCGTTACTACAGTCCATACCAAAGTCTTAAAGTTTATCATTTTAGGTGAAGTAATGTTATGCTTCGATGTAAAAAAATCTACTAAATGCAAGGTAGAAATGGCTTTGACAATGTATCTGTAGCTCTCGTCTTGACTTGTGCGGAGTTCCATAGTCATTTCATACGGGAAAAAACCCTGTGAGACATATGTTGAACATACATTATTAAGCCTTTTTTTAAACATTTTCCTGCGTATTGGAGACTCTGTAGAATCTTAGATATTGTATTTACTCAATGGGAAATGTAAGTTTCGTGTCTCTCATGTTGAGATGTGATTTAATAGTGTTTAAGATCTTTAACAGTTTCTTTCCTTCTTGCACAGAGGAAATGAGTTTGTATGTATGTGTGTGCGTGTTGATGGCAAAAGTGTCTGACAATAAGAGTAGCAAGGCTGGGATGTTACCTTGTCCCGCTCTCGTTGTTGTAAAGTCTTTTAAGGGCGAATATAGTTCTTTGCATGTGTTATAAAGTATGCACATGTTGTGGATCTCAGTGATTTGCAATAAATATTTATTAAAAATCTGATATTGTCCAAGAGTTGTTGTTCTGCCTTGTTGACACCCTTCCTGGAGTGCCATTACTATTGTCTACTAAAATGTATGTTACTAACATTTTATGCAGCGTGACATTGTACTACAGTGTTCATTTTAGATCAATTAATGCATTTTCTCATGGAATGTGACTATTCCTCTGCTGTTGTGCTTTACTGTGTGCAAATTGACATGAGATATTTTACTCTTTATGGTATAATCGACAAGTGTCTATAGGAAATATGGTCAAATGAAAAAAAAAAAATATATATATATTAAGCAAACCTTTTCCCATTTCAGTTGTACAGAGTTTTGGTCACCACATTGTGCAGTCCAATAGAAACCAATAAAATAAGTAAGAAATAGTATATGTATACTATTGTATATAATATGTATATATTTAATATTAACTACAACTTTTCCCTCAGTAAATTCCTAATTTGCTGTTTAATAATAGCTAGTTAAGTAGTTGTTAAGTGTATGTATTGGGCAGGATTAGGGATGTAGAAATAGATAGAGAAAGGCATTAGTATGTGCTTAATTACTACTAATAAATGACTAATAATCTACCAACATACATGCTAATAAGCAACTAGTTAAGAAATCATAAAATAAAGTGTTATCAAAAAAGTGTTGAAGAATATTTACCAACTATACCCCATGTAGCAAGTGTTCTAAAATTAATGTATTAATTAATTTAAAACTGGCTGCTTAGTTACAGTAATACATTTTAAGTTTTTCACTTGTATTGCAGCTATACTGTATATACTACAGGAAAATGGTTTCCAATTGACCTCAGCATCATCCTTTTAGTTCACCATTTGCATTTCATACAGGCGTGCTATATGCCGGTCCTGGAGAGACAATGTCTTGCAGAGTTTTGTTCCAACGCTAATCAAACATACATTAATAAGTTCAGGTCAAGGTCAAGGTCTAAGGGTTGCCACAAATAAAGAAGCAGGTGAGTTTTTAATCAAAGTTGGAGCAAAACTCCAGGACCAATGTTGGCCACCCCTGACATATCATTTCAAAATAAAATGTTTTCAAGTACTTTAATTTTGGACATTTTATTCAATGACACAAATATATGTTTGAGATCTAACATTTTTAAGAGTATAGAAATATGTGACCTTCAAATGTACAAACTTTTAATACTGGAAAGCACGTTGTTCTGGTTTTCAGCCTCAGGATTATGAGTCTGTTGCTTGTTCTCTGTCTTAATGCATGTACATTCACATGCGTTTGTGAAAATGTTTCACAGTTCTTCGTGGCGTGTTTTCTCTACATCTTCATCCACTTTTAGTTTTAGCTCATCCTGAGTGATCAGACCATCAGCGTTCCTATCTTGGTTCTTGAACATATCCCTGATGACACTATCTGGATCCTGAGCTGGTTTAAGACGTCCTTTTCCGTCTAAGACTTGCTGTTTGATGAACTGTGAAAACTGTGGAGACGATACAGTAGCTTAGTGGAAAATAATGCATTTGAAATACATTCACTTCATGCTAAGTCTCTTACAAATACATTTGCATATTTATGGCAAAAGGACTTTACCATAAAACTAGAATTAGTCCTGTACTTGTTTAAAGTGCCCCTACTATGGGTTATAAAAGATGCATATTTTGGTCTTAAAAAACAGGTTGACATGTATGCAAGGTAAAAAAACACTTTAATTTTCTCATAATGTGCATTTATTTTTACCTTATTTGTCAACGACAAATAATGCTCAACCAGGATTAATTTTTTTCAAACCCCTCCAGTGATTGGTCGATGTCAATTAAAGCTGTGCACTTTCACATTTAAAACTTTGCAGGATGTTTTAGAGCTGTGTTACACACTGCATAAAAGGTCATTTTCAAAAATCCATGATTGGGGCACTTAAATATTTTTACTGTGTTTAGTGATTTAATATTTTTCTCAAAGATCCTCACTATAACACATTTCATGGCCTGATTGTTTGCTACCTCAGCAGATCAGGGGTCTGAAAACTTCATAAGATTTCTCACAGGCCAAAAGCATGTAGAGCTAAAAACTGACCTCCTCTAAAGGGACCTGTTGGTCCTGGTTGCTGTCTAGTTCCTCAAACAGCTTAGCTGGATTCTCTTCAAGCCAAATAAAGAGGTAGCCTTCAGGAACCCCTTTCTGCAGGGACACCAACTCCAGTTCGAACCGTAGCACTGCACTCCCTGGGACAATACCAGCTAGGAAAACAAAAGAACAGAAGACAGGACGTAAATTTATCAGAAACTGACAAGAATTGATTAACCCCTATACTGCAGTTTTTCCTTATTTTGTAGCCGTTTGAACAATTTAAGCTGCAGTTGATCCGCAATGAAATACACACCCACACAGAATAAATTAGAATTTGTCTCGCCAACATTTTTCACAATGTTTCAGGGTCACAGTACTTTAGCTAATGCTACATGGACATTGTACCTGTTTACACGGGTAGCTGGTTGGCACTGGTGTTACATCCTTTTACAGTATGACACACAGACACATAAAATAAAACATACCTCCTTTTTCTCCATGTCCAAGGTGTGGTGGTACTATGACCGTCCGTCTCTCGCCTACACACATATTCCTTAGAGCCTCATCTAGGCCATCAATTATTTTATTCCCTCCAAGAACCACATCCTGTGGGCTCTCATAGTCCCTCCTACAATGATCAGAGATCAATAACTGTTAGCCATATCACATAACTTCACTTAAATTTAGACACATTCATAACTGAACAAATATTGAAGCTATTAAACAAAGATTAGACAGATTGGGGAAACTCACGATGTAAAAAGGAGCATGCCGTCCAGCAGTGAGCAGTTGTAGTGGTACTCTATGAAGTCATTCACCTCACTGGTTTCATTACACACCTCAGGTCTATGTGTGATCTCCACATGCACAGGATCTTTGACGTTGTGGAAGTCTATCACATGGATGTCAAAGACCAACACGGCTGAAGCTGGAATGTCCTTACCTGGTCAAAACAGAGCTGCACTTACTGTATAGTCACATTTTGAATGTAAATGACAAGTAACAGCACCTATCTGTCACGGTCTAATCACTCATTGAAGTTAATCAGGGCTGAGTCACTACTCACCATTGAGTTTGTAAGTCCTAGTGACTCCAGCATCCTGGCCAAAACCATACCAGTTGTTCTACTGGTTATGTTACTATGAGTTTATTGTTCCATTGTTTAATTTTAAATCTTTGTATCACCAAAACACACCACAATATTAGCATATATTCACACTAGTGGCAGCCAATGAACATGTTCATTCTCTCCATCATGGCTCATGTCATTTCAACAACGGCAACTGACCTGCCCTATACACAAGTAAACCCATTTTTGGTAGAAAATTAGTATGGGTATTGTTTTCATCTCATGTACACTACGGGTGGAAATAAACAGGGCAAATTGAAGGTAAGGGGTTAAAAAAAAACCCTGCACAATTTAATGAAATCTATTAAAGCTATTAAGTGTATGAATGCAATGACCATTCAGAAGCATTTAGATTAGCCACTTTTAAAATACTGGAGTTTTGCTCAGTACATATGCCCACTTAGATGCACGGATTCTCTCATCATTAATATATTTATTTGTATACATACACAATTAATTCCCAATTCCCAATGCTAAAAAGTAATGAACTATTTCATGTATATATGCCATATATATATATATATATATATATATATATATATATATAACAGTATGTGGAAATTAATATATCATACATTTCATTCAACTTTGCACTTAAAATGCAAAAAGATAATCGTACCTGCCCCCTGCTGGCCATATGCAAGATGAGGTGGCAAGATTATTCTTCTCCTCTCTCCTGTACACACACCCTGCAAGCCTTTATCTATGCCAGAAATCATGTAGCCCATTCCAATGTATGTGTTGTATGTCTGGTTGTGCTGATAGCTGTAGAGGTAATACGATGCATTAGAATCTCAGTAACATCTACAACAACAACAAAGAAGCAAAGATAAAAAAGTGTAATACCTGGAGTCAAATGTGATGCCATTGAGGAAGGAAGCATTGTAGTGGTAGCGAATGTAATCACCTGCAACAGACTTGCGTGTACATGGTTCAGGCGTTTCCACGACCTCCACAATAATGTCATCTTTAGGGTTGTGGAGGTCTTCCAGGAGAATGTGATACACTAATGATGCATGAGGAGGGATTTCTGTGCCTGAGGAAAAGAAACACAAAAGATTGGAATGAAAAGTCATAAAGAATTTAAGAGATCTTATAACTAACAGTGAGTGTTGTAGATACCTGTACTATAATGTACCAGTGAATTTACATAAATTAATTGACATGTACAGTGGGGCAAAAAAAGTATTTAGTCAGCCACCAATTGTGCAAGTCACCAAGGCCTGTCATTTTCATCATAGGTAAACCTCAACTATGAGACACAAAATAAGAAAAACAATCCAGAAAATCACATTGTAGGATTTTTAATTAATTAATTAATTGGGAAATTCCTCAGTAAAATAAGTATTTGGTCACCTATGAACAAGCCAGATTTCTGGCTTTCACAGACCTGTAATTTCTTCAAGAGGCTGCTCCATCCTTCACTTGTTACCTGTTTGAACTCATGATCCACAACCTCTAACAGTCACACTTCAAACTCCACTATGGCCAAGAAAATGATCGCAAGAACTGTAAGCAAAAATCCCAGAACCACACGGGGAGACCTAGTGGATGACCTGCAAAGAGCTGGGACCAACGTAACAAAGAATACCATCAGTAACACTCTGCGCCGCCTGGGACTCAAATCCTGTAGTGCCAGACGTGTCCCCCTGTATAAGCCAGTACATGTCCAGGCCTGAAGGTCTGAAGTTTTCAAGAGAGCATTTGGATGAACCAGAAGAGGATTTGGAAAATGGTCAGATGAAAGACTTGTCGTGTTTGGAGGAGAAACAATGCTGAGTTGCATCCAAAGAACACCATAGCCATTGTGAAGAATGGGGGTGGAAACATCATGCTTTGGGGCTGTTTTTCTGCAAAAAGACCAGGACGAGTGATCCTTGTAAACGAAAAAATGAATTGTGATTTCCTGGATTTGTCTGTCATAGTTAAGGTATACCTATGACTAAAATTACAGGCCTCTCTTATCTTTTTAAGTGGCAGAACTTGCACAATTGGTGTTTCTGACTAAATACTTTTTTGCCCCACTGTATGTCCAACTTTATCAGTTTAGCTACAGTATAATGATGTAGGGCAGTTTTGGAAAAATAAGCCAATAAATGAAACACACATGCACTTTATCATCACTAATTAAAGAACCTACTGTTGTGAGATATATTGCTACGACCAATCTTAAACTACACAGTGCTTGCCTTGATAAATATGCAAGCTCTTTCTACAGCGACGTTTGAGGAAAAAAAGTTCAATGTGCAACATTGGTACAGTACTCCTCTATATTTGTTCAAATACACAACACAATCTTTTTATTCTCAAGGAATCATGTAGGCTACCTGCTTACAAACACTTCAAAATGTCAACAATATACCAACACTTCTAAAAATTATCTTCAACAAAAGGTTTAGGCCTACCTATAAGACTGTTACCTACAATTAAAAAGACTTCAGTATAAGAATTGACCATGTAATACAGTTAAAAAGTAGATCTTAAAAGTCGATATGCTTGGGTAATCTTAAAGTATTTATTTCATTAATTGTCATGTACAAAATTAATGTTGGTGAATCATCTCATTCATTAAAAGAAAGGATTATATAACACAGAAGCACAATAAATAGAAAGAATCTAAATTGTCCTGCTGCGAGACATTATTGTTAATGTAACAATAAAATGATTATGAATGAGGATTTTTCTTTGTGATGGTGGTCCAAGTCCAACAGAATACATAAAAAGTGTTACCATGCTCAAGATTTGAAAAAAAAACTATAACTGATAAAGAACTAGAAATAATTCTTGACATCTACATGCAGATGGTTTGCTTGCTTACCATATCCTTTTTCTCCAAATGCCAGAAATGGGGGGATGATGAAGTGTCGTATCTCTCCCACACACATGCCCAGCAACCCTTCATCCAAGCCTTTTATGAGCCAACCTTCCCCAACCACTGAATCCTGCGTCTGGGAACGCTTGTAGCTGCATTATGTTCATATAAGATTAATCAATCAACACACTTCTGAATACATCTGATTTTTGACATGTGTCCACTTAGATACTTGATTAGCTTTTAGATGTTAAATTGCATGGTCTTAATGTACAAGTAAGTGTTATGAATACATATGTAAAACAATCCACACTGTGGATCCATGGCAATACCTGCTAACCGGTTTATTAATTTCTAACTATGTTTTGCAGTTCCCTCAAGTTAAGGCTAACTAGGATAAAAAAGTAGCACTAACCTGGAGTCAAACTCAGTGCCATCCAGCAATGTTCCATTGAAGTGAAAACGCACAAAGTCAGTCCTCATGACTGAGCGCTTGCATTCTCTAGGTGTACTGATGACTTTGGTCTGAACCTGGTCTGCCCTGTTAAAAATGTCCAGTAGAACCAGATCAAAGACTAATGTTGTGTCTGGCGGCACTTTATCACCTGAAACAGCACAGAAGAAAGACACTTTCTATTATATACGGTCAAAAATAATTTTTTAAGCATATCCTTGGTTAATGGTTTTTGCGCCACTGTCAAGAGTAATAAATTATTGTGCAATTAATTTAATGTATATGTTAAAGTGTGTTTTGGGTATATTACCGGCTCCTTGGCTACCATAGGCCAAGTGGGGGGGTACAGTGATCCTTCTACGCTCATTCACACACATACCCAGAATGCCCTTGTCCACACCAGCAATCTGCCACTTTTGACCCACCTGTCCAAAAAATGCAGTCCCCCTATCGTAGCTGCATTTAAAACAAACAAATCGTCCTGCATTATTGATTGTGAAAGGGAACGATTTCCAACACACATAAGCACACACACCTTTAATGGTTCTACAAGTTATTAAAGTATATTTTACACAAGTCTATTTTTATTTCTATAACTCTTAATAATGTTGCCTGTCTATCATGTATCAGTTTTCTTTGAACTCTTTGAATATGACTCATTGAAGAGTTGCATTCAAACTTCACTGAATAAAGCAAGAGGCTCAGAAACCAAGTGAGCTCCCTTCCAAGACAGCATTGGCCACGTATGATACATTATCCTATATGATGTCCAGATGCTTTCCATGCAGGTAGCTTACCAGTGTCTGAAACACAGCCATATATGCAATATAGCCTAATGTTGTTAAGCAAATCTCGGTAAAATCTTAAACAAACCACCTTACGAAAATTACCACGGTTTTACTACAAAAAAGAAAAACACAATTAAGCATGTTGCTACACTAACCATAGTTTAGCCATAGTATCTGCAAAAACTGTGGTTATGATTCTCAAAAAAATAAAATAAATCATGGCTATTGGCTATTATCGTAATGGCTATTTGCATGAAACTGCAAAAGATAGCCTACGTAAAAGAATGTCATGGAAGTAACCTGATTTTACCGTAACACACAAAAAAGCATATTCCAATGGTGCACGTCCAGAAAATCACAGCGCTACGTTGGGCATCTCCAAAACGCAACGGTAGCCTATTGCTTAAAGCAAAGGATTTAAATCTGCAAGATCCAAAGAATGAACATAACTCAGTTAACACTTGGCTGAAGTACCTCACCTAGAGTCAAACAGTTTTCCGTCAGTAAAAGTGCCGTTATAGTGATACCGCACGAAATCTCCTGATTTCACTTCTCTGATGCAGCGCTTAGGAATAAAGTATCGATCGACTGCAATATCGTCGATAGGCCCGGGGTTACAGTCCACGGAGAACCACGTCGCCAGCAGTAAACTCAGAATAACCCTTTGTACCATTTTCAAGAAAATGCAGCCTGTGAGTGAGGTTTGTGCAGTCAGTTGTGGGCTCGTGTAGGAGGAGTTCGGATGTGTAAACGTGGAAGATCTGCAGCTGGGATGTTGCTTCGGGCGCTTTTTCAGTTTTCGGGGCAAATGAGACGCCGCTGTGAATTATTTTATACGGGTATTCAATTGTTTGTTGTCATTGTTTCCTGTAATTATTTCTTATGTTATTGGTTAAAATGTTGAGTAAATGACGCACAAGTGCAAAATATTTAATGAGATCATATTTCGCGGAAGTAAGGATGACACTTTATCAGCGCCGGTCGGTCTTATATTAGAGCCGCTATGTTATTTAGTAGTGTAGCCTATGTGCTATTTTAATATTGCTTTATTTATTGATGTTTTATTTATTAAATAAATATTTTAATTCTGTAGTAATCTATAAGATGAGCCTTTCATCCCTTTATTTAATTTAAGTAGTAGTAGTATTAAATAAATTCCAAAAGCACAAGGCAAACAATGTTAAAGGATGCAAAACAGAACAAAATTGGGATACACACAAAAGCTGAAGATACAAGATAAGTCTCAATGTGAAAAGCGTAAAGCGATTAACCTGGAAAATACAGTAATTTCACACAAACATTTTAAGTGTAAGTTACTTTTGCTCGTGTAATTGCTTAACTAGGCTACGCACGGTTAGTTCAAAATAACTGGGGCATTACTCCTAGTCTTATCAAAGGCAAAAAGTGTCCCAAAATGTATCAGACCAAATGTCTGGTACAAAAACGCATCCCCAGTTGAAGATACATTTGATTAATTATGGTGCCAAGACCTAAGCATCTACCTTCTCAGTTTACTAAAACTCGTTCCAAATAACAGCCTTCTTACATACAAGCTACAAATAACAATAACAGAAAAAAACTATTCATGATAAAATATAAAGACCATTAACAATTACGAGCAATTTTACAATTAATATCATTATCATTATTTATTATTCATTATATTATCATTACCGACTGGCAACAGACAAGTACACGACACGCCAGCGGGTGGCGGTAATGTTGCGCTAAAACAGACAATATGCAAGAGAAGAAGAAATACAGGAGGGTCATTTGAAAAGATTCACAGAGAGAGAGAGTGCGCGTTATATTAATATTGCTTGAAAACTATACAATTGAGGATGTTTTAAGATATAAAGAAGCGCGGAATTTTGAATCTTTATGCGCAAAGGACCTTAAGGTAAGATACACTTTTTTTTATAAATACTCTAATGATACAGGTTTTTGTGGTTTCTGTTGATGTGATCAGTCGACACTAACTAGTCGACGTTAACTTACCCCTTTCTTTTATGGAGTTTATACAGAACACAGCTTTTGTTTACCGTGGTATTTGCATGTTTTTAAACACAGTATATGTCAAATAAACATTTCTAATAAAACAGGTACTGTTATAATAAACATCAGACAGCATGCCATGGAATAAACGAATTCTTTGTCTTTCACTTCTAACTTTTGGCATGTCTGTTTAAAGGTTTATTGTTATTTTTTTAACAATTTTGTTGAAACAACTGTTTTTTTTTTATTATTATTATTATTTATTTATTTACACATGTTTAGCTGTGTTAATAACACATTGAGAAATTAGGATCCAACGCTAAAACATGGTCGAAATTAATAGTTTAATAACTATTATTCTTACAATTACTTATAATATTCTTAATGTCCAATTATTAGATTTCTTGTGCTGTAATGCAATATAAAATATCACGAATTTTAGCATGCTTTTGATCATTATTTACCTAAAAAGTGTCAATTTCAGTAAATAATTTTCTAAACATTTACTGGATGGAAGTTGCACGCTATCAAAAAAAAAATAAATTCAATTAAATTGAAAGTAAAGTAAAATGCCAGTTTTGTAATCTAAAAACTGAGATCAGTTAAATGAAGAAAAATTAGAAGGGCAATGTTTTTCCTCAGCCCTGTTTAATCTGTTTGTTTTTTTCCATATGTATATGCAACGCACTATGCAACAGTATGTACTCCTTTCTTTATTATTAAAGTCTATGTAATCTGACGTAATTACTGTGAATATTGAATAATAGAAGACGGTGGTGTTGATGTTAGGGTGCCTCCTCGCCACCTAATGAGGGAGGTAGTTGAAATATTTACAAAGCAGTCAAGATGAATCCAGGGTGTGGTTGCATCAAACTAAAACTCAGACTAAACTAATGGCACACAGTTGTATTATTTTTTTTTTATTCTTAATTTTTATTCTCATAAATATTGATTAATGAAAACATAAAATGTGAAATCCATACCCATCTACATTAAAGGCTGAAGAAGAGTGAAAAAAAAGGTGCAATGTTTTGTTTTTTAAATTAAAAATCATGGTATGCGTTCTATTTACCATTAGTCAAGGGAAAAGCTTAAAGGCAGTAGATATTTTGTGTTACTTCTGAAGATACCTGCAGGCATATATAAGTATGAATTCAGGTGTACAAGAAGATGCCATCTTTACCTGATACCAGTAAAAAAAAAAAAAAAAAAGATAAATAGCTGACAGTGAAAAAGCAGCCACAAAAACACAAAAGTCTGCAGAGTATACAATTTAGAATATGCATGCAAAATTTGGTTCTGCTATATTTATAGTTCATCATGAAGGATTGAACTAGTCTGCCAAGTTTAAAATCTTTAGGTTTTTTTAGTAGTAGGATGCAGTTTTGGGGTACAAACCAAGTTTGTAGCACTTTGTACTTGAACCCATAATAATAATATTTAATAGTAATTAATAAGAAATTCAGTTACTGTATTTATTAGAGAAAAAATCATAAATTGACATGCATATAATCATCCTAAATCTGTTTCAGTTTAAATAATGGCTGGAGAACATTCAGGTGTATTGAGGGGCAAATCCTTTTACCTCCATGACGTGAAGAGACAACAGTCCATCACACTCACTGACATCATCAGCCGTCTGGGAGGGGTGAGAAAGATAATTTTGTTATCTTTTAATTTTCATCTGTAAATTAGAGACAATACAGGTGTCGTAGTAATCATTGCCCTGTATGCAAATACGAACCGGATTCCAAAAAAGTTGGAACACTAAACAAATTGTGAATAAAAACTGAATGCAATGGTGTGGAGATGGCAAATGTCAATATTTTATTTGTAAT
>JAUYWG010000046.1:6161420-6182442 GCA_034779775.1 Enteromius afrohamiltoni | reverse complement strand
AGACGTCTGTTGAGTGTTGTAAGAAGAAGGGGAGATGCCACACAGTGGTGAAAATGGCCTTGTCCCAACTTTTTTGGAATTTGTTGACACCATGACCATATTTTTCCCTTAAAATGATACATTTTCTCAGTTTTTTGATCTGTCATCTATGTTCTATTACAAATAAAATATTGACATTTGCCATCTTCACATCATTACATTCAGTTTTTATTCACAATTTGTTTAGTGTCCCAACTTTTTTGGAATCCGGTTTGTATTAAACTGTGCATCTCATCATGTATGTTCAATGTTTTCTATAGAAAGTGGACAGTTTTCTCACCAAGGATGTGAATGTGGTTGTGACGGGAATTAAAGCACCTCATCTGCAGGTGGATGGTTCATGTACTGCAGGGGGGAAACAAAGCGGAACCCCCAAACCTCTGGTAGGTAACCAGTTTTCAAGTTTTGTCCTCATGTAGTTTATAATGTGCTGTCAGTAAATTTTTGAGAAGCTGAGTTCTGGTTTCTTTCAAGGTCACTTCTTTAAATCTAAAAATTTCAGACAGTTTTATTTTTTTCTTGCCTTATTCACCGAGGGTATGAAGGCTCTTATTTTCTACAGAGCTACCTTTGAAACAGTATTAAGAAAAATGCAACAGAGATGAATTAAAATATTTCTGAAGGGTTAATGGTTTTTAAATGTCTTTTTACCCTCAAGGTTTGTGGCAGTCGTGGAAAAGCATTACTAGAAAAAGCAATCCACAGCAATGTAAGTTCATACCTAAATGTCTGCGAACATTTCTTTCTTATTATCTGTGCATAGTCTCAAAATGAATCCAAAATCTTCATTTACATTTTTGAAAGTGTTATGATTTGACAAATGTACTAATAATGAAAAAATTGTGTCCGATGTGTCCGAGCTAGCTGCACAAATTCAGATTACTGGTTACATGAGTACTAAACCAACCTGATTTATATTTAGATAGGGTTCAGCAGGCTTACAAAGCTCAGTATATTCGTTAACTGCTGAATATTAAAAGAGTTTGCTTAAACTAAACATGACAGTTTTGCATTGACAGTGCGACAGTTTTAAATGCCTTGTGTGCTGCAAAATACCACATGCCAATCAACTCAAATTCAGATACAATTTTAAGTACCCTGATTGTAAAGCTGATCATAATGATATGTTATTTCTGATTAAAATAATTAAGTTAGCAATAATTAAAAGTCATTTTCACTAGTGATCTTTGCCCTTTCAGCCCAACTGTATGTTGTTCCAGATGTCTTGAAGCCAATAAATTACTCTGATGTTCCAAACATGACAATAATGGATGGTATAACAAAAATCCATTCTTGCTGTCTTGTGAAAACACAACAGGCTTTTTTTCCCCCCCTTTTTTTTTTTTAAGAAAAATAATGTATTGGATAAAAAAAATCTAATCTTACAGCTTACGATAAGTCATAAAGCTACTGCTGTTATGATTTATTTTAGGACCTCTCCATTTTTAATTTTGCATTTTTACTTGTTAACCATTTAATTATTATAATTTTTTTAAATCTTTTTTTTTTTGCAGGATAAGTTTCAGAATAGTGTTCTGGCTAATGCTCGTTCATGGGGAGTCAAGGTCTACAATGTTGATGGTATGCTTTCATTTAAAGCAGTATTTAATAATATCATATATGTAACAACAAGTGTAATTTTGAAGTCCTATTTTACATTAGTCGTACTTAATGATAGGAATGTTTTTCAGCATTAACTAACCTGCATTGCAGCATACTAATTCCCCTAGTGTTCACTTATGGTTTTCTGCTGACTTACAAGAAGTCAACACTAGAGAGCACCATATGTACACTTAAATTTCAATAAATGTGAGATACTGCTTATTTAGGACTGTTGTGAACCCTGTTATTAAAGAAATTGGATAATATTTACAACTGTTCTGCAACTGTTGTTGTTGTTTCTTAACATGAATTACAGAATTTCTGAAGTTAATCAATCATCTAAATCAGAAAATGAGGACAGCTAAGGTAATTCAATTAATAGTGAATTGATACTGTTAATGAGTTTCTGGTCAAAATGAGTTCTTATTCACACCAATTTCACACTTTTTTTTTTTTTTTTTTTTTTTTACAGAAAAAAAGCAAACTAACAGCTCCTCATGTGAAAGGTTTGTAAACTACATAAAGATACTGCTTATTGTCGTGGTTGTTTAACAGTAAATGTAAGTCTAGCATTTTTTAGACCTCTATACCTGAGAAACCTGAGCGTAGAGGTTGTGTATGCACTGGAGTGTTAATAACACCTGTGTCTTCACAGCTGGGGTCTTGAGAAGTCCTTATCTGAAAGTGGAGGACTCCAGTCGGTGAGTATCATTCTCTTAACTCTGCTTTTCTGTTTAGATAGCAGTTGGGTACTTTATATTGTATTTTACACATTTAGTTTTTTAATGGTAAGTGGAACAATAGGTTGACGGCCTCTGGTTAAGAGTTAAGAAGTTGTCAGTTAATATCACTTCTGATTCATTCATTAGCATCAAAATTAGAAGTCACATCTTTTAGATTTAGTTTTTTTTTTTCATTGTGCTCTGGTTATGTGCTGAACATTTTATTTAAATGTGGATATAGTAGTAGTAATAGTGTATTTGATTACTGCAGAAATATTACATTTGTCTTGGGGTTTTTTTTATCTCCCAGTAACTCTAGTTTTCATAAACACAATTTGTTATACTTGACTGTTTCTATTGTAAATTCTAGTGTTTTGGTCTACATCCCCATTAACAAGGTGAACGATTCAGCCCAGATCACTGTAGATGTTTTAGATAAGTTAATTATCAAAATGCATGCTGCGTCCTAGGGGCCACCCTGAAGCTGATCGAAAAAGTATCCTTCCCTCCCCTGCAGAGGCTCTGTGTGCACAGGGCAGCTCTTGGCTAATGAAAAGAACTATTGTGTTTTGAGGCTGTTTGGCTCTGCTGTCAGAAATTGATCCTACAAATACTAGATCCTGGTGAATATGGTGATTAATCCCATATAGGATGTTAAGCTGTACATGTATTCACAGTCTGTAAAATAACACATACTACAATGACACATACATTAACAAATATTACATACATAAGAGTTAATTGCTATAATGTTATTGAATGTATAAAATGTTTTAAAATCAACTGTTAAGCAGGTGTGAGCCCATGTTTGTTTACCGCATAAATACATTTGGGAGGTAACATGTCAAATTGCATCCATTTCTATTGCTAGAGGACGATGCAACTAAAGGACTTTAAATTGAATTTGAATTGCAACTTACCTTGTGACATACTAATCGATATCGCATCAATAGACACATGCGTTCTTTATTGTTTAAAAAAAGAACAGATCATTATTGTTGAATTTTGTATCTTCAATATTACAGTCACCATTTCTCTGAGCATCTTTACTTGCACAATATAAACAAAAGCATTCTTTAGTAGTCCTTGAGGATTGCTTTATTGCTTGGTTAGTTAGTCTGCACATCTGATTTAAATTACAGTTCATTTAGCAGGCACTTTTATCCAATGCAACACATATGCATATTTATGTATAAGAAAATAAGTAGAATAGAGAAGGCTAGTGTTAGAGGGCTATGTGGAAAAACAAAATTAGAATTTATCCAGAGTATAGTTCCACAATGGATTGATTTTATATCAGATTTTAGTTTAGTTCTATATTTTTATGGAAAATTCCTATTGCTGATAGTCTACTTAGTTGTGTAGATATGACATTTATCCACACTATATCAAAATAGCTTAAATATTCTGTGTCAAGTTAAGTTTACACTGCCTGATTTTATATCGATTTGTTAAAGATAACTATTGATTTAACAAAATAAAAAAAATTTTCACTAGTTAGGGCAGATAACATGTTTTGCCTCGTATGGAGTTAGACATTTAGGTCTACATACTTTTCGATTGAAATGTTTGAAGAAGCTTGTTATTTTGTTAATTCTTATGGTTTTTGATTTTAAACAGGAAATTCAGACCATACTATGCACAGTCTCTGAGTTTCCCAGTGATGAGTTTCTCAGGAAGATTTAGCCCTTTTGAGCCCCTCGTTGTTCGGCAGTCTGGTAAAAGCAAAGAAGTGGAATCCAGCAAGGATAATCTCAGGTATGTTCTTTGCATTTTGAGAAATTGGTTAACGTATCTAAATTGTCAATTCAGTCTGTGATTTTTAGTTCTTTATTTATGTTTGTGTAATCAGGAAGATGGAAGAAGGCACTAGCAGCTGCCGTAAGTTGCAAGTGCCACATACTGCAAGTGCCACACACAGAGGCCCAACTAAGAAAAGTTCAGGCTATTGTGAGTGCTGCCACATCGTCTACAAAAACCAGTATGAGGTAAGTCCATTTGGTATTTTGTTTGCAAAAATTGAGTGACGGCAACAAGGTTTAAGTCATTTGTACGTTGTTGTTGTTTTTTTAATATCAGTTACTGATTAAAGGGATTGTTTACCCAAAAATGGAAATTCTGTCAATAATTTCTCACCCTCGTATTGTTCCAAACCTGTTAAATCATTGTTCATCTTTGGAAAAAAAATTAAGTTCTAAAAATTTAAGTTCTTTGACCCTATATTGATATTATTGTTACTACCACAGTCAAGGCACAGAAAGTTGTTAAGGGCATTGTTCAAATTGTCCACGTAACATCACTGGTTAAATCGTAAATTGAGTGTCACAACGCATACACATGCTTTCCTCCATGCGGTGCTGCTGATGTAATATACACATGTGCTGCACTGTGTTTAATTGCAAAGGAAAGCATGCGCGTGCTTTGTGTTTATTTCACAAGTCGTTGCACACAGAGTCAGAAATATTCGTCAGAAATGTTTGCACGTTAATAAATAAATAAGACCTCACTGTGTATTTATCACATCACATTTATCACCATCACATTTACACACTGCCTCTAAAACTTTCGTCCGTCCTGATTTTCTGTATTTTTGCAATTATTGCATGCGTTTTAATAGGAAAAGATGATGAATATGGAAAAAAGCATGTGAAAATTTTGGAGTGTGTAAGTACCTTTACTCTCCTTGATGGTTGAACCACTGATGTCACATTGACCGTTTTAACAATATCCTTACTATGTTTCTGTCCCATGATCATGGTAGTACCCATGCTATCTATGAAGGTTTAAAGAGCTCTCGTAGTTCATTGAAAATATGCTAATTTAGGTTTTGAAGAAGATTGGTCTTAAAGGTTTGGAACATCATGAGGTTAATCATGAGAATGACAGAATTTTCCCTTTTACTATCTATGCAGACTGAATGCCTTGTATAACTTGACATCAAATTTTCTTTTTGATTTTTAGCACTTGCAGTCTGAAATGCATCGTTCTTTCATTCAAAATGACAGTAACTATGCTGTAGTAGACCAACTAACGTCCGCCATGGTTGCTAGCTTTGTTTGTAATCCAGATCGAAAAGTGGATCCAACGCTGATCAAGTAAGGAGCAATCATATGAAAGCTATGCTTCACTGATATTGTTGACATTTATTGTAGTCTTGTTGACAGTAGAGTATTGAATGTTTGAATTTTGTATTTTTTTTTTTGGTCACTCTGTTTGTTTCTTCCCCTCAGGTCATCAACAGACTCTCAATTACAACTGGGTAACTCGACTGCAATGGTGCAGAATTCTGTCAGTGAGAATGAAATACCTCTTCAGAATTCACTTCAAGACTGTGATTGTCTACCGGGAAATGCTGACAACAGAGGACACCCCATTCCTAAACATATCCAGAGTCCTCATGGTCAACAAAATGCAACCTCGCAACATACAAGCCAAAACAACTCTCCCGATCCTCTTGACACTGTCAATTTAGGCCTTTACATCAGCTGCACCGCAAAGGTTAAGGAGTTGAAATCTGGTGTTCTCTGCATGGATGTAGTCCCACATCACTTTTTTCCAAAATTCCAGTCAATGGAGAAGAAATTAAAGAACCCATCTTCTGTCCCACCCTCAGAAGCTCCATCTAAAATGCTCACTCAAAGCTCTTCTGGAGACAACAAAATCCCACACACCATCACTGGAGATAAAAATGTTCCTGAAACTCAGAAACAATGTGAAGATAGTCATAATTTACATGTATTGCATATGCAAAGTGGTCTTATAGGTGGTGTTCCTAACACGGTCAACGCTCAAAATCAATATGATTGGGATCAAGGTTTAAAAAGGTGCTCAATCAGGCCTAAGATGCTGCTCCACCAAGGTGTAGATGGTAATTCTGACAGGTGTGACCAGAATGTGTTGGACCATAGAATACTGCCTTCACCAAAACAATCACTGAAATTTACTGAAGTTACTGAAAGTCCAGAGTTTGGCATCTCTTACTTTTCATTACCACGCTTTTTACCATTTCCACACTTGTTAGATTACCCATTGTCTATAGTTAACTTAAAAAAGCGCTGCAGGTCCTTCACTCCAAGTCCAAAACTTGCCAAGAGAAGACGGATTAGTCAAAGTGAAAAGCCAAACCCAGTTCAGGGGGTTTGTAGTGCTGACTTGATAAGACAGTACTCATCTGTACTTTCCACCATGTCATGTTTACCAGTCTCCAAGGTGGCCTTTACAACTGAGATGCATAATCAAGATGGGAGCAACATACTACCAACCCATGATTCATCACTTATGAATCAGATCCCAACAAGGCCTCCCCTAAAATGTTTTACTCCTAGTGCCCACTGTTTGACTTATCAAGTTTACCAACAGGACACTGCTGCAAAGCAACATGAACTGTCTCCAATCAAAGGTCCAGTGGAATCCCAAATAACCACTAACTCATCTGATTTGGACCCTCCTCAATTGGTTCCTTTTTTCCATGAAGACCATAAACTCCAGTGCCATCAGTTTCATGATCCTCCAGAACTGTTACCTTTTTTTTCCCAGACACCCGAAGATGCTTCCCATACATCAGTCAGTAAAGCCCCAAACAGCTCGTTCCTGTCAAACTCCGGAGCCTCTGTTTGCATTGAATCTGCTCTCCTTCCTAACCTCACATGGTCCACAGCCTCTTCTGAGTCAGATTGGGATTCTGGCCTCTTGTCATGGTTTACGGCTGGAGTTCCTCTTCAGGCAAAAGGGGGACATGATGACCTAGGTTTGTTATTACAAAAGCCACATACTGGCATGCAGGATGGGAGTTATACATCACGGCTGTGCTCCATACTGCAACCCTCTTGATTCTTGTCATTGGGATTGAAGTTGCATCAATCTGACAACTACAACTGAATTCAATCCTAAAGCAGTTGTTTGCTCTCAGTAGTCATACTTTTTTAACTTATACAATTAGATTAAGATGACTACCACCAATACATGTGAAATAAGAATTATTGAATGATTTGTTTGTTTTTCATAAATATTTTACTATAGGTCTGCACCCAACTCTGCAAAATGTATAAATAATTTCCACTTTTTTCCCACATATATTCTGTTCGATGAAGACGACTAACTTTTTACAATTTTGTTTCTGGAGAATGAAATGGTCTTGCCTTACATCAGTATTGTTTTATATAATTTTGTTAAGAATATTTAATTCTCTATTCCACAGAGCTTTTCTCTAAGAATGCAATATCTCACCAAAACCAAGAAAACAATCTGTTTATAATTGTTTAAAAACATTTTTTTTCTCTCGCTCTTCGAGTGACCTCTATGATCTCACTTATGGCTCTCTCTTGCCCTGAGTGTTGACCATGACTTTTCAGCAGAAATATCCATGTGCTGGTATTGAGAATTTAATGAGGCTTTGCTGGAGGGGCATTATCCAATTAGTCTAAGTGCTGTCTCTGGCCTCTCTCCAGTTTAGAGGCAGTGTTGATGGTAGAACAATGCCATGGTAGTTTTTGGAGAACATGCAGGATAGGATACACTGTGAAAGCAAAAATGTCCTATGTGCTATGAAGGTCTTTGTGGTACTTTTAGGTAATTTATAAAAGACTCCTGCCAATGTGCATCAGTTGATGTGGCAGCGGGACTGGTACACCAGGCAGTGTTTTAATTATTTGATGTCTGTTAATGTTTTAAGGCATCTGTGCATTCCGGTAATACAAGTTCTAAAAGGAGTATACAAATCCTTAACCACAAATGTCCATGTAGCATGATTAGAATTTTTGAGCTTAAAAGATTTTACATTAACACTGGAAATTAGCTTTATGAAGACCTTTGGACAATTAAAAGTTTTAAGACAAAATCGTGAATACAATTTTATTAATAAAAATGTATTACATTATTTTACTGTATCATGAACTATTGTTTTGATATTTGTACAGTTGTATTTTAAAAGCTGTTTACTTCCATTAGATGCTTATTTAGCACTATTGGGTTGTGTGCATGCTCATTAAAATCTAAGGAAAGACAAATATCTTTGTGTGCTTCTTTGGGTAAAGCTTTGGCTTGTTTTAAATTAAGCAATCGTCTTTTTTTTTAAGGGTCTTTTATATTGATGTGATTATTCTATAATTTTGAAGGAGCTGTTATAGGGCAATGTAAAGTCATGTTTGATTTTAGTTTTATAAAAATAATGTAACTTGTGAAAGGGGGTACCTTTAAACCCCTAAAAGATAAACTGCTAATAATATGGTACTCTTAATTTTGAGATGCTGTGTCACAATGAAATGCACTTATTTTGACCTTCCATTATCAATGTGATAAATGATGGAGAAGCAACCAACAAGTTATTTAAAACACAAAAATGTTTGACTCCCTTCATGATCAGGCAATGAAAAGTTAAGGCTTTCTCTTTTTTACCTGGATACCACTCACAAAACAATGCTATACTTTTAAAATGACATCCATGCTGCATACTCCTTCAGCTTTAAAATGTATTTAAAATATATTAGTAGTATGCCATTAATCCATTTTGTTTTGCCATAGTTCTAATTATGTTATAATAATAATGTTACATTAGCAATTTCTCTCCATTTATGTCCTTCATGTTCCCTGAATGGTGTAACGCGTGTTGTTCACTATATGGTTAAATCATGGTTTTATATGAGTAACTAAAGATTAGTAGAGATCGATTTAATCTTCAGGCATAAGAGCTATTGCTGAGGACAGGAATATTTGATATGCTTTTATCTCTCAGATGATGCCGGGTTCTCTCTCCAGGACACACAGACGTCTCACTTTTAAATCACTTACAAAATCATAATACAATGTGTGCTGTTGTGTTCGACAGCTGTATTTTAGTTATGATATATATCGGTCGTATATTTTGTCTGAAATAGGCTAATAACAATAATATTGTAATTATATGTTATATTTTGCGGTTATTGCACCTATAGCCTACTGCATGCTATGTAAACATTGCGTATTGTATTATTTATTGTGCCATTTTTAAACGTGATCTGGCCCGGGTTACAGAAGTGGAATATCTGATGTAGCAGGCTAGTGCGGTGTAAAGTGAAGGGGAGGAGAAGAGAGGAGAGTGGGAGGAGGTGCGGGTGGGAGTCCCGCAGAAGGAGCGTTTCAATCCAACATGAATTCCACCCGCAATCTCTGACCGACAACACACGAGCGATATAAGCAGAACACCTCGGCGCCTCGCGCAAGCGGATACTTTCTGAAGTGTCTCCCATCAGCGTCTACTTGTTCTCTACGGATGCCCTTAACGCTTTCCTCGTGACTTCAACATCGCCGCGGAACGTGATGAGGCGGTAAATGTCGCGTTTCGCATCTTTTCGCTCCGGTTGAAGCCGCAGGAGTATGTGAACATGTTGGCGACGCGCTGCCTCCTCCTGTGGGCTGCGGTCACCGCGCGACTCGCCGTGACAGGTGAGAGACGAACGCCGCGTTGGTAGCGGGTTCGTGATATTAGTACAAGCTCCATGGCTGTAGCTATTTATGTATATTGTGCGCCAACAGGTGCAACGATTTCTTCGTTTTACGAATGGCCCCGTTTTCTGTCACGGGCATGGCTGTGAATTTTCAGCGTCGCGCTAGAATACGCAGTGATGCCGCAGGATAGATAGAGTGTAAACGCGTATGAATTACTAATAGAATCATGGGTTTGACGATTGTCTTACAGTTTTTATGAATGTGTCCTATATTGAAAGGCTGGGGCAGCAGCATCAAGCGGGACGGAGCGGAACAGGAACGCGAACAGAACGCGTATGCTGAGGAGCTCACGAAGCCTCAGCGGCTGCTGCAGCGGACTGATGCGGAGGAGGAGCTGCCGCACGGACACTTGGGTACTCTAGTAAAGATTGATGCTGACGGAGCGCATGTGAGTGACTCTACACTAACTACACTAAACATGAAATCAAAATCGACCCATTTTACTTTTTTAAATGTAAAAGTCCCCGGTGAACGATACATGTGAAAAACAAGCATATATTTTCTTCCTCAACGTTTATCGTAATATAATTATTGCTTCCCCCCTCAAAAATAACTTTACTCTTTGGCTGAAGTCACCAAGCTCTTCTATTTCCACCCCCTCCCTTACAAATACCTCCGAATTTGTGTACCTTCAGAGTATTACTGCACTTAATGAAAACTTTTTGATTATTAATCATACATAATGTAGTAGGCTACATTTGCGATGTGAGTCAACAATAGCTGCTTTTTAAATTGTTGTATTTATTGCTATTTACGAATATATCTACTTTAAAGCAAGTTCAGTTAAGGATGTTCAATGGGGATTGAATGCACTTCAAAGAGGCCATCAATTTTTGTGGTTAAGTGTTTGTTAATTAAATTTTTTGGTTATTTTGATGCATCTGGCTGCCAATTACAGTGTAATATTCTCAGCTCTTTGCTGAGCTCTCCATCTGGGCCTGCTACGGATGCATTCCAAGGTTCCACACGTGTACAAAAATCTCACAGTCTTCCAAATACTATGGCATTTAATCCCAAGATTAGCATAAATAAATAAAACGGTATAACCTATTGCTGTAACTGCAATATGCACATCTCCTCTAATATTCTGATTAATTATTTACTGGTATAGTTCCTAAATCATTGCATTTGACACGTGTCATAAAAATGCGCTTACAGCCTTGATAAATAACATTCTTATCCATTTTCTTCCAAGCCCATCTGTCACGAAGACTATAGAACTGAGAGAGAATTGGCACTGAGCCCTTTTCAGGGGGGTAAAGTGCACATTAAAGGTTCTATTTGTAAATGTATACTTTAATGTAATATTGGCTTCATGCTGTAGAGGAGGGTGGAATATTAACGGCTGTGGGAAGAGTAAACGGTCCTGTCTCATCATTGGTATAGACTGAATCTGTAAAGTTCACCTAAAAATTCTGTCATCGTTTACTTCATCTTGAATCCTGAAGTCACACATCACCAAATTCACAATGGTAAAGGCCTCCTACTTGCAGGGGTACTCAGTCTTGAGATTCCATTTACCATATTAGATGTATTCTATGTTTTCTATGTATTCTACAGTTAAAATGATAATGATAGGTTTTTTTTAAAAGTTTTGCGTTTATACAGAGATTCTAAAATTGTAAGTTAATACATTTAGCAATACATTTCAATTTCTCTACATATTTTAGTCCACCAACAAAAAATAGGTCAAAATGAAGGCATATTAGGACATCATATGATACAATACCAAAGGGTTACCACCAAAAAATTATTAATAGAATTAATAATCAAATACAATTATTATATATTGAATAATAAATAATAAAATTGTGTATTATTAGTCGTAAAGTGCACTACTTTCCAGTCTCCATTCTCTTTTCCTCACATACATGTTGTTCAAGATTGAAACAAACAAGCTGATACAAGCAGTAAAAATCGCAATCCTGGAACATTGTTTGCTTTGTCAAATTAGAGGACTGGAACTAATTTGTATAAACGTTCACACAACAACAATCTTGTGTAATACATGTAAAGTATATAAAAGTTAATTTACTGTTAGGCATTCAATGAAGTACTTTATCTTTATAATCAAAAATTCATTTTAGACATCCATTATCTTCACTTTCAGAAAATGCGCAAAAACTGTTTTAGGGGCAAAACAGTGATAACAGTACCCTTAAAAGGACAACTTTGTATCTTACCTTAATATTAGTAAAGTTGAAATGTACTGTATACTCTTAGAGTATTATGAACTTTTTAGAGATAAATATGCTACTTAGAGGGCAGTGCCACAGTGACAAGCAGTTTTTTCACATTTTTGTTTCAAGATTTTTTGTTTGAAGAACTTGTTGCAGTGGCTTGAGTGCTCTACAATTTAATCTAAATTCTATATCTTATATGACAGAGAATTTTGCTACTTACCTTTTAAAACAGTTAACAAACTGTTTTGTTAATAATGTTCCATTATTTTAAATAAATTATGATTTTTAGTTAATTTGTGAGAACACTGAACATAGAAATTTTTTTCTTACTTTTAAGGTCCTTGCACACAGAGTCCGAGATGCGTTTTTCATTTTTTCATATTTGTCATCCGCTCCTATCCAAATGTATGCTACAAATGAAAATCGAACCTGGCCCATTTTTTTTTTTCTTTATGGTGGAAGAAAGTTTTGGAGGCAATGTGTAAATGTGATTGACACAGCTTAAGGTCGTATTTATTTTTCAATGTGTGAAAATTTTGGACACAGTGTGCAGCGACCTTTACTCTTATTCTTACTCTTTAAACATTGATTTTTACTCTTATTGGTTGTTGCTGTTATTGGTAGAGATAATATAGATGTGCTATTGCCAATGTTGTTGATTACTATTAGTATCGTGCATTTCATTTTTAGCACCACTTCCTATGAGTCCCTCTTAAATAGTTCACCCAAAAGTGAAAATGTACTTACTCTCAGGCTATCCAAGATGTAGATGTGTTTCTTCAAAAGAGGTTATTAGTGAGCTACTAAAATATTTTAACTTCAATCAATATTTTATAGCTGTGTAATGTTCAGGTTAATGTACAGTCATCCGGATGTTATCGCAAAATTGGCTTCACAATGGGGCCCTGAGCATTTATTTGACCTAACATAAAGTATTGTTTTACGCTCTACCCATCTCTGTCTGTATTTGATCTAACCTACTGTACAGTGCGAGACTGTAGTTTTTGAATGATTTATTTAGTACAATAAATGAGTGTGGATGCATTCCCCACTTCTTGCATTGAGGCAGGTATTCGTTTTCGTGCCTTCGACTGCAAGTATTGCAAGGTGATCGCATTTCACACCCGCACCGTCCGTCTCCTGTAACCAGGGGTGCAATATATACCACCTGTCTGTCAAAGGCCATTTTATATCCTCATAACCTTGAGCTGCCTCACCAGAAACTGGTACAGAGCACTCAACAACCCTACGTGAACGTCCTTCAGGCTTTGGACCCAACGGCTTCTTTCTGAATCTGTACTTTGTCACCTATTCCTTCTCTTTCCCTCCGCTTTCCTGTCAAAATCTCAACTGTCCTTACTCATAAAAGCATTAAAACATTTAGGCACTGTGTTGTCTAGGCCAAATGTTTGGAGGGGCTGGTTTGATGATGTCGGTTCAAAGGCAGAGTAAGTAACATTTTGATGGAAGCTTAAAAAGACAAATATTTTGTTGATTAAAAGCTGATTTAGTTGCTGTAGGTTTTATTAGGCACTCTTGTTTCGCCCAGTTTGTTTGAGCTCTCCAAACTGTGCATAGTTAATTTAGCTGTCCCTGGCCTGCTTGTAAGAGGTGGGCCAGAGCACAGTTCAGTTGGGCTCGTGCATGGTTCACATATAGTGTGAGCGTTAACCGTCCTGGTTTACGGCAACCGTACCTAGTGTGAGTACACCCTTACACTGTTGTGAGTTAAAGGATTGACACTATATATTGCATAACTCGTATTTGACTCAAATGCTCATTGAAATATTTTGTAGAATGCATGATAACTTTAAAATATGTATTGTATATATGGGAGTTCCATATTTTAAGGTTTTGATGTTTGGGATAAGGTCATAGGGTTAGTTTTGTGCTATTATATTTACTATTAGGCTAGTTTTACAGTCCTATGAGCATGTCATATGAACTCAAAAAATAGAAATATTCCTTTTTTGGTATTCTGTATTTTAACGTTATTTAGTAAAATCCAAACAAGCTTTTTAGATTTTAGTTAACCACAGGCAATTATTGCACATGTACCTGTGGAACAGTTTTTAAAACAACAGTTAACAGTAGGCAATTAAAGTCACAGTAACTTAGGACAGTAAAGAGACCATTCTACTGACTGCATATGTGGCCAGAGTAATAAACTGAAATGCCTGTAGTGTAAGACACCTAAGACAGTGCTACAGGGAGACAGGAAGAAGGACATCTGATTGCCCTTGCTTTGGCAAACCATTTGTTCCCCCAGAAATGTCTGGGAACTTGCAGTTGGCTTGGTGGAAGGGTGAAGTAATATCTCAGAGAGAACTCTTAGAGAGTCTTAGTTCTGTCCATGAGGAAGAAGATGCTTATTGTGGCTTTTGATTTTGAGTTGTTCATGGAATTGTTATCCCATTTCTGTTTGGCAAATGCCTGTAAAACTTGTACATTTTTTTCTTAGTTGTTGAATCTTTATTTTTTGTTTATACAACTCTTTACACATGCTAAGAAATTAACCAGAAAAAGCAACTAAATGTGAAAGGATGCTTTTTTTTAATTGACTCTTCGAACAAGAGCTTGATTGACAGGCTTTCTGACCAATCATAGCGCCCAATCCACAATTTTTTTTTAACAAACAAATCAGACAGGAAAGTAGATTAACTTTAGTGGACTTAAACCTTTAAAAAATTGTGTGTATTGATGTCTTTCCCTGGTTTAAATAAATTATCTTCTGTTGTTCATTCATGTTTATTGCCTGCCGTAAGCAGTAAAGTGGAAGAGATGATCGGTTCACATGACGCTTGAACTGAGGCAATGCAGTGATCTGCCACAACACATTAAGAGCCACAAAACAGTATTTATTGTTTGAATTTCTTAAAAAATTAGGACATTTTAAAGCTGAGTCTTTGTTTTTATACTGGATGTGACCTGCTCTGTCTTGACTGTAGGCACATTTTACTCTGCAGTGTATTTTTCACTGCTTGAGAACATGATGTGTAGTGTGAGAGAGGCATGGCTTGTCAAATATAGCAACAGTAACTAAATAGGGCTGTTTTTTGTAAAAGGTCAATTTCATAAGGTGTATAGTGAGTTAATTTTTGGGGGGGCTGGATGATGTCCAGTTCCCCAGTGTTTAGATGCCACTAAATCCCTGGTGATGAGGAATGGCTTGATTTCAAATTGTAACCAACCTGCCTGTATCTGTTTTTCTTTCTCTCAGCCCATCCATTTGGCTCAGATCTCATTCCAGGTGACGGCGTTTGGAATCCCATTTGTTCTAGACCTGGAGCTCAATCAGTATGTTCAAAATTACACTCATAAAAAACTGTATGCTTTACTTTGAAACAATTCTCACTTAAGTAATGACTAGAAAAAGTCAGAAATAATTAAAAATAATTACCAAGTAACACCTTAATTTTTTAATTAAATTTTAAAGAAGAAAGAATGAAATAGTAATTTCTTGTAAAACAGTAACCTTCCAAAAACTTTTACAGTGCACTAGCACTAGATTTCAACTCGCTATATTATTATATTTTTCCCTCTTTATTAATGACATTTATGTGTGTTTCTGCAGTGATCTCTTATCGTCTAACTATGTTGAACGCCACTTCAATGAGGATGGGCGACCTTTTCAAAGTCTGGTAAGGAATATAATATCCCTTTTTTTCTGTATCCTTTCATATTGATTTAGTTAGAAATTGATATTAGATCCCCTGTTGCAAATAATATCTTAGCTGCAGTAATATAACCATTATTATGTACCATCATTTCAGTGGTAATATGGCTTTATTAGTTTTTGTTAGGGATATCCCAATGATTTTTTAATGTAATCTTCAGAGATAACATATGTGGGTCTGGGAATATACCCACTCCCTTTCTTAGTGCTCGACTTTGATGCAGCAAGGCAAAGGAGTCTGGGAAAGCATCCGCCCCTCCTGTTCAGTGTCAGCCATGTTTAACCAATCGCAACGTTGTTGCTATGACAACTGCTTATAGACAGTTCTAGTCCACTTTGTCCAACTGAGTCAGAGAGAGAGAGACACACACACACACACACACACACACACACAGAAAAAGAATGAAGCATTGAGTGGAGAAGCTGAAGTCATTAAGCAACTACACTGCAGCAGAGACACAGAAACCAGGACTGCAGTGCAGAAAACTACAACCAGACTGGTAGAATGAATCCCAGCAACATTCCAAAATCTACCTCAGATATGCCAATCACACCACCGACATGAACATCTCCTACGCGTTCAAGTGTGTGGGCGCCCGCTTACAGACCCCATGGCTCTTAGATTTGATTTGTGTAACGGACATGATAAATGATTCCTCAAATCCTGTGCCTTACAAAGAGGCTGTCGCTTCATTAAGTGATCAGATGCAACATTTTCACCAATAGAGTGAAATAGAGCAATAGAAACCAAAACATCTGATTTGAGAGGGGGACTTGTTTCACACCAGACAGGAAGAAAGGCATGCTAAAAGCGTTTGATGGACATTGGAAAAGTGATCTGATGAATTTTAATGAGGGATGTTGCCTTGGTTACTGTCATATTGAGGGCTGTTCACTGTGTAATCATTTTACTTCGATACAGTGTGTGATTGTAAATGTGTGTGAGATTTCAGGGAGGAGAACACTGTTACTATCACGGTCATGTGAGAGGAGTTCAGAGGTCATGGGCAGCTCTCTCCACCTGTCATGGCCTACAGTAAGCAGCAACCCTTTATTTGCTTCAGCAGTGCAAAGAACAAACACAATCCATTATCTCTGTTGTTTTACAGTTGTTTTCAGCAGTTGCGCTTGGTTATATCAATATTAAAAATAAGTTTGGACATTTTTGGAAAACTATACATTATGCTTGTAAGATTGTAATATTCATCTTAAGAACATTTACTTTTAAATTGTAACAAATGTATATATAATTAAACTTTGCTAAATTATTTGCCGTAGCACTAAATAAAAACATTATTAAACTTATTGCCCACTATCAGAGCAAAATCATGGAGGGGTCTACAATTTTAATTTCCACTATGAGATACAGAATCGATTGTGGGGTGCACAGGTGTCTTTATGACAGCTAACAACCTCAAACTGGTGCTACTAATTTAGAATCATGAGCAGAGTGTAGCTGGACTATTTAAAAGCAATATAACAGATCTTTGAGGGTCAGAAATCTGTCTGATAAGCAAGTGATCAAATACTTATTTGACACAGTAATTCCCAAATAAATTGTTAAAAAGTCATACAATGTGATTTTCAGATTTTTCTAGTTTTCATGATTTCTAATTAAGAGAACTTGCAAAATCACAGGGTGATCAAATACTTATTGACCTCACTAAATATATTCAGCCGAAATTACAAAATGAAAATAGCACTAAAGGTCTCTTAAATAAAGTTAAAATTATTTTGTTACATGTTACATGTAACAGTTACATTTTACATGTATTTACTATTATAACAATAACAATAAATTATGCGTAACTAAATACAAGTAACCCTAAGCCAAGCCCTAATCCTAACCCTACCCATATAGTAAATACAAGTAGTTACTCAGTACTTAAAGGTATAAATGCATTGCAATAAGGACATCATTGTTAGTTAATATAAGTAATGTTGACTAACGGAACCTTATTGTAAAGTGTTAACTAATAAATCCCTAGTCTACATACAGCTGTATTAGGGTTGTTTTCATTGGACTGGCTCACATTTGTGATGTCGGTGTGTTCACAGAGGGATGTTCTCAGATGGCAACTTTTCATACGGCATTGAGCCCTTGCACAACAACAGTGATCAGGTCAGTATGCAGCTGAAATATTCATCTCTGTCAGCTTTCTCTTGAGGAGAATTGTCACTCTATCTGCCTGTTGCAGTCTGGAAAAAAATGAGTAAATACACAATCCCAAGACAGAAGAGACAGCGAAGCACTGAATATAAGCCACATGCATAGAAATATGCATTACTGTGGTTGACTGACAGGTGAATCAGCAGACGTCTGTATGTGGGACGGAGGTGAAGAGCAGAAGGAGAGATGCTGAGTGAGAAAATATGAGACAGCCCAGCTAATGCATGAAATTAGAGGAGCACCGCATTATTATATCGTAAACTGTCAAGATTCTTAATTAACTTTAAAATAAAGAAGTAAAAAATTTTATGTAAAATGAAAATTGCCTTGTTTTAGAACAATAAGCAATATCTGACATTATTTTTAAGACAAGTGATTAATTTGAGTATTCTGGGTTAAATGTGGATTAAACTCTGTCAATAGCATCTGTGGATTGCAGTTAATTACCAGAAAACGTCATTCCATTTGTCTCACATTAGCAGTGATGCACTTGTGTTGGAAGCCTACCAGGCACGGCAGGTGTAGGGTGTACGTGCAGAAATGTGACACTTGTATTTGGGTTAAAACACCCTAGTTAAAATTTTGAAACTTTTTCTCAGAATTGTAACTTTTTAATTTGCCGTTGCGAGTTTGTATCATGCAATTCTGAAAAAAAAGTCTGAATTGTGGAATTAAAAGTTTTATTTATTTTATTTTTTTATTCAGTGGCGGAAACAGGCTCCCATATGATTCTCTTTATCATAGTAATTTTGAATAACATTTTTTTAATGAGCATTTACTAAATGCAGGCTATAAACAAACTACTCCACAGTCACATGGTTTCAACATCACCATCACTAAGCTTCTGACAACTTTTTTCAGTCTTTCATTTAAAAAGAAAATTAGTTAGAATTTGCTTTAAAAAAATCACAAGGTGGTGTATGTAGTTTAAAATACTGGTGTATGTTATGGTATTAATTAAATATCAACATATCTCTTGTGTTAACCACAGACCTTATTTCAGACATTTAACAAAAAAGCTCATTGACTATACCATGATGGAATGGGAAAATAAACTTGTAGTTTTGAGCTACAAACATTTCTGTGGGATGAGTTTGTTCCAAGACAAACAGGGCCACTGCAAAAGTTAACCAAATTTATTTTAAGCATAGCTGAACTTTAATAATTTTCATGTCTTCTATTTTCATGATTTAATGATCTTAGAATTACTGTGTCACAACTCATGGTGCTTTTACAGTAGCATGCCAAAGGTGTTCAGATGATAAAATTCAGAAGTATTTACATTCCCTTTCATTGATTTAAGTTTTTTTTCCCCCCATGTCTTTTTTCTCTCGTTTATCTGTATTTGTTATCTGTCTCTTCTTCACTCTCTCTCCACTCCTCTTTCGCTTCTCTTAAATGGGTCATTTTCATAAAGTATTCAAAGCCACATGTAAAGTGTCTCTCTCTGTCTGGGTAGATGGGAGATTAATAATGGATAGTTGTGTAATAGCCTTACATGGCAGAGCCCAGTACATCAGTGAGCCTTTCATCTGCAAGAAAATGTATCCAAACAACAGGATACAATTCTCCAGAGATGAGCAGATTTACACAGTTATGTCACAATTGTCATACAATTTTGGTGCTAAAATATATGTTCCAAAGCATGCCTTATAGCATTAATTTTTTTCACAAATTCCTCAGGAATAGTTAGGGCGTGGCCTACTTTTCTCTAAAGGGAAAAAAATGTGTAAGGTGTTATTCTGAAGAGGCATGTAAAAATTATTGCTGATCAAACAACAGATGATTCTTTATATGTGAAAATATATTTTGCATGACCTTTATCTTCGGTACAGACTGCTTTAAAAAAACTTTATCAAGTATATTTCAAAATATGGGCTTAAAATTCCTGATGTTCTTGAATAAATCCATATTTAATGAATTGTGATACACATAGACAAAGGGCATTCTGAGAATTCAAGACACATTTTATTAAAGATGAACCTGGTACAATGGTACAAAGATGAACAAAAACGCTATATAAACAAGGGTGTTGAAATGTGCATGGCCTGCATTTTCTATGTCAGATGACATGCCTAGACTATACAGCATGTACTAATCCAGTAGCTAATACATTTATTTGTGAGTTACTTACACTTACATTATCATACTAATTATTATGAAGTTCTCCTCTTCTGAATCCCAATTAAATTTTATTTTTTTGCAAGGGAAAAACAACATCTAATTTACATAACACTTGATTTGTAGGATGAAAAGTTATGAAAAGTTACATATTTTTATTAATTTGATCAAAGTATGTTTTTGGTTATTGCCCACCTTTTTGTCATATTGTTCTAAACCAGTATGACAATTTTTTTTAGTGGAACACAAAAAAAGGTATACTAAAGCAATTTGTCAATACAATGGAAATCAACATGGTTCAGCATCAGACCCCCAGTAGCTGACTCTAGTATTTTTATTCATTTTCTTAATGAATAAGCAAGTCAAACATAGGACAATTTAGTACATCTCAAGCATTCAGTACAGAACAGCAACAAAACAAAAGAAAGGGTTTCAAAGTATAGTTTAAGAACAGTGTTACAAAATGTAATATATGAGTGCTATGTTGTTGCCCATAAAGAATAATTAACAATTCACTTCTGCATGAAACATTTTTAATTTCACCCATTTCCGATGTCAGGGGGCGCTATGACATTTAGCTGCAGCAGTTTGTTTTATTTCAGTATTTTTCAGTATTTTCTGTTTGCACACCATCAATGGCCCATGGCATCTATTTGAAATCCTACTAGAATAACCCGTCATGTGACTAATGACAAGTTAAAAATGCGGCATACAATATTAATGAAGGTTTCATAGGTAATTGTGTGTAATGCACTTTCTAATCTTTATGTCAATCTAACACAACTTCCATTATTGTGTTATACAGGATGCAAATACTCATGTTGTATACAGAATGGCAGACATCCAGTTGAGGCCACATTCCTCAGGTAAAATACAGATTCTTCTCATTCAACAAATACTGTAACCTCATGCCATTTCAAAAATGATTGTCTTTCAAGGAGTACCCAGTTAAGTCAAGTCAAGTCACTTTTATTTATATAGTGCTTTTAACAATACAGATTGTAGCAAAGCACTGAACATTATCAAA
>JAUYWG010000046.1:6100957-6139797 GCA_034779775.1 Enteromius afrohamiltoni | reverse complement strand
GTTCACTTGGATGGGTTAAATGCAGAGCACCAATTCCTAGTATGGGAAACCATACCTGGCCACTTGTCATGTCCTTTAACTGAGGTATGGACATTTGTTGTAGTAAATCATCATTAGAAAAAGTATTTTGTATGAAAAGACCAGTTTAGTTGGTATTTATAATAATGCTATTGTTGTTGTCAAACACTATTAATATGCATTAACTGAGTATGATTTTATATCAAATATCTTGTCATCTTAAGATTCAGATTGCATATTTTTGAGGCTAATACAGCCTCCTGCAAAATGATACCTGCATATACGTGGGCAAATAATGTCTTGAATTATTCTTTAGATCTTTAAATAAAATAATTAACAGGGAAAAATGTGTCATTTTATGATGAAACAATTACTTAATACTTAATACATACTTACATATCATGTGTGTTTTGAATCATTGTTCATTGACACGGGCATTTCAACCATTGAACCATTCTGTCTTTACCTAACCACAAACTTAACAGTCTTGTGTTACAAATCATTAATGTATTCTCAAATATTCCCCCCAAAGTGATGAATAATTACATGTATGGCTTTATATTTGAGTTGCGTGTTGAGACTTGCAACTAAAACATACTTTTCTACAAAATGAAAGAAACATATGAATGAACATGCGTGAAATAGGTGGTTTTTGTTTTCATTTTTAGACTTTCTTGAGGTATCAATAATTGTGATACACATTTTAGGGGGCACGGGTCAATAAATACATGATTACTATTTTTGAAAATGATCGTAAAAGCTAGATTTTTCAGAATTCATAGACAAAAATAAGAAATAGCAAAAACACTTTCTTCACAGCATATTTTACTCATATTTACAATATCTACTATATCTACACCAACATGTAAACTGTGCTATGCATTAATCACTTTTTTTTTTTATTATACCATCAGTTTCACAAAAGTCCTCAGTGTTTTACAACTGCTCTTTATGCTTGATTTTTGGTTGCTAAAAAACTCTTAAAATAATACATTTACAGAATACATGTATTATATAAAAATGTAGCCTAAAATACCTGATGTCAAGTCATTCCTTTTATGCAGTGTAAGCTTTTTCCTGATCATATTGAACTAACAATTAAGAAAGAAGGAAAGCCACAAATTTATTAAGAAATATTACACATTTTATTTCATTTCTTACTTCACTGTCCTTTGTAAATAACAAGCAGAAACAACAAAATTAAATGTAAAAGACAAAAATAAATAAAGGATTCAAAATAGGAATGTAAGAAAACCCTAAATGCCTTAATGATGAGCAATAGTTACATTTTCGGCTTTCAAATTCTCTAAATTACAAGATGTATCATTTTTTTTTAACTGCTTCAATTACTTCTTGATAAGTTACTCTCATGGCCTTTGTTTTACAGGCAAATAAAGATTGCAAACATTGAACAGTGAGTTGTATCATTTTACATATTGATTCTCCTCCTTTATTTCTTCTCTTCTCTGTCTATTCTTCAGATCTGGAGGGGGATAAAGCATGTCATCTGCTCTCCTGTGCTTCTGCACTGTGTTCTTTAAACTTTGAGGGAAACAGAAGAAACTACAGATGTCTTCCACTCTCTCACCAAACTCCAGTGTCACGCTGTCCTGTGTTTCTGACTTCCTGTAACTGCCTGTCACCTGTTGCCTAGAAACACTTCAGTACCATCCCGTGGTAACATTTTTAAACTGATTTCGATTTTACTGATGTTGGCTACTTAGCTCTTTAAAACTGAAAAAAAAAAAAATCATAATTTACTCATGTCTTTTCGAACTTGTATGACTTTGTGTTATATGGAGCACAAGATGAGATTCATATTGTCGAATTCCGAAAAGGGACCAAAAAAAGCATCATGATGATAGTCAATCCGGCTCATGCGCTACCTGTCTGCATATTTAAACATGGAGCTTGACAAACTTCAGGTAGATAAATCAAGTCAGTTCCTTTTTTTAATTTACTAATTGTCGTTCCAGTCATAGCGCTACCATATTAAAATAGTCACTATGCATGACCATTTTAAACTCTTTTTTACGCTAATTTGTAAATTTTGCACTGACGTTTAAGTTATCTACGTTCCATGCAGATAGACAGTCTTGTCTTTCCCAAAAAGTTTAGATGAAGTATCCCAGCGGAAATCCCAAAACAATGTATTCTCTAGCATTCCATGTTTACCTCATGCTAGTCTGAGATCTATAATCTTGCTGCTTTTACTATCATCTATTATAGTTAAAAAACATGCATAACCATATGAATGTACTTTTACATAAAAAAAATAAGGCATTGCTTGTAGGTATTTAAATGTAGTTATACTTTTCATAAGCACATTGCTGAGTGAGGCAAGGCAAGGTCATTTTAGTGAAATATGTAATATGTATAATTTGTAAATCTTATGCGTAAGTGGAACACGGTTCGAATGCACTGAGCTGAGGATTAATATGTATGTATATAATGTATATGACAGCACTAGACTGTAGAAATAAATAACAGTCAGACATAAGCACAAATACATTTTTGGGGTTAATAATAGAAAATTTGTACTGACACTAATGGGTCAAACAAACCACATACAAAACCACAATAGTCAAAGTCAAAATTCCAATCATTCATGTTAACATGGTACACTATAAGTGATTTTTTTTTACGTATTTTAATTAAAACAATTGCAGCATTTCCAAATTAGATTTAGAAATAAAGGAGCAGTTCATCCAAAAATGAAAATTCTGTTTTATACTCTTTCAATTTTTGGGTGAACTATTCCTTAAGTAATCATTTTAAAGAAAAAAAGGAATTTGGGCATTTTCTGGTATTCTGTACTTTTGGACATCATTAAATGAAAAAATCTAACAATCAGTGACTTCTTGTGTAATCATAAAGAGAAGTAAAACAAGCAAATAATTTGGTTTCACTTTACGCTACTAATTATAAATTAATAATTCCTTTGCAAATAGGTCAACTAACTCTCATTAGTGTATTGTATCTGATTATCAGGTTAGGGTTAATATAAATTAACTTGATGTATAGGTCATTTATAGTAAGAGCTGGGTAAATTTGGTATTAAAAGCTTGATATTGTAGTCTGTTATTGATTGCAAATTACATGACACAAATTAGTTACTAATATAATCCATTACATCACACGTTGTTTATCACATTGATTTAAATAGGATAATCTTATACCATATTGATATTAAAATACAAGAAAAAGCAAATATTTCATTTGGTGTTATTAACAAAATCAAGTGCATTAAATATTACAGTAAGTCAAACTTTTCCAAACTGAGGTTCATGAAGGAACAGCAGGAAGTTTAAAAAAGCTAATAATTTTTGCATCTTAAAAATGGAAAATTGAAATAAATCATTTAAAAATAATATTAAACCATGCAATCAATAAAAAAGCAATTTGGTCTGGTTACAAGTATTTATAATTCAATCTAATTACAAATACTTAATTATTGGAACGTGATTACATAATCCAGATTGCATGTCATCGTTTACTACTCAGCTCTGCTTTTAAAATATGAAACTATTTAAATAAAGTGTTAATAATAAATGAAAACGTCCATTCCCTGTTATAGGAACAACAGTTTTAAAGGCTTACTTTTAAAATGATTAAAATGTATATTGTTCAGCATTTAAAGGCAGCAAGGCTTTTATTAGGGACAGAAAGACACAGAATGCCAAGAATGACCCTACTCATAAATCATAATCACATGAAACAACATATCGCTTTACGCTGCTTATTAGTTCTCAAGTGCAGCCAAGCGGGAAGTAAGACACCCACTGAATGTATTGACATCAGTTTTTTAAGGCACAGAAACAGTGTTTCATTCAGTTATTTCAGAAAGTCAGACTGGGCCATTTCAACTCTGATGTACATTTGTCAGATGCAAAAAATCTAACTCATATTGTATATATGGAAATTTTATTATTAGACTTTTATAATGTCCCTTTAACTAACAAAACTCAGTTCTTAGATTATCTTTAAGGATTAATGGGTACATAATAAGTATAAGCAACAGATTCGAAGAACTCTGTGATATGGATTCGATTCGAAATTTTATCCAATATATGCAGCACATACCCTAATGTAAGCTAACCCGAAGTCTCTCTTGGCTAACGTTAGCACTTTATTTCTAAGGCATAATGGAGACCTATTCATGCCATTGTAAAAAATATTCAAACTATACTAAATAAGGTAAGGTGACTGTACTAAATAAAAAATGAGACTAGCCAGAACATAGTTGCAGAAGACTAATTTAACTTTTTCTAGAATTGCTTTGTTTAATTATAACTTTTGAAAATGAAAAAATACTGTAGAAGCGGAATAAGCCAGCAACTGAAATAAAGTGAGTATAGTACATAGTGGATACTTTTAACGGTGATTGAATGAGTTTGGGATATATCTACAGTATATAAGCAGGAATGTGTGTGCTTTTCCATACAAACACTACACCTGGCCACATGTCATCTCATCACAAGCATTTTTAAAAAGTATCCTTGCAAACTTTCATTTTAGTAAAATCAACAATAAATTAGCAATATTTGTTAGTTCAGTTCCAAATGACATTTTCGCGTGTTTTCTTGTGCCTTCAAAACTACCTTAATAGTTCAGTAGAGTGACATTCGCCAATGATCAGCCTGTTCCAAAAGTTACTTTACTGGTAATTGTGCTCATGTGTAATCTTATGACTTATAGTACAGCCAAAAATTGGATCTATACATAGTAATATATATATATATATATATACATAATGAATAAATATAACGCTTTTCTAAAATACATACAATATGGTCATGTATTCTCTGATAGTGTAAATATAGTGGATGCTATAAAAAACATGATCACACATCTACACCAAAAATAGAGCATGTGCAAGATTCCAAAGAATGACACACATTTTCACTGGGCAATTTTTTTTCCTGTTGCAATGTGAACGGGACATTGCAACGTACATCTTCAGTCCCGTTTCAGGCAATCGATAGTTTGGTTTGCATGTTTTTTTGGACCACTAAAACTCTTCTGTTAACAAACCACCAACTTGATAGAAGCTGAGAGGAACTATTAAGGACAATCTATTAACGTAGCTGATATATTGCCTTCAGTCACATTCCAACATTTCATTCCAATCACTGTGTATTACATTCACTGAGTTCCAGTGTTTTAGCAGTTTTTTCCTTCGGGTGTAAATTTTTAACTATAGATTTCTATGTCTAAAGAGTTATTAGAGAAATATTATACTTTGTAGTAATTTTCAGTCTGTTTGACTGATAGATTGAACGACGTCTGAATCAGGTTCAGCTAAAGCTCACTGCAAATAAGAGTTTTCCTCAATGATGCAACTCCATCTCATTTCTGGTGGTTTGTAATTATCTCAATAACATCAATTAGCACTGTGGTAAGAAAAAAAAAAAAAAACATCCCAGAAAAATGTAACAGCAGTTTTCTTCTATCCACGACTTGCTTGATGAGCAGGCTGCCAGCAAATCGAAGCTCGTTTTGAAAAACGTTTCTATGTTTCAGAAGAGAATTTCTCAGAATGCATCAGCAGTAAATGATGAAATTCATTAAAACAGCAACAGAGCAGAACAATGTTTCTTTATCTATATTATTATCGTCTGTATGCAAAGGTCTAAATGTATTTGTAACAAAAAACAAATGTACTAGACACAATTTTTTGTCACGATTTCACAAATTATAAGTATCTACTGTGTATCAATATGTAGTTATAAAACTTCAAGAGTATTCAAGAGTAGCAATGATTTATTGTATATTTGTGTATAACAACTGCCATAAAAAAACATGAGGATTCCTGGAGAAATGTCTTCCGGGGCGTGAGACTGTGTGTAAATATTCTGAAGCTTAAACGAACCGAATGAAGGAGAGGTAGACACATTATTGATTTTCTCCTCTCAATTGCCATATAAAAATAGATTCTACTCAGCATGCGTGTGAGTGAAATGTTGAAAACAACTAGTTTCTGTTCTTTTTCTCAGAGACGAGATGCAATGTAATTGTTTTTTTAATCTTAACGAAAAAACACTGGGAATGTTAACGAGACACTTGCATAAATAAAGCTTAAATAAAGAAAGACTTGAACATTTCTTGCATTGTTTTTAATTAACTATTTTAAGTATGCAGAAAAAGCCACCTTTGTTTGATCCCAGTCAGATAATTCCTGATGAACCAATCACTGAAAACATGATAATGGGAGGATCTCCTAAATAAGGGGAGTAGAATCCAGTTAGACGAGCCTCCAAAGGGAGAGAACATGAGCAGTCCATCGACAAAGCATCTATCCATTTTCAATCTCGGCCCTGTTCCATTAACTGTCAAGTATGAACACTGTCAAGGCCCAGAAAAATATGAAAAACATTATCTAAATAGTCCATCTGCCAATCAATCTGAATTTTTGTACATAAGTGATTATTAATGACAACATTTTCAGGTGGAGTAACCATTTAAGTTATATAAGCAATAACACAGCACCGTCAATTGTACAAGAATAGCTGGAACTCTTCAGGGATGTCAGTATAGTTTGCATAGGAACTATTTTATGAAAACAAATCTTCTGATTTAAAGGTTTACAACTTCTAGCCCTATGTTAATACAATAAATAAGCAGACATTTTGAAAAAACTACATCATGCTCAGGCCAGATAGGAATCATTTCTTAAAATCTGAATTATTTTAATTTCAGTATGCAAGTGCAATTTATTCAAACCTGGTTTTAGTCTCTCAATATATTTACAGACATTAGTGTTCATTTAACAGAGGATGTAGATGACATAGAAATGTACAAAATGGATGCCAAAAAAAAGAAAGAATTTTACATTTAAGGCATTGTATAATGTATAGAAAAGTGCTGTTCTATAGTAAACACTGCATATCAAGATGAAATATTTGCACATTTCATTGTCCAGTCCAGATTACACAGTCCAGAGATATTTCCAGGTCAAATATACAACAAAAATGTCAAAATAAATAACCCTGAAAAAGAATTTTCAATTTATACTAAATATAGACGTCAGCATCCAAATGGATCATTGCACCTATGAATTATTCAGTACCATGTTTCTGTAGTACCATGAGATGTCACATTCTGGAATATAAATTTTATATATTTTTCGAGAATATAAAGTTGCTTATTTGTAATTCTCAAATGATCAGGGTATTTGATATTTGATGTAATGTGCTTGAGATTCATAAATCTCAATAATGTCTTTTAGCATCTGCTTTTCATTGAGTCATACATCTTAACATATCTAGAACATCACACAAACTGTTTACAAAGTTCATTAAATAAATAACAAAAAAGATCAATGAAATCAATACAAGCATTTTACAGACCATAGTATGAAACAAATAGAGACTCCAGTGGATAAAGTTATGCATGTACGACAAAGAGTGGATGTTGCATAAAAAAAACAAAAAAAAAAAAACCAAGACAAACCTCATAGAACAAAATTATTTTGTAGTTGCATTTAGGACACTGACACATTTCTTGACATTTTAAGACTGAAGCATCAAAACAAAGAACTAGAGCACTTGATATGATCAAAACAGGTAAACAAGGTGCAAAAATTAATCATATATTTTTTACACCTATAAGACTTTGCTTATGCATTAATGGGGGGAAAAAATGTCCAAATTAAGCTTAAGATATATTTGAAAGTCATCTATACATTTCTGCCAATCATTACGAAAACAGTGTTGGCATCACTCATTACATCTATATCTCAATGAATCATAAGTAAAATATAAAACTACCCAAATAGAAACATAACTTCAAATAAATTGTTTTGCATCCATTCATTTTTCCTTTTTAAAACCAGAAATAAAATACAGATCTTTAATGGTTTTAACATGCAGATACAAGCTCATTCTCCCTACACAAAATTCTTACTTCAAAAAATTATAAATAATTTAAAATCTAGCATGCTTTACAGTCAATATACAGGCACAAAAAGCTTTGATTTACTGTTTTTTTACCTACTGCTTTCATTAAGAAATGTTTGACTCGTAAGGAAATTATATTTTTATTATTATTTAGCTAGTTTCTCAAAATAAGTCTTATTTTTTGCATGCATGAAATATTAATTACACACATATATATTTTTTGTAATTAATTAGATGTTTCTGTAGCAGGAGCAAAAATATGGTATTTATAAAAAGCTAAAAGTTGAATTAATTAGGAAATTAGGTGTTTGAATTTGAGATTTTCTACACCGAACTGCCAGAAGGTATTTAAACCAAGAAGTACTGGTTTTATTGTTTCTACTGATGCATTACAACAAAGTGTGATGCACAAAAATAAAAATGTGGGGGGAAAAGTCACCGAGAAGGTTAGAAAAAAAACATTATCTGAAGGTAAACACAGCTCTGTGTATTTTTTAATAAAATATTTTTTTTTTTATTATTTATTTATACTAAATTTAGCTTACGTTCAATCTCTAAGGCAATAAACAGTGTAGACAGATGCTAGGATATGAGTTTGTTGAAAGCAGTAAGCATTATAAAAATGATGCCACCAGGTGCGAATAAATAACAAGAGCAAACATGCTAGTTGTAAGATCGTAGCAGAAACGTGAATGAAATGCAATTTTATTTTGATCAGTGCAATTCAAATGTGCTTATTTGTAATCAGGATAATTTTATTGTATATCCATCAAAGTTCTGAAGATTGCTGAAAGTCTGGTCAAGTAAAGTGCTCAGTGTCAGTTTTTTTCTCAATTTATTGAACAGTAGAGTCAAATTAAATGACCTTAAAAGACTGAAATACTGCAATAACGCAACTAATCCACGAAATGATCTAAATGTGTGCACTTTGGTCTTCTTTTTTATGATTTCTGGAGTGACTTCTAAACTTGACTTCACGTGACAAAATGTGACTTCACTCTTCTGTGTGCCATTGTAAGAGACAGCGTGACTTGGACTCAAAATACAATTCCACCTACCTGCCTTTTCTATTTCTAGTTTGTACCCAAAGTACACAGGAAACCAAACATGTTCATCTGCTTCTACATGAGTCCACAGCATGGCTCTTTCGTATTAGTTGTGTCTTCTTCTGGCGCTATCAGCTTCAGCAGAGGTGGATCTCCACTAGCTTGGGTAAAGTACACTGCACTGGGGGACGCATCCTGTTGTACTGATTCAGTAGACTCCTGGGGTCCTTCAGGAACGACCTCATCTTGAGGCTCTGCAGACAGGGGTATAGGAGGTGCTGGATGTTTCTGCAGTTTAGCTGCTGCTCTCTGGCGTTTGAGATCTGCGAGCGTGTGGTGAGATCTCTCTCTGCTCATGCTGTCCCCACCAGCAGCAGCCGGAGCGAGCTGATAGGAGGCGCTGCGATCCATGCGGCCTCCGCCCTGGAGTTCTTCTGGAAGTGAGGAAGAAAACAAAGCCGTGCTGCCGTTCCCCAAAACTTGAGCTCCATTTTCCACCTCGCCGACCTCTAATGGAGGAACAGGGCTTGCATTAGAACCGGACACCTAAACCAAAGAAGGGACAAGAAAACACACAATGGCTCAAAATCATTAAACTGGAAAATGGAAAATATTACAAAAACTGATAAAAAAAAAATAAAATAAATGGAGATTAAATGTATTTAAGTTCATTTCTCACCAGTGCAGCGTGCAGGTTCAGTTCAGCATCAGTCTGTCTGTCTTCATCATCATCCAGGGCATCGGTCTGTCTTCCTCTCTCCTGCCACACTTTGGCTTCCTTCTGATGCTCTCTGCGGTACAGACTGCTGCGCTCGTTCACACTGGTGCGCCTCACTACTTTACTGTAAATGCAAACGACAAAGAGAGATCAGACACCATTTAAGAAGGTTTATTTATATTATCACAGTTAATTAGGGGTTTGAGCGCGTAGCGCAGAAACCCTATTGTAATTGTTAGGATTTAATTATTATTATTATTATTAGGGGTTCGAGCACATAGCGCTGAAACTTGCTATAAATGTCACGTGTCATTTATTTAAAATATCTTAAACTGCAACACAATGTGTGTGAATGTATACCAGTGCATGTGTGTGTCTGTATTAATGTAATAGTTCAACTATTTTATTTCTGTGTGTGTGTGTAAGCATGCTTACTACCATTTCATTTCTGTGTGTGTGTCTATGTTTGTATTAATATAATAGTTTTTACAATTTCATTTCTCTGTGTGTGTGAGCCTATTGTCCATTTCCAATGTGCTTAGCTGTCAGCCATACATCCAGGTTGCCTTTTACAACCTCAAAGGCCCTAATTGCTGCTTGCAGCTATATTTTTATATTAAGATCCCAATGACCATGATTTCTGCAAGTGAGCAAAGCACTGATCTCTATCACTGTATATTTTAAACAAACATGTTTCAATTTATCCACAGATATATCCATCTGTGTTTTATAACAGATGCAGGCTAAAGAAGACAAAATTGAACTTTACAAGGATCAGTGGTGTCATGTACTTTGGTCTTATACATATATATATATACAGTAGGTAAGGAAAGTATTCAGACCCCCTTACATTTTTCACTCTTTGTTATATTGCAGCCATTTGCTAAAACCATTTAATTTTAAGTTAATTTTTTTTCCTCAATGTACACACAGCACCCCATTTTGACAAAACAACACAGAATTGTTGACATTTGTGCAGATTTATTAAAAATGAAAAACTGAAATATCACATAGTCCTAAGTATTTAGATCCTTTGCTCAGTATTTAGTAGAAGCACACTTTTGATCTAATATAGCTATGAGTCTTTTTGAGAAAGATGCAACAGGTTCACAGCTGGTTTTGGGCATCCTCTGCCATTCCTCCTAGCAGGTCCTCTCCAGTTTGGTCAAGTTGGATGGTAAACGCTGGTGGACAGCCATTTTTAGGACTCTCCAGAGATGCTCAGTTGGGTTTAAGTCAGGGCTCTGGCTTGGCCATTTAAGAAGTCAGGGAGTTGTTGTGAAGCCACACTTTCGTTATTTTAGCTGTATGCTTAGGGTCATTGTCTTGTTGTAAGGTAAACCTTCGGCCCAGTTTGAGGTCCTGGAGAAGGTTTTCGTCCAGGATATCCCTGTACATGGCCGTATTCATCTTTCCCTCAATTGCACGGTTCGTCCTGTCCCTACAAAAAACACCCCCACATCATGATGCTGCCACCACCATCCTTCACTGTTAGAAATGTATTGGACAGGTGATGAGCAGTGCCTGGTTATCTCCACACATACTGCTTAGAATTAAGGTCAAAAAGTTCTATCTTGGTCTCATCAGACCAGAGAATATAATTTCTCACCATCTTGGAGTCCTTCAGTTGTTTTTTTAGCAAACTCAGGGCAAGCTTTCATTTGTCTTGCACTAAGGAGAGGCTTCTGTCGGGCCACTCTACAACTTTCTCCCATCTCTTGACTGCATCTCTGGAGTTTAGCCACAGTGATCTTTGGGTTCTTCTTTACCTCTCTCACAAGGCTCTTCTTCCCCGACAGCTCAGTTTGACCGGACGACCAGCTCTAGGAAAGGTTCTGGTCGTCTCAAATGTCTTCCATTTTGGGATAATAGAGGCCACTGAAATTTTTTTGTAACCTTGGCCAGATCTGCATTGTGAGCTGTAAGGTCTTATATAGACAGGCGTGTGCCTTTCCTAATCAAGTCCAATCAGTAAAATCAAACACAGCTGAACTCAAATGAAGCTGTAGAACCATTTCAAGGATGATCAGAAGAAATGGACAGCCTGAGTTATTTATATGAGTGTCACAGCTTAGGACCATGTGATATTTCAATTTTGAATTTTCTTTTTTAATAAATCTGAAAAAAGGCCACAAATCTGTGGGGTGTTTAAGGGGGTCTGAATATTTTCCATACCCACTGTGTGTGTATGTGTGTATATATATATATATATATATATATATATACACACACACACACACACATTTTTTAACTATAGAAAATGATGTTCATGTTTTTCATGTATGTTTTTCTGCCATGCATCAACATAAAACCTATGCTTTTCTAACTATGCCTCATAGCAATTTGTACAAAAATTACTTATTTGCTGAAGTAACAGCTTCTTATTAAGCCTAAAGACAGAGAATATATAAGTCCATATTCTTAATACAAATGTCACAAGCTATTAAGCATGGCTTTGCACTCTGTTCTTTGGCACTCACCCTCTGCTGCCCGTGCTGGACACTCGTCTCTGCAATGTGTTCTTGTGCTTGTCCCGACCCTTCATGATGGCATCGTGTTTGTGTTTCAGCTCCATCATTTTGGCCCGGACCTCCTCATCAGTGCATACATCTACAAAATAAAAAGAATCGTGAAGCCTCCAGTCAAATCACTACTGTTTAAACATTTGGTATGCGTCATACCAAGAGGTGTCTCATCCAGCTCAGACTTGGCATTTAAATTCGCACCATTAGCTACCAGCAACTCCACCATCTGGATCTATGTGTGAAGAAAGACAGAATGAATTAATCCATTAAATGCTTATTATTACTAAGTGTACTATTTATTACTTACTAAATGGAGCAGGACATTAATAATAAAAGAATAATAATAATAATAAGAGATTATCATTCTCTCATTCAAGACAGTTTTGTGTTATTAACCAAAAAACTATATATGTACCATAGACATCGCTGGTCCAATTTCCAAAATGTAAATAAATATGATTGACAAAAAAAATTCAGAGATTTATTATTGTGTCATAAAATATATAATTCAAGGAATTTACACAGCATGTTTTTTAACTTCATAATGTAGCTATACAAGTGTCTTTTACCTAGTTTTACAGTATGAGACATTTAGAACATCAGTGTAATTGTAAAATGTAAAGGTATTTCAAGCACACATTACAAGAAACTATACACTCATAATTTCTGACTTTATCAATCTCTTAAATCTCTCTTAAGGAATTTTGGCTCACATTTTTTTTACAGAATTGGTCCAGTTTTTTGAGGTCTGGAGGCATTTGGTTACGCACAGCTCTTGCCACAGCATTTCAGTCAGGACGAGGTATGGACTTTGACTGAACTATTGCAACACCTTGATTCTTTTCTTTTTTGCCATTCTGTTGTAGATTTGCTGGTGTATTTAGGATCACTGTGCTGTTGCATGACCCGATTTTGGGAAAGCTTTAGTTGTCGATGGCCTCACATTAGACTTCAGAATAATTTGGAATACAGAATAGTTCATGGTTAACTAAATGACTGTGAGGCTTTGTGGTTGTATGGCTGCAAAACAAGAATGGCATGTTCGGAAAGCTTGACAGAGGAAAGCGTCTCCTCCGTAAAAAAGAACAGGGAAGCATGGTTTAGGTTAGCAAATTTGCATCTAAACAAATATCTGATCTGTGGGTGAATTTTCTGGGATGTTAACTCCTGGGAAGAGACTCTGAATTTTTGCCACAATATTCCCATGATAAAAAAGGGTGTCCTATGTCACCCATGGATTCTGCATATTGGCCTATTTTTTGTTATATTAATAATGACATATGTTATGTGTGGTTTTCATCTGAGGGTTTTTTTTTTCTCCACATTTTAAGATCTGCCAAGGACTAGATGATTTTCCGATATGAAAAACCCTGGAATAAAATAAGGTGTCCTTTCTTTTTCACATGACTGTAAATGTGATCAATTTTGTCTTTATTAACTAAACTGTCTTGTGTGTCAGTAATCACCTGTCCCCAGCAGGCAGCAGCATGGAGCGGCGTCCACCCGTCAGCATCCCTGTCATTAGGAGATATTCTGTGCTCCAGCAACAGCTCCCCAACTGACATGTATCCATTAGAAGCTGCTACATGCAGCTACACAGAGAAAACATGAGACCTTTAGTTTTGGTAACATTATAGATTGTCCTATCTACCTGCCCTGCTATGTCTTACCAGCGTCGCCCCCTGCTCATCCTTCACATTCAGATCAGCTCCGCTCGCAATCAGCTCTTGAAGGTCAGACAACATTGTTCTCTCCTTGGCTCCACGACATTCATCAATTCTCTCCTGAGTTATCCCTATATACAAACATATGGAAACTCTTTGAGTAAAACCACTCATTTCCTATAGATTTGTATAAAACATTTCCCTTGACATAAATGTGTCTTTCTTCCAGCGGTGTATCTAATACAGAAATTAAAACTTTCTGAAATGTTATATTGCAGCATTACAATAGTTCTTGTGGCTGCATTACTTGTATTTACAAATTTCTGCCAACACTCAACAGGTTGGTCGCAGACCACAGCAGTGTTTTTGTCTGCACGTTTTTCAGCAATTGTATTCATCATTGGCTGCATGCTGAGATATGATTCTTGGTAATAATTATTTATTTTTCCCCCACAGTCTCAAGTTACAGCTTTGAATCAATCTGAAAAAATTCACTAAATCGGTGAGGAGCTACTTAATCAGCATATGACTTGCTTACTGAACTATACATGGTAATACACCATGTTAATGCATCATGAGTAAAGCTAATGCTTTAATTTAGCCATTAAAGACCTGGTTTCACAGACAAGGCTTAGACTAAGCCAGGATTAGGCCATAGTCTAATTAGGACACTTAAAGGGTAAGTTCACCCAAAAATTTTCATTGTCATTAATTACTCACTCACATGTCGTTCTAAACCCGTAAGACGTCCATTCATCTTCGGAGCACAAATTAAGATATTTTAGAAACCTCCCATGAAAGCAATATAATTTTCCTGATCCCATCATCAAGGTCCAGAAATGTAGGAAGGACATCAATAAAATAATCCATGTGACATAATGCGACGTGACATTCAACTGTAATTTTACTCATTTATTTTTTCACAATTGCCTTAATGATTCATTTTTCCAAACCCCTCCTTTGTGTGACGCTATTCTGTGGTGACTGGTCAACTGATCTCATTTTCATTTAATCTCATTTAATTTCCTGTAATGCCTTATAAAGCTGAGTTTGTGAGCCAGTGCTGCTTTGTGCACAGCATTACTGGGGAACCTGCTATTTTTACCGCTCTAGGCACCTAGTGGCAAAAAGTGAATTTCCAAGACCAACAAGTGGGAAATATGCAAATGTTTCATGTTGACATGAAATGGCTTGAGATTCCTTTTAAAAACGACTCGTTTCAAAGATTCAGAGTCAACACTTTCTTTTGAGAGACAATAACGTTATACACAGTGCACTTTCAGATTTAAAACTTTGCTGAATATTTTCCTTCTCTTAGTGTTACACACTACATGAAAGGCCATTTTCAAAAATCCATAATGGGGCACTTTAAAACTAGTTGTAAAGATGCGGGGATGATCCATCTATACAGCCACAGCGAAGAGCATCAAAACGGCATTTATTGTCTGAATTTCATTAAAAAAAAAAAAAATTATAATATATTAAAAGCCACCCTCACCCTGCTCTGCCATGATCATCTCTATGAGCTCTAGCGTAGCCTCGTCCTCACACAGATCATATGGCATGTTTCCATCTGCATTCACCGCCAACAGATCTGCACCCCTGAACACATGAACTCAGAGGGTCTGTATCACAACCATAACACCATTTATAAAGAAATAAAAGATTATATATACACATTTAAGTATTTATACAAGAACAAAAGTTGTGTATAATAAAGCAGTAAGATCAGCACAATAAATGTATTGAGACTCACGCTTCTATCAGCAGCTGGACGAGGTCAGTGTGTCCGCAGGTGGCTGCCGCATGTAAAGGGGTCCACAACTCACTGTCACATGCACTCACGTTTGCACCTGCATCCAGAAGACAACGCGCTATATCCAAAAAATCATCTATGCAGCTCTGCAGAGAAACACAAGAGTTAACTGAATTATTGTTGCGAGAGAACATGATTCAAAAGTAGGAATAAGACAAGACAATCAACTAATTGAAAGGTCATCCAACAACAAACTGACTGAACTTAAGTAGTCCATTATAATTGTGCTGTATTGTAGTTTAGCTAACAGAAAAACAAAATCAAACCCTTTAGAAATGCTTTGGCTTAGTTTTTTTATCTACTTGACATCACTGCCATTATTGGAGTAGTCTACACTTCAAAAACTTCTGATTTTGTGTATTTATGTTTACAATATGAAAGAGAATATAATGAGCTGAAGTTGTTGTTTTGCACTCATATTGTTGTTTTTGTTGATGAGCACGTACCTGATGAAGTGCAGTGAGCCCGTCCTCGTTGAACAAGTCTGGACTGACTCCATTATTGAGCAATTGTCGTACTGCCAGGAGACGCAAATGTTTTAAGGTCACCAATACTATAAACTATTAACATTTTGGACAAATTATGACATTAAAGGAATAGTTTGTCTTTAAAATTTTAATTCATCACTGTCAACACCCTCACAATTAAAAATGTTTTATTTTCTTTCCACTGTGAAACACAAAGAAAGTTTTGTAATTTGTTTTTGATACAATTAAAGTAAAAAGAGACCAAAGTTGTTTGGATTCAATGTTCTAAACATTCTGCAGAAGAAATAAAGTCTTACAGTATTGATATGGTTGTGAGGAAATTGTGATTTTTTAACTATACCTTCGATCTCTGTTAGAACTACAAATAAGTCAGCACCGAGGAGCAGTTTAGAGTGAAGCAAATTTTCAAAACAAAATGTTTGTAACAATCAACAGGTTTTATGTATTATTTCTGTGTACTTTATCTACAACTAGCAATGCCTGTTCTTTAATTGAACATATGTGATGTTTATATACAGTTACCTTTTCATAATTCATACATGAATAACCAGGCCAATGTGCATCAGCTTATGATTCAAATTTAAAGGTGCAGTTGTCATACCTTTATATATGAATTCTAAAAACAGAGGGTATAGGTTACAAATCTACAAATTAGATTTAAATTGTCAATATGGAGTATACTGTGAATTATTTTGTATAGCCTACCTATCAACTCCTGTTAAAATACAGTAAGATCATATTTTCTAATTGTTTTTATTTTTCACAAAAATATGTAGTCTTGATTTACAGAGTAAAAAAGGCACAAGGTATTGTGTGGTCACAGTGTAAGCAAATCACAACAGAGGAAATTTGCATGAAAGTCTTGAAGGTAGAGTTGCAAAATCTATGTTTTGAGTAAGAGTATAAAATGGTTGTGAAAAAGTAAATTATAGCTGCACATTAAAGGTGGATCTTGGATTATTTTATCATTTAAAATTTTTAAAAGGGCTTGTGGACTTTCTACAGTCATTGCAATAAAACGAAACAGATGTGCAATACTGTTAGTCCTTTACTCTTACCCTCCTCTACGTCATTCCTGGCTGCAGCCTCCAGCAAAGTCACACTGGTATTGAAGGTCACCCTTCTGCTTTTCTTCACCCCATCTCCCTTGTGATTTCCCTTTTGACCACGGGCACTCTCCTTCTCCATCTGAGCCCAGCCTTTCAGCTGCTGCGCTCGTCTCTTCTGTGCGTGCTTTAGGCGCTCAGTGGCTGAGAGACGGCCTATAGTCGTCATCTCTGCTAGCAGCTCAGCATGCTCTGCCATATCTTTCAAGTCAGGACTCTCAACGCCTTAAAAATTCTTTCTGACACCACACAGACTGTGGCTTCTGCTTGGATCTTCTGCTGACTCCTCTCATAGGAATTCAACTCTTTTACATTTGCAATTTTGGCATCCAAATGTCTGATGAAAGCAGCAAACAAACTGGAGATCCAATGGGATGATGTAGAGACGTAGATGACAGCCAATGACGGATCATATTCTTAATAACTTTTTCTAAATATAGGTCAGGAAGACAAGTTCTGTAAAGAAAGAGCGTAAAGTTCTCACGTCTTGCTTTGAATACAGTAAAAATACAGATTGAATATTCTTTTTGAAGGATACCAATTACATTATACAGTTTGAATGAGAAAGTATTTGGCACAAAAAAATTATTTCTGTTACATGTTTCTATCTGGTTAATTTCACTGATTTTAATGTGTTATTTAATCCTACTTACTTTTTATTATTAATTTCAAATTCACCGCCCTTGTTTAAAACAAGTTAATTGCATTCAATTAAAAGTAATTAGAAAAAATATGTTTTATTTAATTTCCATATACTTTCCGGTCTGCGCATGTACAGACACATTTTTTTTCGGAAGGCGCCAAGGTGGGGGAATTGAACGTGATGCACTTGTTTGAATGTTGCATCCAGCTCTGCATTTTCGGTACACTCAAAAAAATTATTCACCAATACTGTTCAGTTGATTTAAAAAATATTTTCATTTTAAAAGAACACAAATTATTTTAATTATGTAAGTAGGAAGTGGATTTCCTCTTCCCATCATGCATTGCACAGGGCAGGATAAGGATAGTAAATCTTGAAATTAAATGTTATTTTAGGCATATTTATTAAGATGATTCAACTGGGATACTTGTAATTGTGTAACTTGGAGGTTGCCATTGTGGTAACGTGTAGAGCATAGGGACTTTTTCATAATAATAATAATAATAATAATAATACTTTAGGCATGCATTCAAACCATCTTATGTTTTGCATAACAAGTTGGCTAATGCCTAAAGATAAGTAAATCAAAAATATATTTTTTTCATTATCTGAGTGTAGAATGATGTCTCCCTATTCATTTATTTTTCATTAATTTTAATATGTAGAAATTAAACGATTAAATTGATCTGGTTGCACAATAAATTTGAAAAAAATCTACTCAAAATAGTTTAGCTACAATTATGAATATAATTAATCTAAAATTACTGAAAGAGATTAATAAACTCGTATAAAATACAAGTAAACTCAACTTATAAAATATAAATTCACTCAACTTAATAAATATATCTGGATTTAGATACATTTATTTTGTGCAACCCCTTGATGTAATAAAATTAAGTAAATTCAACATAACATTTTTTTCAGTGAGGGGAGCTCTAGGATGCTCTGTGTGTGAAACAGATAACACACAGCTCTCTGAAACTCATGAACAACAAATGAACATACATTGTTGAAAACAATTTTGGAAACACTGCCTTGGGTCATGATGTACTCAATTAAACAGAAATAACATTTACCTTCACCATTTGAGTCAAAATAATACTAAACTCTTCCGATTTCCATTCTTGAATGAACACAGAAAGTTCATAATTCGAGAATGTTACAACAACTAATTACAACTTGCTAAACCTGTCACTTACTGCCAATTATGTAGCAGATCACACCCAGATCCCATACGCAGTTTCTAAAGCTGGCCTACGCATTGCATGAAAGTACTGATGGATTTTTTCTTATGAATCATTTATAAATAGGATAAATGTATAGGCTGTTTAATGTTAGTCATTATTTTGGAGTTTTGGAATAAGATATGTGGGTCATTTCAGCTGGAATCATCAAATGGTCCCCACCTGACCCCCTCAGATTTGTCTAAAAAAAATCTATGTGATGGGTAATATGCCCAGTAGATCATATACCAAATTTGAGATCTCTACTGTGCATACTTTTTTCACAAAAAATCTAAAAAAAAAAATGTTTGTTTTGGCATCACAGTCTGAGTGACCATGTTCAGACTGACATATCTCCAGAACTAGTTGTGCTAGGTCCATGAAATTTTCTGGGCTAAGAGTCCTAGTCCAGAACTGCATGAATTACAACTCACAGCATTGTTACTGAATTTACACCTGAATGCTGGCCCTCTACTTTTCTTTGAAACTATTACTTTAAGGGTTTTCAGATCTCCATAGAAACCTAAATTTTCAATGTATAAGCATCAAACTTGGTAAATGGTCTGATATGTACCTTGTCTTTCACATCCTTTGATATCAGACAATAGAGTCTTATGGATGTTGAGATATTCAAAGGTCCAAATATGGAAAAAACTAATTTACACCAATGTTCAGAGCAATATTTCCCATAAATGACAGCAGGTGTGAACATGAAAGTTTTGTTTTTTTTGAAAGAGCATGTTCTTATTGATAAAATATCAAAACATTGGGATGGGGTTTTGCCTAATTTTTCTGTAATGATTTTTTTTAAAACCAAACTTTTTTACAGATTTTTTGTGAAAAAAAAATATGCACAGCAGAGAAATTTTGTATATGATCTATTGGGCATATTACCCATCACACAGATTTTTTGAGACAAATCTGAGGAGGTCAGATGGGGAACTTTTCCAAAATTTGATGATTCCAGCTGGAACGATCCATGTTTAACTGACTTATTTATACACAACTTGGAAGTTTTTAGATAGACATTAGCAGTCTATCATCATTAGCCAATTTCAAACCATTATACAAAACTATTCCAATTACAGTAACGAATGGTTCTAATTTATTTTCTTAAGTGCTGCTCAACATGGAACAATCCACAAACACTTCTCACCGATGCTTTCTTGACATAGTAAGCTAATCTTGCGTATCTGTCCTTGTGAACTTGATGGTTTTGTAGTATTGTACAGTAAAAAATTAAACAATATTACCCATTTAATAGTATGTCAATGAATGTACTTTGTATCAAGTCTATGACTTGATCTCTTTCCCAGTTCTTTCATGATTGTGTTCAAGTTCTTTATTCATACAAATTGCAATCCAAGCCAAAAGGAAGAGAAAGGGTTAAGACCAAAAATAAATAAATAAATCTTTTTCATTTCCTATGATGTTTGCAGGCATATGATTGGCTAAAGACAAAAAAGCAGAAAAATATACGAAGACATATCTGGCTGAAGATACATTTTGGCTGAACAGACGCAGAGAGAGCTGCGCGAGAGCGACTGAGGTAACTCACAGTGCGCAGCAGGGAGCTTGATTGACAAGTGATCTGACTAATCATACTTCGCCATCTGCAATTTGCGAACAGTTGCAAATACGTCCTTGTTGATACTTGGAAAGGAAGGAAAAATGCATCTCTTTGCCATCTGACATGCCGCCCGGTGTGGCCCTGTTGCTCGGGGACGGCGATTGTAGTTCTGTCCTGGGTTACCATGGTGACATGGTGAAATCACATCCCTGTGTTTGTTAATTAATCCATTGAAAAGATTGGTAAAGTCAGTTACATTTTTTAGGTGTGGTAACTAAATGGCTTACTGCACATCTAAGTTTAAACTTAAGCTGACAGGAGCAGACAACAGGATCTTATACAGACAGAGATTAATTCATCATAATTAATTAATCATAATTTGTCTCAGAGCAAAACAATAATTACTCACAACATACAATGCTAAATTTATTAGAAAGCTAGCCTAGAAAACAAGCTAAGGCAGATGTGAAATGCAAAGGAGAGGACAATTTTAAGTGTGCGTGTGTAAGTGTTGTTGAATTTACAGGTTGTCTGAAAGATGTTGTTTAAGCACCTGCCATTTTTGGAGCCTCTAATGTTGTTTTTGCAATACTTTTCCCCCTTTTTAATTTAATATTTTCTATTATTAAATGTATCCCATAGCATGAATCCTCAATCAAGCTTGTTAACAAAAAATTCTAATCTGTGAGGCTGTGAGAGCCCCTGCCCCTCACCCCTTCAACATTTCTAGTCCCAACCACATTTAACACAAACACAAGCAAATCATGCGCCTTGCAAAGCAGCATCTCTGTTTCCCTGACCTGTCTTGGCTGGTGACAGTCAGGTAACAATTTTCTTTGCCCTAAGATCTATTGCCAGTGTTTGTCACTGTTGTGAAATTAAAATCACCTTTAAAACATCTCAGTACATAGCATAATTGGAAAGAAAACCCCTTCATTAACACAAAAGGGTTAGTTCAATCAAAGATATGCCCAGTGAGGTTCCATTCATAGAGTTTTGGGTGTTGTGAAAAAATGCACAAGAGTGATATTTTTGCATGCTTATGCAATATACTTTTTGGAAGTGTGATATACTCTTGTGAAAATCAGCAGGAGGTAACCTTGCTGATCACAGAAGGGAGGCCTCTTATCTCCCAATAGTGGAACAACTGTGAGTTGAGGACCCAATGGCATGACAAGAGATGGTCAAGGGAAACCTGAAACATAGATATGTATCGAAGTGTTTTGCTGTTTTTGACCTTTTATGGGAATTCCAGCTGTCCTTAGTGTGTAACCTTGAGTGTGAAAAGAGGTATAAAGCGGGGCTAAATGACTCCCTTCTTTGTCACACTCAACAGGGAGCTGTATCTGTTTGATTGTGAACCTTTCTTATAAGAAATAAACCTTTAAAAGGGAGCTGTTCGATTTGTCTTCATTGAGCGAGAGCCTCTAGTAGACTTTTTTGCCACAACAATTTGGTGTCAGAAGTGGGATTCCTTGGATGCGCCCTCTGGACCTGAGAGTGGACGGTGACTGGACATCCTCAATTTAGAAGTCACAGCCCTAGCCGGTAGCGGTCTGTATCAGGGGGTTTCCAAGGGAGGGAACCTTGAGTGTAGCGAAACTGAAAGTGGTGAAAGAGTCAGTAGAGGAAGGCATTGAGGTGCCAAGAAAGTGTTGTGCAAGGCATGTGTGTGAGGAATGCGAGGTGACAGTGAGTTATTGGATTAGGAAGGTAGAGAGGAGAGAGGGAAAGGCTTTGCAGAAAGCTATGGCAGGCAGCAAAGCGAAGGCTGAAAGAATGCGGATCATAGTACAGGATAACAGGAAAAAGATTAATGAAATGCTAAAGGAATTAGCTAATATATCATTATACATATTATTTTATATTAGTGAATATAAGATAAAAGAAATAGAAATAGGAAAAACATTTGCACTGAACAGAAGTACTAATCTGTCTGATGTCTCTGTTTCTACCACTGCTGTACTATCACGACCCCATGGCAAAGTTGCAAGCCCTGAGAACTGATCCCGACCTCAACTGCTCCCCTGCCAGAAAACCTACAGCTGCTTTTGAGGATGAGAAAGAGCTGACGATGCGCAGGACTCTGCACGTGAAGAGGAAAAGACCACTGATGAGACAGACGGTAAAGTGGGAGGATGGCGGAACTGAGGAGACTTTTGCTGTCAAAACTGGGGCCGTCAAAGTGCTATGAATTAAGCAGAATGCAGAATGGCAGCAGACGACTACAGGAGAAGACACAGCGATTATGAAAAGGACAGCAATTACGGCTACCAGAGAGCCGTAGAGACGGTGGCTGATGCGATAAAAGAGACATTTCCGACACAAGTTGACATGTCAAAGATCAGCAATGCCAGCAGGAGAAAGATGAAACGGCCGATGACTATTACTGCCGCCTTCATGATGTGTACAATAAATTCTCGGGGCTGATAGAACCAGATGTCAGAGGAGAAGAGCCCGGCACTTGGGAGAGTCATTTGAGACATACCTTTTTGGATGGGCTGAAACCCCAGATTGCAGAGAAAGTGAAAGTATCCTGCATTGAGTGGAGAGAAGGAAGGCTGGCCACAGTTTTGATTCAAGCCCAGCACGGTGACAGATTGCTGAGAGAGAAGCGTGAGAAGAAACAGGCCAAAAGTGACAGAGATCTGCAGCGGAGTTTGTCAAAGATTGTAACAGGTGCAGTAAGATGGAAAGCTGAAAGAGACTGGGCAAAGAATCAGCAGTATTCTTGAGGGAGAGGCTGCTGGGTCTGTGAAACCGATGACCATGAATTAAAAGACTGCTTTAAGTGCCGCTTATGCAGAAAAGATGGACATTGGGCCATAGACTGTCCAGAGAGGAAGCAGAGTAACAGGTCTGCATGAAGCGAGGAGGACAAGGGGCCGCCGAGGGAAGGAAGAGGGGACGAGTGGCCACAAGTTAAGGGAAGTGAACATAAATTAATCACACACGCATACACATGCACTGATATTCTGTCTGCTACTTGCAATGTAGAAAAAGCTTGCTTTCCTGTGTCTGAAATGAATGTTGGTAATGCTAAAGAGCAATTTACTATGTACAAATGTGAGGCATTTAAAGCATTGCCAAGATATCCATTAATAGTTCAGGGAACACTAGTAAATTTTCTGAATCAATCTGTACATCAGGGCGTACAATGTTTAAAAGATACACAGAACCTTTAGTTTGCGAAATGGAAAAAGGAAGGATGTTGAAACATGCATTCCTGTTTTCAAAAACCTGTCCAATTCCCATTTTGGGACGAGATTTAATGGTGCAAATTGAATCTAAGGCTTACTGCTGTCCTCGGGCGTGAGAGTGAAGGAGTGGGCGAGCAGTGGAGCTGTTTGCACATGGAACCGCAATGGGTGGCACATCATAAATTATGATTGGGCTGCAATGGTGTGCGGAAAAGCACAAGAATGTATAACATTGTCTGAAACCGTTATAATGGCTCCTTATGATTTGCATTGCACGTCACATGTTGCATTGGAAAGAGATGAAAATTATGAAGAAGATTGGACCGAAAAAGATGAGACAGAGACAGAGTTTTGACAAAATGTTTAGGACAGACAGTGTGTCTGCGTTATCAGCGTCTCACAGAAGCGTAGTATAAGCAGCATCAGATGACAGGGCAAACGGTTCCACAATTGTCGATATGCAAGGCCAGAGAGCAGGAATGGTCTGAAAACGGGTTGTTTGTGAAACAGTGTGTTGATACTGAAGACTGGAGGGAGACAGGGCCTGATTTGTGTCACAGTGAGAGTTTGGAAGCAGTTGTGATGACATTTGAATGTGAAGTTGAGGTTGAAAGGGTTGTGAAGACAATTGAAAATGACCTAACAGACTGGGGAAACCATTGCATGATAAGTGTAGCCCCCTCAGATATTAATCCAGCACTCGCCGAAGTGCCATCTTATCTATGGGCTAAACACAAGTATGATGTGGGTTTAATCAAAGGATGTGAACAGCTGTGTGTCACACCAAAATCTGATTGCAGGCTGTGTCAACGTCAATATCAACTAAAAAGAGAAGCAATCGAGTTAATAAAGCCAGTATTTGAATCTCTGTTAAAGGAAGTTGTGATTATTCCATGCAATGATTCTCCAGTGAGAACTCCTATTTTCCCTGTGAAAAAAGGGACCATGGACAAAGGTCAACCTTACGGAGTGGAGATTTGTGCAGGATCTGCATGCCGTGAATGCAACCACAATACAGAGGGCTCCTTCAGTGCCAAACACTTATACAATCCTGTCACAAATACCATTTAATGTGATGCAAACATCTTTTCAGTGGTTGACTTGGCTAATGCATTTTTCAGTGTACCAGTGGCTAAAGAGAGCCAATACTGGTTTGCTTTTGAATTTGATGGAAAGAGCTACTGTTTCCAAAGAATGGCTCAGGGTTATGCAGAAAGCCCTACAAAATAAAATTAAGCACTGAAAAGAAGTTTGGAACTGCATTATTGCAATATGTTGATGATTTGTGTGTGGCTTCATGGGATGAAGCTACCTGTGTAGCAGAGACTGTGACCCTCCTGAAACATTTGGCAAAAGAGCTTGTCAAAATTACAGTTTAAAAGCAACAAGTGGTATTTTTGGGACATGTCATAACACCCAACAGTAAATCACTGTCTGACAAATGAATTCAAGGCATAAAGGATGTGCTAAAACCGATCACAAAGAAACAAATGTTGTCATTTTTGGGAATGTGTTTCTATTGCAGAACATTTATCCCCAATTATGCAATTCTGGAGCAATCCCTGTGAAGCCTGACAACAGGAAAGGGGCTGAAATCCACTGACAAAATTGAGTGGACAGAAGAAGCCTTCGTCAACATGAAAACTCAATTGGCACAGGTGCCCACATTAGGCCTTCCAAAAGGTGATCGACCATTTGTGCAGATGGTAGATGAAAAGAATGGGTTTATGGCTTCTGTGTTGTTGCAATGTCATGGGGACAGATTGCGACCAGTGGCTTATTTTTCTAGTAATTTGGATCCAGTTGCTGCGGATCTTGCACTCTGTCTGAGAGCAGTGGCGGCCGTGGAGCAGGCCATGTTTTGCAGGCCTACAGAGTTTGTTGGTTACTCTGACCTGACTTTGTTGACAAAAGAAAGAGATAAAAGGGCAAAGCTGAGGTAATACCAATAACAACCTAACTTCCTCACTTTCCAAGAAACACTGCCAGAAGACAAGATGGAGCAAGTAAAACTGTGGCACCAATTTTTTTCTTGGTCTATGAGCTATCGCAGTATTTATGCATTGGAAATAAGCACTTGTGTCACATGCCTTTCTTCATTGTAACAAAACAAGAGTTGTTTTCGTTTCCCTGCCATGTGACCAGAGCTAAAGTTTGGAGGCGTGCTGAACTGCATTGAAATGCGCGCAGAAGACATTTCATGCTCGCGCGAGTGCTTGAATTGCACGCAAATGACCTCGCGGCTCCCGTCTCTTCGTGTGTAGATCTGTTTTCCTCGCGTATGTGATTTACCGTGCACGCCAGCATCAGTGGTGCACTAGCGTATCATTAGCATAGATTTGCCGCCATAGCAGTGGACCTGTCATCATTTTGATCAAAGTGTGGGTATTCTGGTGGGGGTAAGTCCTCCACTTCCACACTGCTCTAAGAACCGCTGTAGCTGCTGCTCTCGGTGTCGCTGTCCATCTTGCCAACGTGTGTGTGTTTACATTGTCGGTGTGCAAATTAGCTAAATTTATTCACTTATTGTCACTCCCCCTTTAATGCAGTCTCCGCCTTGTCTCCACACTCTACCCCCACCCTTTACCCCCAGTGAACAACGCCCCTTTTCAGAAAGTTTTTCAAACCAGAGGGTGAAAAACCACTTCTGAAAGGGGAGCGTTGTGACCCTTTAAGAGTAAAACAAATGCGGAACTTATAGACAAAGTATATAACCGTCATAGAAGGGGGACCTCTTATCTCCCTTTAGGGGAACAACTGTGAGTCAACTGTGTGGCGTGACCCCTGGAGGTCAAGGGAAACCTAAAATATAGATATGTATCGAAGTGTTTTGCTGTTTTTGTTCTTTTATGGGAATGCCAGCTGTCCTTAGTGTGTAACCTTGAGTGTGAAAAGAGGTATAAAGCAAGGTTATAATAGTTTTGGATTATTTCGTTTTGACTTTTTATTTTCAAATTCAGTTCATTTTAATTAGTTTTTATAGGCAGATTTGCTAGTTGTTATTAGTTTTTATATTTTGAAATTGCTTAGTTTTAGTTTAGTTTTTATTAGTTACACTCTTAGTTTTCGTTTTATTTATTTTCTTTTGTAAATTAGGATATTTGTCAGGTGCATGAATCAAGATCAGCAGAATAAGTATTGTATAATAATACATATATATATATATATATATTTACCCAAAAGGCTTATTTACAAAGAGGAAAACGAAGGACGTTTTTGCTATTATATTAGTTTGTTTAAGTTAGTTTTGTATACACACAAAACAGTTTCAGTTAGTTTTCTTTTTTTTTTAAACTCTCGTTTTTATTTTTATTTCAGTTAACGAAAATGCTTTTTCAATTCTAGTTTTAGTCTTTTCGTTCGTTTTCGTTAACTATAATAACCTTGGTATAAAGTGGGGCTGAATGACTCCCTCCTTTGTCACACTCAGCAGGGCGCTGTATGATTAGCTTCAGTGGCTACTGCTAGATATGAACAAATGAGTGACATTAGTGCATTCCACGCAAATCGACTTTACAACTGTACAACTGACATCATTGTTCCATCCCTATTAGCATCCAAATGTAAATTCACAAAACTTGAAACATTTTTATTTGTATGACAAATGAAAGAGACAAGCCCATAAAAGTGGATAAAGCCATATGTCTGATTTCTATTATATCTTCCAATTGTGTCACCTGATTTCCCACAAATTGAACAACAGATATTGCAGGAGTTGCTCCACTGGACTACACATGGAATCATTTGTTTCTCATCCCAAATCTTCACTCAAAAACTGCATGAGAACTTTAATTAGGGCCCAAGCACCATGGTAATTCACAAGTAATTCACACTAAACTTTGTCAAGTCAATATACTACAGATGTTATATTGCGAACGTATTTAAGATCTCTCTAACAGTGTTGAAATGGCAATTATGTAAAAGTGAGAGAAATTACAGCAGTCTGCCTCTCTCTGCCTGTGTGTGTCAGTTTTACTTACCTATGACAACTAAATTAAAGTTGTGTGTGTTTGACACTGTTTATAGTTTGAAATAACCCTTTCATTTGTGTATCCCTTAAATCAGTGGTTCCCAACCATGTTCCTGGAGGCCCCCCAACACTGATGTTTTCTATTTCTCCTTAATCAAACACACCTGATTCAGCTCATCTGTAGTAGAGACTCCAAGACCCGAAATAGGTGCGTCAGGCAACGGGAGAGATGCAAAATGAGCAGTATTGAGGGCCTCCAGGAACATGGTTGGGAACCATTGCCTTAAATCCTACCTGCTAGAGGGGTCCTGTATATTGCTACCATAAATGCTGTTGCCGTGGCAGCGTGTCAAACTTTAACATTGATTTTGAGGCAGAAAACATGCTTAGAATTACATAGAACTCAATACACATATCAGTATTAATAATAGTTAGACACTTGCAAAAGCTCATAAATGGGCGTAGAGCACACTCTACAGCGCCATCTTTTGTCAAAAGTAAGGGGGTTATTCTTACCTACAGTCACCCAACTCGGTAAATACATTGTTCTTATCAAAACAGACAACTTTTTAATTTACACTCATAAGCTGCGACCAACAGGAAGTCACCTATTTTGGTTTGAATGGTCCCATCATCCAAAAACCTGGTGTGGGATTTTGAATACTACTTTCTAAGAATCCAAGCCATTGCAACCTAAATTTGTTGACATGTTGGAAATATACAGAGTAACTCAATTTGCCCAGGTCAGGAGGGATTACTTGGTGCGCACATGCAACCACAAGTTAAAGGAGATATCCATGATATGCCAAGTCCTGCATATTGTCACATTTTGTAGTAAAATAACTAAATTTGCTTTTCATAGCTATGCAAATAACACCTACATCTACCTTCACATTGCATAATGACTACTATTGTTTCCTAATAGTTATATGGGCAGCAAATATTTTCAAAAAATGACAATGGGTTGGCTGTCATGTAAATAAAAAGCAGTAGAAGCCCATTTTCGAACTAGTAATGAAAAAATAATTGTGGCTAAATATCTTACAATTCTGCCTTCACAAATGTGATTTAAGATCTCAAAATGACAGAAAAAAGGTGTTTGTGTGTGTTTTTTTTTTTTACCTCCACTGTGGAACCAAAGTAAACTATTTTGCTTCAAGAACAATTACAACTATTACTATAGAACTGTATAACTCAGTACAGCCATGCCTAGAAAATGGATTGAGATATTGTCACAAAATTTGATACCCATTCTTTTGTTATCCACTCAATGTCTATAAAGACACATTGTACTTGGAGGGCCTTGGCACCTAGCACTTGACAATATAACAATTACACATAAAGGCCATCTGAGCATTTGTTCTTGGATTTCTGCCAGGAAGATTCTTTAGAGATCATAGATCAATCATTATCAAAACCACTGAACTTTGAAAGCAGCAAGACTTTTCCTTTACTAATAATGACTTGACACAAGTAAGGTGTGATTCTGGGTAAAAAGTAATATTGAATAATTATTAGCAGTTATTCAGATGATGAATCAACCTATTATTTATTACTAGAGAACAATAAGTATTCTTTGCATTAACTGAAATGTGCATATTTGAAATATTTACAAGATTAACCTATTAATCTTTAAATATACATTTAACAAAAGAGACACAACAAAATCCTTATTAATACCTGCTTTACACTAAATTACTCACTCTATGCGTTTAAGTAATGGAAAGTTTTTTCAGGTATGTCATACTCAGGCTTGTGACCGCACTGGTTACCAAGATTATTCATTAGTATAAATCAAATGGATAATATTGCACATGTTCTATGAATCTGTTTTAAATTCATTACTATGCTTTGTCTGGTTGAAAAATGAGCCCATGGATTTTGTCACGTCTGTTATTTTTAAACTGTAATTGAAAAAACAAAACAAATCAAAAAATTTGCTAACAGATAAAACTTAGAACTTTAAGTCAAAAACTTAAAGCTTAAGCAAGTCATATAAGCTTATATAAGTTTATAAGTTCATATAAACTGGCAGAAATGTCTCTTTTGATGTCTTGTATCACCATCTGATAACTTTTGAAGAGAGTGACCATTTCACTCTCTTCAGAGGTGATTCTGTCATCATTTTCTCACCCTTGAGTAGTTCCAAACCTGTATGAATTTTTTTGTTCTGCCGAACACAATGAAAGATATTTTGAAAAAACTTTGTAACCAGGCTGTTTTCTGACTTCAATAGCAAAAAAAATACTATGGAAACAATTTTGACCCAAAACAGCCTGGTTACAAACCTTTTTCAAAATATCTCCCATTGTGTTCAACAGAACAAAGAAATTCATACAGAACTACTCAAGGGTGAGTAAATGACAGATTTTTTAATTTGCTTTTTTATAGGTGCAGTTCCTTAATGCAAGTGTTTTAGAGCCTGTTGATAAGTAGACAATGCATGCACGTGACAAGCCAGCTTCTTTCAGCCCAGTTTTTTCTTTTTAGCCAGAGATAAAAGAGATTCATTATTCACAGGAACTAAACAGATTTAGATTTGGAACAGTGGGAGTGACAAGTTCTCCTAATCCAAATGTTCAGGTCAGGATCAACACAGCAGTATAAAGACTCATTCACACCAAGAGTCAAATGAAAATCACGTCACATGCTTTAATACAAGACACCTGCCATCTTAGCAGATCTCACTCACTATAATGCAATGCGTAATAGTGTTATAAAAGAAAATCACTATATAATGACAGTAGGAGAAGTCTACATAAGTAAAAACAGTACAGCTGTTGTAATAAAATACTTCTGAATCAAGAAAGTATATTCATTAAACATTCCCGTATTTTGCTCTTTCTGATACATGTCAACTGTATTTTATCAGTGTCAAACACAGCCATTTTACTGAGAACAGCTCTTTGAAAACTCACAATTAATTTCCACTTCTCCATCATTTTCTTTTAAGAAAATGTTATAATGGCACGTGCGGCAAATTTATGCCAAAACACTCACCATTGTCACAAGATGCAAATAATATGCCAGCTGACATGATCTTAATGTAGAAAAAAAAACTATTTAAGCTAATAGCTTAAGAGTTAATATATCTCGCCACAAGCAAAATGAATCCCTCTATAACTTCACAAATGCTGATTTAACCACTCATACATGCACGTATTTCAAGAACATAATTAATGTCCTGAAAGCTTATAAACTTCACATTTTTTCTTTAAAATCCTTCAAAAACAATCAAATTGCACTCAAGCCAGAATAATCCATTAACACACTATCCTCATTGAGCTAAAGTACTTTAATGAAATGAGCCATAGCACATGACCGGGTTTATGGACCTGTCGACTGAATTCAAGTTTGATTCACTGCATTAAAGAACAATTCACTAAAAAAATTAAACAATAATGATGGCAAACTGGCCATCTCTTGTCCTTTTAGGTAAGTGCTGCAAAAATGTATTTGTATTTCCATATTTTATCTCCCAACTCTATTCTGACTGAACATGCCTAAGTGCTCATCATTTAAAGAATGGATTACCACAAAGCTCTGCTGGCCAGCTTTCCAGTGCTGCAGATGCTCCAGAATACAGCAACATGTCTAGTCTTCAATCAACTAAAAAGGGATTGCCCCTATAGAACCGCCCTCTACTACACTCAACATGTTCCTACTACATGTGTATGTTCCCCCCACTATCACAGAGGTGCGGTGCCTGATGACTCCTTCGCAACCAGGTACAAAGATCTTTACTCTCTCTGCTGTGAACTTTTGCATGACAATCAATCAAAATGTTCCTTTAGATCACATCAGAAGTACTTTTGCAGGTACAAAACGTCCAGGTGTCTACTGGGATGAACTGGAACAATGTGAGAAAGCAGAGCAAAGGACAAATAAATAAATATATATATATGTGTGTGTGCGTGTGTGTAAAACAAACAACCTCTTCTTCAAAATGCTTATCTTTAAAGGATGCTAAAAGTAAAGTTTTATCTTAAGTGATGACTAACATACAAGGCAAAATGTCTAATGTGTTATAATAATAGATCTGGGCATTATAGGGTCTCACTATTAGCAACAATAACAGGAAATTATTATTATAATTATTATATTATAATAATTATATATGTATTATATGCTACATATACACCGTGTGTGTGTGTATATATATATATATATATATATATATATAAATATGCATTATGTATGTATATTTCAGCCTTTTTTATCATCATGATTTTTGTACTGTCTGGAAATATTTATGATATTTTTTATTTCTTATAATGCAGGAGACCTGAGATAATCCTTACATTGATTTCATATCTAAATAGACAATTCTCTTCCACATAAAAACTTCTATGAGTTACTCGTGGTGCAATACTGTAGTATTATCTACACTCGTTTATTTACTAGATTCCCACAATCACTGAAAAAACGTTTAATGGAATTAAAATAAAACTGAAGCCAGGGGTAAAAGATTGAAACAAACAAAATAAATACATTTTTGGTAAAATATGGTACAATTGAATTATTATGTTGAGCTCTAAAATAGAAGCACAGAAAACTCTGTTAAATTCCAAGCAGTCTGTTTGGACATATAATGTTTCTTTTCAAATAAGCATACTGTTGGGCAGTAAAAAAAAAAAAAGTAGTTTGTCTTCATTATTTTTTTCCTTGCTCAAGACACATTAAAGAAGATGTTTTTAAACACATATACATATATATATATATATATATATATATATAATTCGATTTCTATCAAATAAAAATATATTAAGAATCGTACTAAAAGCCACAAATTTGAGAAGACTGCTTTTAACTTTATTAATCGAAAATGAATATAAATCGTGAATTGAATCAAGGAACTATATTGTGGTTTGTTATGTTAAAAGCTTAGCATTTGACATACAACATGGTAATGAACGGTCATTATGTACCCCTACTAGGGTATTTACACGCAACTTAATGGCATAAGAATTCACCGCACTATGGTACAAAAAATACAGTAACACAAAGGTACCATGTCAAAAACGCAGTTTTATGACAGAACATATCCAGAAAAACATGTTTTATTTGGGATGCTATTTCCTGTTTACTAGCATAATGCTAACCTGAAGTCCAGAGTTCATTCCAACTTCATTACGTTAACTTATATTCCACATTCCAACAACGATCAGAGAAGACTTTAAACATTAACAGTACTCTGTATCGAACGAGTCATTCAAGAATTAATCCACTTTTAATGGGGTAATGTTGGTGAATGAGTTAGGGTCAGTGGCCTGTGATCGCACCTGAAAACACACCTGTCATTCAAACACCTGTTTGATACGTCACATTCAACGCTTTTGTCTTACCTGTTGCTTCAGCTGAACTCAATTGGTAAATTCGTGTCCGTTTAACCACGCTTAACTTCTCTCCGTTAGCTTTCAGGGGAAATAAAATAATCTCCATAACAGCCGTTGCTCCCTACGGTCCGTGTACACGCTCAACGCATCCCGACAGTCGGCGCTACACTCACACAAACACTGGGAAAGCGAGCGCGCTGATAAAAGAAAGCATCAAGTTTTGAGAAATGAGTGGACTGGTCTAAATAATAATTATTCTTTTTGAGCTCTTCGTGTATTTTCAATTATATTTCTATTAAAGCGCTGCTGTTCAGGTGTAATTTAATGTCCAGACCAACTGAGTAGCAATAGATGGCGTTATTCCGTGGTACCAGTTACTTTTCTCTGCGCTGGTCAAGCTGAACCAATCACATTCGAGTACGATTAAAAAAAACTTTATTTATTTATTTGTTTGATCGTTTAATTTAGATTGCACGGCGGATTTCCATTTGTATGTCAGACAACAATAATTTGGATTTCAGCACTTAACGAATTTCCGTACTATTACTTTCTTAGTGCATAAATGTTAGTAATAAACTAATAAAGAGAAGTGTCTGAGTTATGGATGTCCCTCAGTGGAAGTATTTATTCTGAGCCGACACGCGCTGCCTTATGTCTCACAGTCAAGACAACGGGGAGAAATATCCTTTAGATTTGACTATTTTAACAAATGATCCTAATATGTGTTGTTGTTGTATAGTAAAAATTGCATGCAAAAAACATTTTATTGAAGCAATTTGTTGCATGCATCCAAAGTCTCAAAATTCTAAATATAGCCTACCTTTGAGGTGGACCCTTTAAAGATGCCGCCCATGCAGTGACGACAGAGCTTTTACTTTTTCCCCTTTAAAGTTTAAATATGAAAATCCCATGCAGGAGTGAAAAAGCTCACATTTTCATGTATTATCAAACACTGCGGTTTATTATAAGGGGTTTAGTTTAGGTTTTATTATTTTAGTTTTAGTCTTATTAAGTAGTACAGCCTAATTTAAAGTTACATTATTTGAGTACTCTCTTCCTTGTCTGAAAGTATTCTAGATTAGTTTTTTTTTTCAAAACTATAGTTGAATTAGTTTACATAGGAGATAATAATAAAAAACATAAATAGTGTTTAGTGGAGTGCCTCATTTAGAAACTCTTTTACAAAAACTAGGCCCTTTTTTTGTCATTTTACTCCATTCACTGTAGGTTTTTAGCATTATTTAGTGTCATTTGTGTTATCTTGGTGGTCTTTTATTGAGTAACATTGATAATTTCCTTGAGAGACCAGTCTGAATGGATCTGATTTCCATTGTAACCTTGTACAATATATTTTACCATGACATTTGATTTTCCAAATAGGCTAGAAAAGAAGTATTATATTATAACAGCATATCCACCTTGCAGAAGCAAGCTAATTTCAGTGAATATGCAAGACTTCAGATTCAATATAAGTCAATATGCTTAAATAATAACAGAATGCAGTAAACAGTAAAACTATTTGCTATAGAAACCAGTATAATTACATAATTTAATACAAATAATATTATAAGAAATGCCAATCACACAGCATTAACTGTTTCTACACTAAAATAACTAAACTAAATAACTCAAATTACAATTGACATCAGAAGCGATGCACATTCAGGTTATAAATATTTGCATTTGATCTGACATTAAAAATAAGATTATTAGAAATTATAAAACATACAGTCACCAAATGCCCCAAAATACACAAGATGAGATGAAAAAAACATATTCAGTAACTGTTGTCCTAAACACAAATAAACAAGTCTTTTGTGCAAATGTGGTTAAAAATTCTTCTGTCCTCTCTGTTCTGACCCTGTCTTTGGGGAATTGAGCAGTCTATATTTAATTTAGATTTAGACAGCATTAAGAATGGAGAGCCCTCACAGCAGGCACGTTACACACAGCTTATCTGTTTATTATCTCACAGGGCTCATAAAAGGGCTACGACCACTAGTCAGTAATTACTGCTCCAATAGCGAAACATCAAGTCATATAAACAAGAGTTAACTAAACGTGATTTGTTAACCTTCAGTTTTGAAATGAATACTTCTAATGTTACTAAAAGTGGAAATACTTTTTAATGGAAAACATTCAATGAAAATCCAGAAATCCAGAAAATCTCTATCTGAGATCACAATAACCTCAGTTGAAGCATTTAATCTGGTGACCCCTGAAATGACGTCACAGCTTCTTCTGATCTTTTCCAGAGGAACGCAGGAAATAGAGTCCTCTGCATCTGAAGTGATGAAGTTCTGCTTTACTGATTCCAAGATGCGGAATATATTAGGCTGCTATAATCCTTGGCAAATCAATATATTTACTCCACAAACCCACTGTAGTTCAATGTATAAATTTTTTATTAATATTTCATAATTAAAGCAAGAGACAAAACAAAACTTCCTTAAAATAATGCAGTTGTAAATGCTATTTTTTCCCTACACGAGAAAGTAGGCCTATATCTGTTTAGGCTACATCAGCGTAGTTGATCTTATATTGATTTTTGCATTGTTTTGTGAACATGTGAAGAACCAGCATTAGTATAGTTTTATACAATATATATAAACAAAATATATACTTTTTATATATATATATATATATTTTTTTTTTATTTATAGGCTATATGTTATATGAATAGTGCTAGGACTTCTTCTAACGTGCCTTGTTCATTTAATTGTTTATTTAATTGTTTTAAAGTTGTTTTATGTAAGTAAGTATTAAGAGAACATAGATGAAAGTAGATGAAGTATGAAATTACGCAGCGAGAGTTTGGACACGTTCGTTGGTAAACAAAGAGTTGTTTGTCCAATCAGCGTTGAGCGTACGTTTGATTAGACCGTCACGTTATCATTACGCAAAATGAGTTGCAGATTCTCACACAATCAGAGACTAGCGCGTGAAAGTACCGCAGGTAAGACACGCGTTCATTCTCGTTTAACAGAAACATCAACTCCTTTAACAGCGCTCACAGTGTTTGTCTGTTGAGGAATGCACAGTATGTTTTGAATGTACAATAAAAATCGGAAAATTATATAGTATACGCTAACGTAATGAATCGTAAGTGAGTCGCATTTCAGTTAGGCTAACAGAAAAAAAGGTAAATTATTTTTAAACAATAAATTTAAGTAATGTTTTGTAATATTTTGATAGGATGTTTTTTAAATACCAAAACAAAATAATAATTTAAAGAAACATGTCCAGTGTTCACAAAAACTATTTTTTTGCTGTAAATAGCCCAATTTAAATCAATAATTCAAGAAATGTGCATGTGAAAGTATATCCAAATAAACGTGCTACAATAGTAGTCAGTATGTTGTCAATCTGTTTTCAAGGCGATTATCAGGCTCTCGGTGTGATGACTTTAGTTCTCATCCCTCTATTGTGTTTTTGAACCCCCGGGACGGAAGAGATTCTCTCTAATCCAACTTGTTTTCTCTGTCTTGCTGGGATATGAGAGTCCTACTCTGAATTCAAACCAATCCCCCAAAGACATTCCTTTTGGGCTTGGAAATTTCACATCGTTTCCACTTTTCGCTATTTAATCCGGCTAATAATAATAGTTAACCCAACCTACCATATTTTCTTTACGCAATAAGCATCAGATGCGCGTATTGATATACAGGGACAATGCTTCCAATTATTAGGTGATCGGTTTGCAGTTATTTCCTGATTGTTGATTGGGTGTTGATCTGTGTATTGCTGTTTCCATTCGTTTATTATTCACGCCTCCTTATATCTGACAGACAACACGGAAATGTTTTTCTCGAAAAAATTAATTAGTAAATAAAATAATGATAATAATGTGCACATTTTAAGGGCAGCACCTCTTCACCATGTTTTGTTTGGAATTCACTCCAGTTTTCTTGCTGCGGGGCAATGGGTTTTTAAAAGCTCATTTGCAGTGTTTAATTTGGAGACATAAATGGACACATGACATGGATGTAAAATATTTTTCTCTAGCTATTGTCCCACTGATGTTGCTGTCATGTTAGCTATCAAGATCTGAAGTGTTCTCTTGAATTTCACTGGTTAGTGGAGCTGGTTCTTAAATAAAAAAATATATGTTGGATTAACGTATGCTATTTATTTCCAATTATCTTTATCCGGCATAACTTGAAAATGCAAGATTCTGTTTTTCTTATTCGCATTTCATGCTTGGTGGCATGTAGGACATATCATGGAAAGGCCACTTAAGGTGTCTTTCAGTAAATCTGATCGCTGATGTTTATCGTGTCCTCCCCCTTCTCCCCCGCGGTGATCGCGCATCGCGCCTCATTCTCACTCCCATTACGCAGCAGGATTGACATGAAACTGTGAATTGTTTGCTGCTCAAATAGAGTTGACCTGGAGCCAGCAGTCTGAGGGGTTGAGGAGCGACCATCTCTGCCTCCTCCCCCTCTACATCAGCATGACAAAGCACTGGGGGGGTCCGGGCTTGTTGGCACCACCCGTGATCACTGTAGGAGCAGGAGCCCAACACGACCATCACCTTGACTGCAGAACCAGCTATTCCTCTTACAACACCAGCTGTCACTGCTCCACGAACCCACTGCTGGAGTTCGGTGGCCGGCTGGATAAGTCCATAGGGATGGCGCAGGACTCCTGTTACAGAGCCAAACCGACGGATCAGGGCGCATGGGAAATGCAGGATGGAAACTCCAGTGGAGGAAAGAAGAAGAACTATCAGCGTTATCCTAAACCACCTTACTCTTACCTAGCTATGATTGCCATGGTCATCCAGAACTCTCCGGAGAAGAAGCTCACTTTGTCAGAGGTAGGTCATCTTCACAGGAGCGCGACGCGCAACTTTTGTCTTCAAAACGGTCAAAATTACTCAGGAATGTGAATGAAACAATCAATTAATTTGCGTCACGCCTAATATTATTACAGTTCGGCGTTTTAGTTTAAATTACTGTTTTACGCAGCAAGTCCGTGCCACATTCACATTTTTACAAGTTGTAGGCTACAGAATAAGTGTTTTTTCTTATCTTATTGGAGGCTTCCTTTCAGGTTCCACTTAAAAAAAAATCAATTGGCACTCACTGAAACTTAAAATTTGTATACAAAATCTGTGCCCTCACCAAACTGACATTAATTCCAGTTTACATCAAAATCTGCCTGGAGAACATAATCTGTCTCATGTCTGGATCTCGATGGGGTTTGTGTTGTGAATAGTGAAAGCAGAGGCCGATACTCTATCATGCTGATAGCTGTGGCTGGAATCACACTGTGCTGCAATTACTACGCAATTGTTCCGAAATGTCGCAACTTGTAAGAATCGGCAATCGGGATTAACAGTTTGCTGACTATTCAAGAGTGACTCCTGTGAATATTTGTAAATGATTTGAGGTAGGGTCTGCTGCTACAGGTGATTAGACTCGTATTTTTTCCCCCGAATAAAATTGCACGCAAATCCTGTATTTAAACACATTTAAAGTGACTTTTGCCTATGTTTAAACCAGTAAAATATGCAAATTAGGCGTACTCGTATTACCATACCTGTTTTAATAAATGTCACCCCAAAGAAAATCTCACTTTTTCTGTGAGACAGAAATGTATAGGCCTACATATATA
>JAUYWG010000046.1:6078924-6091203 GCA_034779775.1 Enteromius afrohamiltoni | reverse complement strand
ATGTATTATTAGCAATATACAGTTGCCTGTTTGAAATCTGTAAAGTTTAGTGATGAAATAATGCTGTAATACTGTATATTTTTAATAATTATGAATAAACTGTCTTCGAACAGATTCTGAAGGAGATCAGCACCCTTTTTCCATTCTTCAAAGGAAATTACAAAGGCTGGAGGGATTCAGTCCGACACAACCTGTCATCTTACGACTGCTTTGTGAAGGTGTGTTTTACTTCACGTGACTAAAAAAATGTGTTGTTTGGATGTTGATTTGACATTATCTTGTTACCCCTCTTCTCTAGATTCTTAAAGATCCTGGTAAACCTCAAGGTAAAGGTAACTTTTGGACTGTAGAAGTAAGCCGAATTCCACTGGAGCTCCTGAAAAGGCAAAATACGGCAGTTTCTCGTCAGGATGAAACCATCTTTGCTCAGGACCTGGCCCCGTACATCTTTCAAGGTTACGCTCAGCCGAACAAATCCAAAACACTGCCTGCTGACCTCTCCTTACCCCCTGTCCCCACCCGTCACAGCCCACCCCCATCAGAGGACCCCTATCGTCCCAAACTGGACTCCACATTTGCTATAGACTCTCTCCTGCATAGCCTCAGGCCTGCCAGTTCTGCTGGGGAAGTGCTACGGGAGAGAGAAAGTTGGGGCATCGGGCCTCCTCCGCACACTCGCTCTACCACTCCACCACGTCCTTGTAACGGCTTGTATAATTGCAGTTCGTCAACCAGCTCCGTCAGTCCTGCGTCAGATTTGTCAGACGAGGACTGGAGAGGGGTGACACTCATTGGGAAAAGATCAGGTGATCGAGGATCAACTTCAGATGGATACAGTGACTCCTGCCCACCACCTAACAAAAGCTCCAAACGCGGGACCACACCTCCATGGGAGCTCCCGACTTCTTACGCCAAGTACACCCCTCCCAACGCAGTAGCCCCTCCTAGCATGCGCTTTAATGGAAACCCATTCATGCCACTGGGCGGTATTCCGTTCTACGGTTACGGTGGTGCACATGTCACTTCATCACACTTGATTGGTCACCCTTACTGGCCCATCCTGCCAAGTGGGCCAGTTTCCATACAAGCCCCACCCCTTCTCATGGACTTGGACAGTATGCTGCAGTCTGTTCCACCTAATAAGAGTGTGTTTGATGCGCTTGGCCCCAACAATCAGACTGCTCATCCACCTCCAAACCAGTATGCCCTTCAGAACGGGCCTTCTCTTTGCAAATATTCTCTTTGAACTATGCACAAAATAGTCCTAGAAGAACATGGCTTTTTATCTTTGGCACTGCTCAGGTTTACACAAAAATTTGCAACCACTAATGCTGCTCATTACTGTATAGTCAGTCTGTGGATTGTCTCAGGGAATTCTTTGAGAAAATCCCTCTGTGGACTGAACAGTTACATGGCAAATATTGACCAAAGAATCTACCCAACCAATGTTGACACTGTTGTAACTTCTGTCCATTCATGTGACTTTCTTTGACACAATTACTACCTCAGACTTTTGATGTCAATGGGGACACATTGGCTGCTCTTGTTTCCTGAATGGACCCTTTTAATGTTTTGGGACAATCAATGAAATTCTTGATAAGACCAATTGAATGTTGACCATTTATAAACTTGAAATATGGTGTGTGTGTGGTTTGTTTACTGCCCTACAAATCAACCAGAAATGGTGTGCTGGACATTTGTTAGGATTAAGGCTGTGTTTGTGTGAATGTGTACTATTGAAACTATTAGGAACCCGCAACGTTTACATAAAGACTGGCTTTTATGCCATGAATGTCACTTTTTATATGTTGGTTTTAGCAGGGTAAACAGATTTTTTTTTTTTTAAATATAGACTTTTTGTATGGCTTTTCTGACATGATTATGTGTGCTTAAAACACATTCATTTCACCCCCACTCCACTTGGTAAAGTCCAATCTCAGGCTCTGATAACAATGGTGGAGGCTTGACAGATCTGATGAGATCCAGTCTTGTGTGTTTTTTTTCTGGCATGCATTCACTTTGAAGAACTGTAATTAGAGCCATTTTATCAGTGCACTGTGTCTCAAAGCCTTATCATGACTCTTTGTGTCCCTGTGGAGTGTAGGTGCTGTAACTATGATTTTTATTCTCTAGTCATCAAATGCCTTTTTAAAATAAATGTTTATGTTGCCTTTTGATCATGCATGTCTGCATGATACTGTCCAGAAGCTCATATTGAGCGATTTGATCAGTAATTAAACGTAAGGGTCGTTTAACTGGTGGTCTGTGGTTGTTCCTCCGTCTGGTGCACGTCATGCCACCATCACCTCCTGCTGTTTTTTTCTGTCTTGTCCTCCCTTAAAATCACTCATTCACACCCCCAACACTTCCATCCTCTTACAGGTCCATGCTTTGTAGTGGACCTTAGTTTCAAGTATTTGGGGAGTCTCAGTTTCTAGGTGATTTGATCCAGTTTCTTTTTTGCCATGTAATTCTCATCGTGTCATAGTATAGAGCAGTGACACAGTATCATATTTATGAATATGCTTTAAATATGCTATTTTAGATGTCATTTCATGAAAACATGTTTAAAGTTTTGCAGTTCATCCTAAATGTGTGTGTGTGTGTTTGTGAGTCCCCAATAGAGTTCAGATTGCAGTAATTCTAGGCCCTTTTAAAAAAATTAGAAGGTAACATAAAGATGTTTCACAGATGCATGTTTGTTAACATTATTTTGCATTTAACATTTATCAAATGTTTGGTTCATCTGTCAAAAACAACTTTTTGTTTAGAAGTATCTGGAGAGACTGCATTTGCTCATCACACACACACACAAAAAATAGCGAATGAGTGGTCTATTAGAATATACTTAACTGAGGATATATCAATTAATTCAAACGCATCAGCCAATTCTATTGTGGAAACAAATTGGGGATTTAAAAAAAAATGCAGACTTCTAATATGAACCAAAAAAAAAAAAATTAATGTATATAGGGATTTCTTTCATACAAGGACAAAGAAATGTATTCAAATGTTCATTAGATTTTTAAATGTTCTTCACACTACAAAAGGGTGGAAACTTACAAAATAATATTAGTAAAGAAAGAAAAAAGAAAGCATGTTTTTTACGAACTATGAGCATTCTATAGCATTGCTGCAAACTCGCTTTTTGGAAGCTTTATTTTTTATTTTGGTAGCTAAGTATTTCAGTTTGTAGTTAGTCAGCTAGTAGCTTCAGTTCAAATCGGTAACGTATGCAGTTATCAAAATATGAAGTATAATAGGCCTATAGGGTTAGCATTTTACAAAAATTACGTTTTACATCCAATTGAGTACATTCTCCTAAAAGACAATGGTAAATATTCATTAAGGCTACTAATAGTGTGGCAGTAGTTTTTTCCTGGATTACAATCATTTCAACACCAGTGAAATAAACAAATAATACAATAAGGTTGTCAATATCATCTAAAAATGCTAATTTCTGATCAGTCCTAAAAATATCACCTTTAAATGAATTATAATTAATAATGCTTTGAACTCAGCATCTAAACTGAAGCTTCTTTATGAGGTAGTCTAACTAAACAAGTGAATGAGTAGTTAGGTCTGTTAATAAATAGGCTCAATTTTAATTCATGAGGTCTCCACTGACTCAATGATTTTAGCATGATTTATTAACCTACTATGATTTTACAAAATAGGTAAGATAAGATAAAGGGACAAAACCTGTATCTATTATTTTTGTATTTTTAATATAGTTTCAGGTGTTTGTATGAGAAATTACATATGATGAATGCTAATCTCCATTCTTCATTGTTTTATGTAGCAGTTATGCTGTAGCTCATTGGGATGTAGACAGGTAGACACCAAACAGGTTTTTACAACCATACACCTCATTATTAATTATACCTATCCAGCTCATAATAACATTAAATTTTACTGTATTGAATTAACACACGGATCTATAATACACCTTTGTAAGAAAAAACTAGAGCAGAACAGAAAACACTAAATATAAGAGGTTTCATTAGACTTTATTTCAGCTGTCTTTAGAAAGTTTCTATTGTCCAGTGCTTTGTTCCTTTTGTTTCCTCTTCATAAACCTTGTTCTGTGGCTCCTACAGGCAACGACGTTTAGAAGGAAGCTGATAGTTTCCATCCTGTTCATCCACACTTCCATATCCACCTCCCCCAGGGGTGAAAAGACTGAACATGTCCTGTCATGTATGCCACAGGTCAGTCCATTTTAATGAAAATTCTTTAGACAATAATCATTCTAAAACAACAAAGACATTTGAAGAGAGAGATATAGTTGTGTAACAAGATGTGATCATTAAGGGTGGAACATCCCTTATGCAGAAAAATAGTTTTTTTTCTGAAGACCAATATGTATTCAGTATCATTTCCATATTGGAATAAAGAAAAAAAAAAAGAGGTAATTGCTGCTAATTGTCTCAATAATTCTGACATTTGTTCGGACAATTCTGAGAAAAAATGCCAGAATTGTGATATCATCTTTTTTGTCTTTTTCTACAATTTTAAGTTAATCTTGCAATTGTGAGACTTTTTCCTTCTAGTAGATATGACTGTTTACATCTCATTTTAAAAGCTATTATTGATCTGAATGTATTTACAAACAAAAACACACACTGTTTTTCTTACCCCAGGATCCAGGCTGATGGAATTCTTGGCCCCTAAATTTAAAACTCTGCCATCTGTTTTATGTAACAAATTCAGCCCAGCTGCTCCATTTTTCCCTCCTAAACGAACCAAGAATTATATACACACACATATATATATATGTGTGTGTGTGATGTATAGGTAAGCAAATATATAATAATAGAAATATACTGTGATAAAGGTACCGTGTAGTCCATAGGGCTGTGTAGAACGTCTCTCTGTTAATACCGACAGAACCACTGGACTACGAAATCGAAGTTTCCGGATAACACCATCACCGCCGCGGTACAGACCTACCCCTCCAGAAAGAGGCCGCAGGGAAAACTGCTCAAGAATCACTGGATACCTGAGACAGCAACTCAATCTCAACAATCTCTTCCACATTATAAGTGAATGGAATATTTCTATAATGCTGTTATAAATAGTCACACCTGCTCTCCAGGATCTCTGGGTCAGTGATGCGAGTGTTTGTCATGTGAGTGTGAACTCCACTGTGCCCCTTCCAGGTTGGCCCTGCCCCCGCACCCCCGGCAACTGTCTCATAGTAACCACTTTTTTCACTGCCGAATGAAATGTTGTTCATGCAACCCTTAAAAAAATAATATTAGAGGATGCAAAAATGATGATCATAAACAGCATCTAAAGTGACAAATTCAGTTTTTTGTTCCATGTCAAAAGGCGCACACTACAACTTCACAAATTGTATAATTCTCAATATCACCATGTAGGGAATTAATAACTCAAATTACATAATTAATATAAACAAATTAACTGCTATAAGTGTATTCTGCCTTAACTTGGATAGACATAATAAAATTGAATGATTCTTATATTGTTAAATAGAATATTGTTATTATAAAAAAAAAAAACGGTATTATCACACAGCAATATATAAAAAAAATATTTTTTGTCACACAATAAAACTGTAGTATTGTCCAGCTTTTTATATAAATTTGGATATATTGCAAATGATGTCACATATTATATACAGCTGGGGTGCCCAACCCTGCTCCTGGCGATCGACTGTCCTGCAAAGTTTAGCTCCAACACACCTGAAGCAACTTATTACGTTTTTTAAGATCGCTCGAAAATTAAAGGCCTGTGTGTTTCATTAGAGTTGGAGCTAAAAAATTGCAGAACAGTCGTTGGAGATCATTTAGACGGATTTGACACACCTGTGATGCCGCACACACTTGGAAAGCTTTGAAGATGACATCCACCACTCTCTGTGAGGTAAGCACATTACCACCCACAACCGCAGCATTCTGAGAGGGCTGCAGGATCGAGCCGGGGGGAATGATGACTTTAACAGGGGCCAGACAGCCCTGAAACACAAGCCCTTAATCATATACAAAGTATATCCTGCTAATTCCAAATTATTGTTAATAAAAGTGTAATAACATTTCATTTTAGTGCACTTGTTGTAGCTTTCAATTTACAAACTTCAATAATGGCATTAAATCCTAATTAAACCATAACATGACCCTATAGTAAACACATGTTTTTGTGCTTACAAAATACTTTAAGGTAAAATGTGACCTATAATGCATAATTCCAATTACAAAGCCTAAGTGACATTTCACCAACTTTATAGGAGGGCCAAAACAAAAAAGAACCATACTTTGATATGATTTTATGTACGGATTTTCAATGGTTTAAAAAAAAAGTAAATATGTAAATGTATATGTAACTCCACCTTAAAATTAAAATTTGATCATTAATGTTTATCACAGTCACAAGCCTCCCAATTTTCATTAAAAATATCTTCGACTGTGTACCCAAGACGCACAAAGCTTTTACAGATTTGAAACAACATGGGGGTAAGCGATTAATGACAAAATGTTCATTTTGGGGTGGAGTAACCCTTTAACATGTTTTAGACTGGTAAAGGGAACTACCCGCATGCAGCAATAAAAGAGTTTAGAAGTGCCAGGACAATTTTTAATATAACTCTGATAGGATTCATCTAAAAGAAGAAAGTCACATACACCTAGGGTGTTCCGAAGGTGAGTAAAACACAGCCTAATTTAAATTTTTTGGTGAAATAACCCTGAGTTGAGATCATGAAGATATTTTAAAATTTTTTGATTAGTAATATGCATTACTAAGAACTTATCATTTGGATAATTTTAAAGGCTGTTTTCTCAGTATTTTAATCAACTTTCAGATAAATCACAATTACAAAAAAAAAAAACTGGTTTTGGTGTCCAGGGACACATATATGAAAAATCAACAAAAGGATTTATATAATATACTTTAGAAGTGAAAGGTACTTCACAATGCTTGTTTTCTTTGGTTAATTATTTATTTAATTTATTTAACTTTTGGATTAACTGCCCCTAAACTATTGATATTAATTAGGATCTTAAATGTTAAAAAAAAATCTCGTTATTGTTTGAATTTAATCAGTTTATAATCTCTCTCTTTCAGCTTTCAGTGTCTCTTACAGGTTCCTGGTTCTCCTAAGCACTGTTCTCTTTTATATGCTGAAAATAGTCAAGTCAAGTCACTTTTATTTATATAGCGCTTTTAACAGTACAGATTGTAGCAAAGCACTGAACATTATCAAATAGAACAACAGAGTAATGGTAATGTATAATGATGAGAATTAAACTTTATTTATCAAATGCAGAGACGGTCTCTGTAGTCAAGATGATGGTAATCACTGGAAGTCTCCATAGGGAGAATAGGACAATCTATCCATCTACCAAAATGTTTACCATAAAAAATACCTCACTCACTACTCTCTTCTGGTTTGTTTAGTCTCTTAAAGATTTTCTTACTTCTGCTGAACAGAAGGCTATATTTTGAAGAATGAATTTCATAACTTCTGCATTGTCTTAACTACGGAAGTCAATGGGGACCAGCAACTATTTGGTTGCATGCGTTCTTTAAAGTATAGAAAGTATCTATACAGGTTTGGATCAACTTGAGGTTGGGTAAATAATAAAACAAATTAACATTTTTGTGTGTCACCTGGTTGAGGGGGATGTCCTGGCCCACCATGCATCTCAGGCAGTATATGAGGGCAGAGAGGGTGATAGCACGAGGAGCATTACAGTTACCCCACACTTCTGTCCCTGTGCCGGTGAAATCAAACACTGCACTGCCCTGCAGGAAGACACACGGATGGACAGATGAGTTAATTAACAATGTACCGCACTATTCTTTTTAGCACTTAAATACAGCAGTTTGCACTATTTGTTAGGGATGTAAAAAAAAAAAACTAATTTCAAATACTAATTGAATTGAAAATAAAAATCCACATTTTTAGGTGTGTTACACAGCCTTATCAGTGGCACACAAGACGTGATGATGACTTGTGTGTCATTGCATTTTAATACTTTTTTAACCTATCCAGATGTACCCACTAGATGCAGCACTGCTACATTTTACATTCAAAATATTGCTGAAAAAGTGAACATCAGTGTGGAAATTATGTTGTTTACGTCAATAGTGAAACAAAGCCGTTAACACAAAGCACATAATTATCGCATTTTCTTAATGGGGATCTATCACTATTGTGCTCATGTTTTTTTCCCCATTTCCACAGCACCTCATGTTTTTAAATAAAAGAAAGTTCCTTTGTATTAAACTGAACACGCATAAATGATACCGTTTTGTTTAAGCAAATTAATTATATATGGTTTATAAACGTTTACATTTTATTTCTTTAAAGAAACATGCATTAGTAAAAGTGCTGTCAAACGATTAATCGCAATTAATCACATCTAAAATAAGGTTTGGGTTTACATAATATGTGTATACTGTGTTTATTTATTATGTACATATAAATACAAACACAAGCATGTATATATGGAAAAATATTTATTTTTATATAGATTTATATATTTAACATAAAATGTAAGAAAATCAATTTCTAAATGAAGTTTTCAAAATATATAATGTGTGTATTTACATACGCATAATAAATATACATACATGATGTAAAAAAACAACAACTTTATTCTGGATGCGATTAATTGCGCATTTTTGTGGCCTCAGTAGAGAAGCCAAAAACAACTGCAATGTTCAGTTCAAATGTAATTCGAATACTGATGATATTTAAGTACAAAATTACAAATGATGTTTTTCAGTCATTTTGACAGCCCTACTTTTAATCTGCTATTAAAAGAGAATATTCAATATTCTGAATATTATATTCAGTATGACAGCTGGAGGGGATGAATCATCAAAATGTAGAAACAGTTCTAATTCACGAAACGGATTAAAATCTGCAGAAGTAAAAATGATTTCCTACTTGCTGTTCATCAATCTTGACCTTCAGTCTAATCAGTGTGCCGTCATCCATTTGATCTTCTGCTTCAACCTCAACAGAGCCTGTTTCCTGTTTCCGTCGACGGGCGAAATCTTTCAGCATGTCTCGAACCGCAAGCTCTGCGTTACTCTAAATGCACACAGAAAACTTTAAGCTAACATAAACCAAACCCTGACATAAATATTAGATTTGTATTACCTATATTTAAAACATCAGACAAAATGTACACACCTGTATGTATGCCATGTATGCCTGGACAACTTCCAGTCCGTAGCTGGCAATCAACTCCCCCACCAGCTGACAACCCCTCTGATTGGCTGCTACCTGTGCCCGAAGGTCTGATAGGTTGTCACGGAGATTGCGTGTTCCAGAGCATCCTGGATATTGAGCGGGTGCCATGAGCGCTTCTGTTACAGCTGAGGGATATAAAGATGACTATGAATAATGACAGAAAAAAACAAAACAAACACCATCAATCTTGTATAGACTGACCATGGAAATATCCTGGTATTTGTTACAATGACTTCAACCTGATGCATCTTCTAACCTTTCTCCTGAAAAACTCCACCCGTGACCAGTTTGAAGGAAGTGAAGACGGCACCCTCCTGTTGTAGACTGGTGGAGTGGGGAGGCATGGAGCCTGGAGTGATGCCTCCTATATCAGCATGATGCCCCCTGCTGGCCACAAAGAACACTGGCGCATGCATGCCATCACGAAACACCTGCAACACACAGAGCAAATCTCATCCAGTCTTATCATACAAAATCAACAGTTTTATTAAAGAAAATGGAGCATATTGTTAGGATCATTTTTACTTTTTGCATTGGCAACAGATACATTACAGTAATTGGCAACAAAGCTTCTTTTTCTATTTTGAGGTAAATAGCAAGTCAAACATTTTTAGAACCTTAGTGGATCATATATGATTAAACATCTGAAAACTCATCATGATTGACGTACAGGAGTGATGACTGTGAGGTCTGGTAGATGACTGCCACCCGCACACGGATGATTACTTAGAATCACATCTCCCTCCTGCATGCTGCCTCCTGCCGCCTTGATCTAAAAGACATCAAAATAACCTTTCTTAAACTTAGTTGTTACAAAACTTTTGATTCCTTCTTTACAGTGCTTTCATTTTGTTTATTCATTTCTTCAAAATACATCTCTAAGCACACATCTCTTAAAAAGTACAGCATTATATTATTCATTATTTTTTTTCAATCTACATCATTCCACAGTATGTCAGGTTTTGTAGACGCAACTACTGACAAAAATTAGTAATGTGAGGCTGAGAAATTATTATACCTTAGACGTGCATTTATTTTTAACAGTTTAATCAATTATTCCACTTGTACTTACAGTTATTTTGCTAAATATTATTTGGTTTTTAATAAAGAATAAGCATCTTAGGTACAGCTCAGACTGCTGTATGTGTGTGTATGTGTGAAATGACATTTTGATACACATTTCAAATTACCATAATTTTATTTTTTTTAATAATTTAACTTCTGCAATTTTATTCTTTTTTTCCCCCTTGAAGTAACACACACAGTACCTATATTATTTTGCATACTGACATATTACAGTATCGGATATGATAAAGATATTCAGCTGTACTTGAGTAAAACCAAAAACTTTTGACAGCCATGCAGCCACAGAAAATGAATGTTTCTGAATGAAATCCAAAATTGTACTTTGTTGTATATATCTGTGTGTTTTTGTACCTGGAACTGCACAGTCTCCTGCATTGCTCCTAGATGAACAGGGATGTGAGGAGCGTTAGACACCAAACCTCCATCAGGACCAAACACAGCACAGGAGAAATCCAGTCGTTCTTTTATATTTGTGGAGATGGAGGTTCTCTGCAGCACACGACCCATCTGCTCTGTGTTTGAGGAACCACAAAGCTTCTTTAGAAATCATATTTTTTAAGAATAAGTATTTTAAATATTATCATATTTTCCTGTCCCATTAGACCTGCAATGCTCATGAAGCGATGGGAGAAGATGGACAACTGGATGGCATTGAGTTCAGTTCCTAAAACACACTGCGTTCCCGTGCTTACATCAATACACACGTCACCGTCCTCTGTCAGATGAGCCACACATGCCGGCTCCACGAGAATTGTGCTGACAAACACAACCAAAGAAGACATACTATAAAATATATATTATAAAAAAAGAAATATTTATATTTATTCATAAATTCCATTATGATGAGAACAGAACCAATGATGACATTTCTAAACCAATTATATCCACAATCAATTTAAAAATCCTAGAAGGAAACTTTGTACTATGGTGGAGGGCCAATTATTAACACAGAACATTAAAAATATTTATTGATTAGTTAGTTCAAAGTCTCCAGTTTGCACTGAACTATGCAGGACGGCAGATCCCCAGGAAACAGGATTGGGAACCCCTGTATCATATTCCTTTTTACTAGTGTTTAGAATCCATAAGAACTGTCAATCAATCAATCATTTTTATTTATATAGCACTTTTAACAGTACAGATTGTAGCAAAGCACTGAACATTATCAAATAGAACAACAGAGTGATGGTAATGTATAATGACGAGATTAAACTATTTATTTATCAAATGTAGTCAAGACGACGATAGTCACTAGAAATCAGGTGTCCCCAACTAAGCAAGCCAGAGGCGACAGCAGCAAGGAAAAAAACCCATCCATGAGAGAATGGGGAAAAAAGCCTTGGGAGAACCAGGCTTAGTTGGGCCAGTTCTCCTTTGGCCGGACACCCAGCACCTAATTTATTAACTGTGGCAACATGCCTAGAGAAAACCAACTGCAAAGTGCATTATATACTGTGCACAAATGTACCTACGACAAAATCTGAATTATATCATAATTCGATTACAAATATTGATGTCTATGTGTGTTTTGTAAAAAACGGTGAGATCTACAAGTGCGGTTTGGATTGCTGACACGGGTCGGGTTAGTAAAGAAATGTATTAGCACTGCTGTCAGAAAAATGAATGGCATGCACCACTAATCATTATTTATAATGAAGTATTTAGAAACTTTCAGGAAATCACTCACCTGTTCTTATCAATAATGATGGCTGGTCCCTGGATACTGTGATCAGAGGAAAGATCCTCCCACAGATACACGCTGGTGTCCAGATAACGGTCCTCAAAGTAACACTGGGTCATCTGCGTCCCCCCAAAAAATAAATAAATAACAATAATAGTAAATATAATAAAATAATATACAAACCGGATTCCAAAAAAGTTGGGACACTTAACAAATTGTGAATAAAAACTGAATGCAATGATGTGGAGATGACAAATGTCAATATTTTATTCAGAATAGAACATAA
>JAUYWG010000046.1:6051657-6074029 GCA_034779775.1 Enteromius afrohamiltoni | reverse complement strand
CCATTTTAAATGATCCCTGGCCCAATGAAAACGCCTGTGCTTGTGGATCTTGCTTAGAAATGGCTTCTTCTTTGCACCGTAAAGTTGCTTCATATAGAGAGCTATCATAATATAAATCTGTTTTTTTCCCTGCATATTATAAACACCACTTTTTCTCATTCTTTAAATGAATTTTTGCCCGTTTAACAATTAGCATCACCACTTATAACTGCCACCTTAAACTAGAGGTCTGCAAACTAGACCAGATTACTTGCAATGCGGGATTACAGTTCTTATTATAATAATGGTAGCGGTTGGTAGCTCTGGTGCAATTTAAATGGCACTTCAACCCAATTTAGGTGACTGGCTATAGTGTACCCCTACTGACCAACACTAATTGTGCTTTAAAGAGCTGAACAGGTCAAACTCCATCATATCCAACAACAGTAAAGTCAAGTCATTGTTACTTTGAGTAATGCCATGAGTCACGACTTCCCAACATCTGCAAATATATGGTTTGGTTTGGTTTGCTTTGGTTAAAATACCTTAATAGATCTTGGAGATTTCTGCCCTGCTTTAGGCTGCACTTTTGACCTAATTCCAGACTTTCCAGAACCGCGTACACGGATATCATCTACCATAATAGGCCGATCAGTGATGGTGAAGCCAAATTCTTTCAGATATCTAATGTAAAAAGAGAAAGACTGAGAAACAGAAGAGGAAACAACAAGCCATTTATACCATTCAAAGTGGAAGTATCATTACCGTTTAGTAAAGGCTGTTCTAAAGTCTCCAGACTTGCAGGAGTGGTTGTTACTGGGGTGACCCTTAGCTGTGATCATGAGTGCACAATCTGTGCCCTCATACCGCAGGTGCAGGAAAACCTCTATATTGATCTGAGAACTGTACAGATACAATCACAATCTCAAGTACTGCATTTATAACAGTCTATTTTTGTTTAAAAAGTAATGACACATTAATGCAAAAATTAGATGATTTGAAAGTTGGCTGCATCTTTGAGAGCTACCTGCTAAAGCCTCGTTTGCACAGTATTTGATCGCAGCGCTGAGACAGTTGTTCTATCCTGTGGTCCAGTTCAGAATATGAGCCTGCTTCATACTTTAGAGAACATGGTTCCTGAACCTCCTCCACCACATCAGCCAGAGCCAAACCATATGCTGACAGCACTCCGCTGTATCTAGCAGGGAAAAAAAAAGTATTGCATTGTTATGTCACCACATGAGTTAAAAAAAATAAACACTTCATTACAACATGCTCAACCACGAGGAATTTCATTATTAGATACATAATGAATACAAATATGAAATCCAACTAAAAGAAGTCACTGGGGTCCATACAGAAGCTCTAAGTGGCCATGCTTTATTATATTTTTTTTCTATCTTGTTTTTTAAAATGCTTAATCTGGCTTGAGTGTTCTTAAAAGACAAAACTCAGTTTAAATACTATTAGTTATATAACTACAGACAAGAAGATTTATGTCCATAATAACAACGGTGTGTTTCATTCTCCATTAAGTGGTTTCCTAGAATACAGTATGGACAAAACGTAACATGTCTACGTACATGTGAGGAGAACATGTTAGTGAATAGTTTTTTCTTGTCTTTAATTATCAGGATGTCCTGTTGCCTGTGTGCATCAAGTTATATTACTTTTGGACATTATTTCTCAAAAAAGATTCAATTTTTCATTGTGGGCCTCAAAAAAAAAAAAAAAAAAGTAATAATAATTTACATTAAAGTGTAATCACAATTCTAGTCACAATTGTATTATCCTGTTCTTAATTTAACTGTCGTCCAAATTAGTAATATGTGTTTATCTCCCACCACAAATTAGTAAAATTATGCCTGAATTATCTACTGTTTTTTGCTCATGTGGAAATTTAATTTCCACCTATGGCTAAACCTACAACTTACATTCAGTATTTGCATTCCTTGGAAACTGAACCCCCTTGAGGTTATTTGAGCTGAAGGAACATTCTAATTAGTTTTCCCTCACACCAGGATTGTCTTTTCCAGGGAGTGCAGAGTAAGTGGTAAACATGTGGAAAACCTGGATTCCAGAACATATTAAACAGTAAGGCAATAGTTGTCACTCATACACTATTTTGTCCTGTTTGACGACAGAAATGCCTGACGTTTTTGCTTGATTTGTTTGAGTAAAAAAAAAGGCAACACTTTAGTATAGGGACAAGTTCTCACAATTAACAAGTTGCTTTAGCATGCATATAAGCACATTTTCTGCATGACCATACCTAAACTTAACAACAGCATTACTAGTTATTAATAAGCAGCAGATCAGGAGTTTATTGAAACAAAAGTTGTAGATAATGGTGAGAATTGGACCGTGACCACACACACAAAAAAACCCAGACTAAATTAAACTTAAAACTAAAATATTAAAAATATACATATATCAGTGAAACTATACTTCTGTTATTGACTGATTTGATTAAAACCCATCTAAAAAGACAAAATGCTCTATGTTCCTCATTCATCAACACAGCAATTTAATTTGTATATTATCTTAAAAAAACAAACAAACAAAAATGATTTTTTCATTGTTTTGTAATGTCATTAATGAGTTCATGAAGCACAGCAGAATATAGTCTGGAAAAGGCATTATTTTGTCGTTCAAGCATGCAGAGGACAAAACAATAAAATGCACAGACAACGCTCACGCATAAACATAGACATACTTGTGTATGAAGACAGTATTCATGCCCAAGGCTCTTGCAATGGCACAGGCATGTTGACCACCAGCTCCCCCAAAACATGCCAGCACATGCTCAGATGTATCATGGCCTTTAGCCTGTTAAGAGAGAGGATATTTAACATGTCAAATCTAAGAGTTCTGAGGAGGGATGAATTATGCTTCTATGTTTGGCAGTCAGTTATTGGAAAATATCAGGAGAATGTTACTTATCTGACTGCATTGTGCCAACTGTAAAGTTGGGTTAATGTGGGATAATGGCTGTTTTTTAGCTGTTTGGACAGGACCCTTATTTTCAGTGAATAGAAGTCTTAATGCTTATTCAGCATAGCAGACAATCTTGTGCTACCAACTTTCTAATCTAACATGACTGTGCCCCAGTGTGCAAAGCAATGTACATAAAGACATGGTTGGATGAGTTTGGTGTGGAAGAATGTGACTGGCCCACACAGAGCCCCAAATTTAGAATGCAATGTCCCTGTTATTGTAATGGTCAGGTATAATGCAACAATTATCCCAAACAAACAATGCACACAATGAAGGTGCACAGCAAAGGCATTCCTAAATCCACTTAAAAGAAAACTGGTATCCACTTTTTTTTAAACTCGAATTGAAGTGTTTAAATGAATCTCAATTCTGAAAAGAATTTAAGGAAGCTTTGTAAGACACTTAAGACGTTCATGATTGGAAATAAAGCATACAATCATCTTTGTCAGTTAAATACTTAAGGTTCAGTGTTTTTTTCTTTCTAATATAATACACTACTCATGTTCTGATGGTTCATCAAAAAAAAATAAATTCTGTGTAAATATCTTATCCAGAAATCACTTTTGGCCACTACAGTATATAATGGCCCTAGAAAGGTCTAGATTACCAAAAAAAAAAAAAAAAAAGGGTAATTTGCTCTACATGGAAAAAAAGTTGTATATCATACATTTGGGGTGTGTTTTCCAAAAGCATCTACGGTTCAACAGAATTAACGACCTTAGTTATTCAATATTGCTTTTGTGAAACACACCCCAGGCTGGAAAATACTGCTGAAAGATTAAAAGACTACATCTGTTCTCTTTATGTAAGCCATCCAAACTGAAAATGACTGAATAGGGTGCTGTACCTGTGTAAGAGCTCTGATTGGCCGGCACATGGCCTCATTAGCTACATTAATGAAGCCCATGGCAACATCTTCTACACTCATTTCTGAATGGTGCCCTCCTGCAGCACTACTTGACGACTGGTTAGTTGAGAGGTATTGATTAATTTCTTTTGTGAGAGTGCGGAAATGTTTCAGGGTTTCCTCATTTGAGAGAGGTTCATTTTCTCCAGGACCAAAGATTTTTGGGAAGAAAGAAGGCAGCAGGCGGCCAAGGGCTAGATTAGCATCAGTGACAGTCAGAGGACCACCTGAACCAGGAGAGAAGGGAACACAATAAACATGTGGTATAGAGTCATTGTAGATTTCAGTTCAGTCTTTATGAGACAATAACCTCAAGACATTTTGCAAAAGAAATATGCAAGGCAGAAACAGTCATAGCAGATTTTAAATGTATCATTCTGTTTGAGCTTTTCAATGTTAGTGTAAACAATTTATCAGCTTATGTACATTTATTGTAATGGGTGCCTTAATGTCTTAACTAATATTAATGTGCCAGTATTGATACATATTTATAACTTACATACAATTTTGTTCTGTATGTAGTAAGTCAGTATGTGAACACAGAGTTGTTTAACACAGCCATTAGAAGAATAGATTGAAGGAAGCAAGTATTATGTAATGTAGAAGGGCTAAAGGTACAAGCAAGAAGAAGATGGAATCTGATAATCTAACAGTTGCTCTTACCCTTTCTATAGCAGGTAGGTCCAGGATGAGCTCCAGCTGACTCTGGCCCTACAACAAACATCCCTGACCTGAGATAATGACAGTAGAAAAAAAAATATTTACCTTTTCTAACTTAATACAGTTTAACTTATATACTATGTGAGAACTGTAACAACTACTAATGTATAACTATAAGCCTAATATGTTAAATGTTTTGTTTAGTATATGCACTCTTTTAAAGGTGAAGTATACAGGATTTGTGCTATTAGTTCCACCTGGCAGAATTACAAAAGTAAAGCAAAAATAAAATAAATAAAATATATAAAGTGTATATCAAAGAAAAGGCATGTCTCTAAAGGTAAAGGTTCATGATCCAACATATTGAGAATAATCTCTTAAATGTGTTGATACATGCAAATGTGTGGGCTAACGCTTGAGTGTCTTGCTTATAGTAATAAAATATTTTTACTTTTTAAGAAGCAGAGTGAAATATTTATGAAACATATTAAATAAAAAACATTCTGTGTTTAGAATTAACCCAGACCCAAATTTTTTAAAAGATTTTTTAAGACCAAGTAACGATGTTCACTAAGTGAGGTTTTGCAAATAACAAGTTTTGAGAGGAGCGATAGATGATTAATCACGGCTGGCACCACATTATCTAATCAATCAATCTCCTCATTACACCTGCCCAATCAAATTCTCCCATCCAACTATAAACAACCCCCATTTCCTTCCTTCCGCATCTCACCTTTTGCACATTCCTCACTCCATTTTTTTCCCTCATTAATGTACACACAGCACCCCATATTGACAGAAAAATACAGAATTGTTAACATTTTTGCAGATTTATTAAAAAATAAAAACTGAGATATCATATGGTCCTAAGTATTCAGACCCTTTGCTGTGACACTCATATTTTTAACTCAGGTGCTGTCCATTTCTTCTGATCATCCTTGAGATGGTTCTACACCTTTATTTGAGACCATCTGTGTTTGATTATACTGATTGGACTTGATTAGGAAAGCCACACAATTGTCTATATAAGGCCTTACAGCTCACAATGCATGTCATAGCAAATGAGAATCATGCGGTCAAAGGAACTGCCTGAAGAGCTCAGAGACTGAATTGCGGCAAGGTACAGATCTGGCCATGGTTACAAAAAATTCTGCTGCACTTAAGGTTCCTAAGAGAAAAGTGGCCTCCATAATCCTTAAATGGAAGATGTTTGGGACGATCAGAACCCTTCCTAGAGCTGGCTGTCCCACCAAACTGAGCAATCACGGGAGAAGAGCCTTGGTGAGAGAGGTAAAGAAGAACCCAAAGATAACTGTGGCTGAGCTCCAGACATGCAGTCTGGAGATGGGAGAAAGTTGTACAAAGTCATCTATCATTGCAGCCCTCCACCAGTCTGGGCTTTATGGCAGAGTGGCCCGACAGAAGCCTCTCCTCAGTGCAAGACACATGAAAGCCCTCATGGAGTTTGCTAAAAAAACACCTGAAGGACTCCAAGATGGTGAGAAATAAGAATCTCTGGTTTGAGACCAAGATAGAACTTTTTGGCCTTAATTCTAAGCAGTATGTGTGGAGATAACCAGGCAATGCTCATCACCTGTCCAACAATACAGTCCCAACAGTGAAGCATGGTGGTGGTAGCCTCATGCTGTGGGGGTGTTTTTCAGCTGCAGGGACAAGACGACTGGTTGCAATTGAGATAAAGAAGAGTGTGGCAATATTTACTTGTTGTCTTGTTTCAGACTTTTTTAAGACAAAATACTAAGATAGTTTTGCAATGCACACAACATTTAATGCCATGATTTAAACATTTAAGACTAACTTAAGAAGAGCAAATATTTGAAGAATATTCTTTCTTCAAATATTCGCTTTTCACTTCTGTAACCAAATCTGTATTTCTTTTCCCATGTTAACGTGTCAGCCATGGTCCAACCACCAGTAAACACACATCTGGTTCAGCTTGCCATGTCCTTAACTCCCGCTATCAACTGACTGATCTATACAGACTGATAAATACTGATAAATACAATATGCTAAATAAATATTACCTTCACTACAGTAAATGTGTATGTCTGTAGTAAGCATGGTATTTATTTGTAGAGAAAATTAAAGCTGTCAAGGCTATTTAATTCCTACAAGCACAGCAAAGGATGTTTCTTTAGGTTGTGGAAATGACCTGACCTCCAGCACACGATATCTTTGGAGGACTGCACAGGCAACGTTTGCATGAATGCATTTGTGCTGACAATTAGTAATTCATAAGCCTAACCAATTAAATTATTAATTATTGCTTCATCATGAACACCCACAAGGCAAATGCCAGTGGTTCTTGCGTAACTTTCTAATGACCAATCACAATAAGAAACTGAATAAACCTAACTAAATGTAAAAGCATGCTATAAAGTGGGTGTTGTAATGGTTCAAAATGATTTATCAAACGAATGAATAATTACACTGTTATCTATATTTATATTGTATGTTTGTTACCGAAAGAACAGCCGAGATCCTCCACCTGCTGCTACAGTGCTGATGTCAAGCTGTGGAGCCTGCAGGGTGATGCCAGAGATAGTTGCTTCAAACACGTGCTCATACTGTCCAGCATATCGGCTCACATCTGTAGATGTGCCTGAACAAACAAATGCATCAACAGTCTCTTTCTGACCTCAATTCAACACCTTGTTCAGCATAAACAAATGCAAACATTAAACACAAGTGCCAGAGGCAAGATTTTTAGTGAATAACAACTTCAGCTTTATTAATTTCCTCTCACAAAACTGCAGAAGGCAAAGTTTTAAACACGAGGGTGAGCAAACAACTCTATTAAGCTTTTGGAAAATACATTTACTCATCTCTCACCTCCCATGTCAAAACCAATGACAGGCTTCTTTTCCATAACTCCATAGCATGTGACAGCATAGCCCACGACTCCGCCCGCAGGACCAGAAAGCACTGCCCGAGAGCCACAGAACTGCTCCATTGGTGTCAGCCCACCGTCTGACTGCATGAATAACACATCCACATCCTGAGAGGAGGAGATGGGAAATTAAAGTAAGTGGTACTTATGAAAGCATGATCAAATAAACCTCCCAGACATACCTTCAAGCCTCCTTTAAAGCCTGCAGAGAATTCAGTGAGGTAAACGTGTATTTTTGGTGTGAGGTAAGCATCGGCACAAACAGTGTACCCACGAGGCACAGCTCGCACCATGGGCATCACCTCACTGGAAAGAGACACTTGACTGAAACCAAGACGCTTTGCCAGAGAGCCCACAGCCTTCTCATGAGCTGCCCATCTGAAACACACCATCAAGAATGAGAAATACGATTTCATTGAACATTACCAGATGTCTCAGGATGCTTTAAGTAATTCAGTTTTTGATATGTCACATTGGACACTACCAACAGGTATTCCACATGGCTCAGTACACAGACCTACACATTTATTTGCATATTTAAAAAAAATAATAATAGAAAATCCTTGCTATGTGCACAGAGCTAGGCTAACTGAGACTTGTCACAGCACTTGTATATTGCTGCCCTCTTGTTGTTCTGCTTACTTCTACTTTTTAAGTCGATTTGGATAAATGCATCTGCCAAATGACTAACTGTAAAAACATACCACTTTTACTGTATACCCTCTTTATACTAAGTCATCAAAGCTCATGGTAACTTCTTCCGTTCTTACAGAGATGATAATGCAATTACCCAGGTATCCTCTCATGACACTGCACTGTGAGTTCTTGCAACTTGCAGTGTTTATTTATATCTATGTTTTACTGTTAATTAGTTTCACCTTAGTCGTAATCTGTGTTTTGCAGATGAGCTAGCAGACCAACAGGCCTCATGTTTGAACATATTTTTCAATTACAATTAATTTATAACTTCAATATAATTCTATTTGTAAATAGAATTTCTAATTTGAAAATACAATTATTTACAATAAATATGATTTTAGTGAGGTGTGAGACAGTGGAAGTGGTAATATTAATATGTAATTATTGACATTACATTGGCAAGAATGAAAAAAATATGTACTAAACATAATTCTAAGTGATCATAAGTAATTTAAAGAAGCAATGAAACAGCAAAGGCGTGTATGCACTTTATATTGTCACATTTAGATTTACTGTATAACAAGCTGTACTATTATGGAACCTTAGTCTCTTTAAACAAGCGCTCACAGGTTTGAACACACACACACAAAAAAACATTTATGCCAGTCCAAATTTTTTAACTTTCTGAAATGTTGTTAGCAAATATTAGCAATTATTTTTTTGTGAATATATTTCACTTACAATTTTAGTAGAATATTGGCAAAATCAATTTTGTTCACAATAATACATTTTATGTCACTAAATTAAACCTAGTGTACACTGCATTCTCAGATAAATGTTAAACTCACTTGCTGTGACAGGCTTTTACTGTGCCTGTATAAGTTTCACAGCGACTACATACTTGTATCAAAGCCTTTAAATTTATAATCACACACACACACATATATATATCTAAATAAAATATAACAAAATACACTATATTGTTATTTCATATTTTTAATAGTGCAGTTATTATTTGTTTAACCATTAATTTACGTTAATATTACTTCCATTTAACTAATATACTATCTTTTCACCCCCTTGAAGGTTACCTGTAAATATCAGACTGCTGAAGGCCATGATTGACCTAACAGAAATATTCCAGAGAACCATGTAATAAATACATAAAATGTTTATAATGATCTATACACACGTGTAAGAATGAAGTAACAGCACCGCTAGACTTCTGATCCCTTTGGATTGCACACGTCTCAAATCCTGCTCCAAACGCTGAAGATCCAACTCTTGCCACACCTCCAGACTTTCTCCTGTGCTGCCTGTGAGAGACAGAGATTCAATGCAAGTGACGTTATGGATACTTTTCTGGGATTAAATCAACCACTAAAACGTTCACATTCCAAAAACATACATTGTTATTCAAGGTTTAAATGTCAAGTTTACATTCTCTTTATTAGCTTTATTTTGACAAAATAGATGTCCTTTATTACAAAATATCAAAATCCTGATCACCTGTTACTATTCGTTTAGGCTCATTTCTGGGTAGCTGACAAGAGTCTTGTCTGAGAATAACCCTCTCCTCCACTTCAACCACCTCCTCATACAGAACCTCCGGCATACACACCTCCTAAAAAAACAATCATGTTTATAATAACAAGAAGACACTTATTTATCTTGGTCTTTCATCAAAGCATCTTATGAAACGGAAACAGGAATCATGGCAGACAGGGTTCTTGCAGGATAGTTTGGGATGGCTAGTTATTTAACAAAGTTAGTTTGTGTTGTTCAGTAATTGACTTCACAATGCCTAAAGCTAAATTAAATGCAATTTGTTAAAATAACTAACAGCTAATATTATAAAAATAAAGTCCTCAGGAGGTCCACATGCATCATGCACAAACAACTCCATTCTTACTACATAATTATAATCTTGAGACAAACATACTTAAACCATTCACAAAGATAGCAACTGATAAATGACATTTTCAACATAAATCTACATTTTATTTTATTTATTATGGATTTTTATGTTCCTCAATAGCTTGGCACAACACCACACTCAGTGTTGACAGAGTCAGAAAATTCACTATTCAACATTTCAGAGTAAAACAATTCAGAAAACGTCAAAAAGAACAAGATAACAGAAATATCAAGCAATTGTTTTGGCCAAAGGGAACTGAGAAAACTTGCCCGGACCAGGTATTTACTAAAAAAATACCCTTGTTCTAAGAACACAGTTCAACCTTCCTGTTAAAATCTAACTATGTGTGGTTTCATCGTGTTCACTTTTAACCAAGGGCTTTCACAAAAACTAATTTTGCATGCAGATTTCACAAACATGATTAAGCCACATTATTGAAACCAACACACCAAACCTTTTTTGGTGTAAAGCAAGAATTTGTGGCTCAATACTTTTTAAGGTATATCCCTTGGCACAACTTCCCCACTGGACAGTTCCCCCCTGGACTCTCATTTTATGGTCTTCCAAAGCTAACAAAGCATACTTGGGACTACATTCATTTTGTGACCTTTAAAATAGGTAATGTTGTAGAAGTTATTCATGTTTTGTAAGTGTCTTCTTCTACAGTCAGTTTTCTGCCAGGTCAACTACTTTCTTGGCAGTGTGACAGTTTGAAGTACAGCTTATGGGCTATAAGTATGCTGTTAAATGACTAATTCTTACCGGTAGTGCTGTTTTATTTGTCAAGGAATCTTTGTCATATTTTGTACAAATCTTTGAAGACTGTTTTTGTTTACTTCCATCAATTTAAATTTCTTACTTTTGAAGCCCTTGGATGATTTTCCTGTTTGCACAACTTAGTAGCAGTTGAGTGGTCTCTGTGAAGAGTATTACATTGGTTGGAACCACTTAACAAAAATATGCTGTATTACTGAATAAGCTAATGGTGTGATACAGAGTAGGATAGGAACTATACTATTTCTGCCATCTAGTACGCGATTTTGAAATTGTTTTATTGAACAGTATCAAAACATTCAAATTACTGGCATAAATCTACATCAATAGCACTTCTCACCAGATCAAACAGGTTAGGTCGTGCTTGTGTGCCAATATGTAACAAGTCCCGAAATCCACGTGTCACCAGGAGTGCTGTTTTCTCGCCCTGTCGCTCGAGTAAGGCATTGGTTGCCACTGTAGTACCCATTCGTATCCAGCCAATCTGAGAAGCGTCCAAGGGCTGATCTCGTGGAAAGCTCTGTCCCGTCTCCTGTTTAATTCACAAGCAAACAGTTTCATACAATCTTTGGGCAGAATTCTGTTGACTATAATCTTTCCTTCTATCATTTTAAGATCAAATCCATCACCACAAACTAAGTCCAAATATATTCATGTCTTCCTCCTCACCTGCTCCAACACTCGGCGGATGCCCTCAGTAGGGGCGTCTCTGTAGTTCTGGGGGTCATGTGACAGCAGTTTCAGGACTCTCTCCCTACCATCGGGCAAACGGGCGAACACATCCGTGAAAGTTCCTCCCCGATCAATTGCGAAATCAAACTTTCCCTTAGTTTCAGCCATGCTGGGAAACAGAAGGCAATGAGCATACACAAAGCATTCCCATACTTCCCGTAGCATGAGCATACCTTGAATCAATTTAATGAGTCCTTGCTAAACATAAGCATTAGTGGTATTATTATTATCGTTTTACTTACTCCAAATCTTTTGAATGGCAGGATGAAATTATGTCTTGCATTTACTAATTATCATGTTGTTCCAAGTATGCATGATTTCTTTCTTCTATGAAAGAAGAATTTTGTGTTGAGTGTTTTTTTTAACCATACGATAAAAATGTCTTTTTTAATGATGATTATGTTAAACGTTAATCTGAAGCAAATATTTTAAAGAAAGGTTTAAATTTAAAGGAATTGTTCCCCCAAAAATGAAATTCTGTCATTTACTTACCCTCAAGTAGTTCCTAACCTGTATTAACCTAACCTCTTTGTTCTGCCTTACACAAAGGAAGATAATTTGAAGAAAGTTTGTAAGGTTGTTTTGAATCACCATTGACTTCCATAGTATTTTTTTTTTTCCAAAACAGCTTGGTTACAAATATCTTCCTCTATACAGTTCTTGAACTACCTAAGGGTGAGTAAACAATGACAGAATTTTAATTTCGGGGTGAACGAGTCTTTTAAGACTTCTTGATTTGTGAATTTGGTATTCATCCATAATTCCAATCTAGTTTTAGCTCTGTACTGCATCTCAGTGAAAAAGGAAATGACAGAAATGTTACACATCTGAAAAAAACACAAGAAATACAAATTTAGTATAAATAAAGTAACAATTGAGAGAGATTTTTCATCTCTAGGCAAAATGAAAGAAGAAAAGAAATGAGTGCTTTTGCAAATAATTTAGCGTATCAGTAGTTATGCTGCAAACGTGGAATGAATCTATGATAAATAGAAAGCGTGTAAATAACACTGCGTGCTGTCTGCAGGTGCTCAGTTGTTATAAACAGGTGCAAATATATACTAAAAGCTTAAAGGGTAGCGCAATCCCTTAAACCTTAACTAGGCTAAAGATCAAGGACTACATAACACACGTTGCAATGCTTTCGTCTATAAATTATATGCATTACATACATTCATACATTACGTTACATACAGGGATGCTTTATAAGACAATTACAACATTAGCATGTTCTGCTGTACTTACACTTCAGAGGCACAAACAAGAAATGAACAGATACTCTTCTCTTGTCGTTACGTTACACTTCACTACTACCGTGGTGAAACAACACTGACTTCTCCAAGTTCAGCACCACCTCCGACACACTGCCCCCGCCTTCAGAGATATCACGTGACTAAAACTGTGTCGCGTTCTACCACGGGAGCGCGTCACGCGCGTGATTGCTAAAGTTTCTAGGTGCGTTCGACTTCATGCGGCGCCGCAAGAAATCGGCTGTCGCCTTACAAACCAATGCATTCTGGTGAGATAATTTGTCCGACTTTGATCGGCGCTGCTGCCGCCTTTCGATCACATGTGCCATCAAAGAACCGCGAGAGCAAAACGAGAGCAGTCGCACAGGTCAGGCTCTGCACTTGCTCAAAATCGGCTGCGAAAGCCTTGATGACTCCTGTAGGCTACTCTTCACTGAATGATTTTGATTTTACATTGTGAATAACATTTCCCCTACTATTTTATTTAATTTATTATTTTATTTTATTTATTTGTATTCCTTGTTGGTGTTGAGTGTGGAATCTCAGTACTTTTGCATATATCATAAATTATAAATGCATCTCTGTAAATTGTTTACAAGCATTTTTTTTTAAAAGCGCCTTGATGACGACACACTTTATTCTCATTGGTCAGATTATGTGATTTACAAGCACGATGTGTGCTGCCTGTTTTTTTTTTTTTAATTACTGTATGTAATCAATCTTTATATGGAATATCTGATATTCAAACAAAACATTCATGATGAAAATGAAGATTAGGCGATATGGTAAATATATATTCGTATTGTATAAGAGTAAAAAACTGGTCGACCAGAGGCAGTTTTTTGGAGAAGGGTATTCCTGCACAACTGGAGGAGCAGCAGTTTCAGGACCCTCGGTTTCAAGACCCGCAGTTTTAGGACCCTACTTTTTTGTGACAGCGGCATCGACCGACCTGAAGAATTTGTGTGTTAGTGTTATTGATACAACGTTCTTAATTCGTGGCCATTATTTAATAAATAGTTGTTGAGTTTTAATGACTATAATAAATCTAACCGTCACATTAATTAAAAATAAAAGTTCTAATATTTACCTACAGTTTACTGTATTAGTATGAAAACTTACTTAATACTCATTGATTTACCATATTACTTAAGTATTAAATATTTCATAATTTAACTGTACTGACTGTACTGTAACTGTACTGTAATTTTGGCATTGGCATTTTGATAGTTTGTTACTGTTTAGCCTAATCTGCAGGCCGATGGTATCAAGTATTAGTTTCTGTCATATTCTGCATGGCTAGTATGAAGTGATATTATGGATGTGGTAAGATTCATTGTAGGACAGATGATTAAAAAATGCACAAGGGATATTTTCCAGAAGTGGTTTAATAGTATATTTATATTAATGTTTGTTATAGGCCATCATAAATGCACTGGCTGTTCGACAGAATGTCTCCTTGCAGGAGCCGGAGAAGATCTTCCTTTCTGGTCTGGATTATAACTACAGGTCAGAGTAGAATATGAATTATTTTTGCACAATGCCCATTGCACCCTTTTGTTTCTGGTATTTTTGTTAACACAACTGTGATTTGTCTCTGATAAATATTTCAGTGAAGTGGAAGAATTTAACAGAAAGACTGACAAACAATTGAGGAAAGAAGGAAGATCATTCAGTCAGTGGGCTTTACTCTTATATACTTACAAATTTGGAGTTTGCACTTAGTCACGTGTCACATGACTCACATCAATATTCCGTTTGGCTCTCTTTCGCTCTACAACTCAACAGTGCATAAGTGTTAAGTCAGACATAGGAGTTGAAGCACTGAGCCATGCAGCGGCTGATGGAAAAGGAGGGTCTCTGCAAAAATAACATGAATAAATAATAAATATACATTCTGAAATCATACTTCAGTCTTTTCTCTTTACAACCTTAAAAATCTCTGGCTGTAATTTAGTGATTGCATATCGTGATTGCATTATTTTATCTGATATTGAGTTGTTAAATTTAAATAGGTTAATCAATATACAGCATATTCAAGAAACCAAGATTTGGAAGTTAATCAACTTTTCCATTGTTTAAAAATGAATATAATTTTTTTTTTCATTTATAATTATTAATAATTTGTTTAAATTGTAACTCAAAGCAGGTATTGCTCACTTTGTAATTAACATCTGATGCATTTTGAATCATATAAAAACTACATTGATAGTATGTACAAACATTACTACACCAGGGTCCCTGATCTGCGGTCCTGAAACAGCAGCCGCCATTAAATCGCCCAGTCGCTAGATGGGGCTGTCACAAAAAACTAGGGACCTAAAACAGGGTCCTGAAACTGCTGCTCCTCCAGTTGTGCAGGAATATACCGTTGGGTTTTCTTTATGGATGTTCTGAGAGGCTTCACTATACTGAATAAACTGCTTAGATTGGAAAAATGTCCTATAGATAACTACGAAACAAAGATACAAATAATAAACGTCATATTGCATCACATTAAAGTCACTACGGAGACATACAAGTGTCCGACCTGACGGCCATCTCTTTACTCCTCCCCCGACTGCAAAGGGCTGCTCTCGCCAGCCGGCGGCAGGCTAGTGTAGTGCATCTCTAATGCACCTTGTTATTTTTTATAGTACTTTTTTTTTATTATTATTATTATTATTAATGCAGAACAAAAACAGAATTTACAATATAAATGTTCATAAAATCTACAGTAATAATTACATACAATCTCTCAATTGAAAGTAGTAACAACAATAGAAAAGGTATGAAAAGAAAAAAAAAGGAAAGAAAGACTTTGAGGGTTAGAAATTATTCAGTTACATTATACAAATTAAACTCCTTACAGAATGAAATAGTTCTTCTTGCTTTCTTATTTTCTGACAAAGAGATGGTATTTAAATAATTTTCTAATTCTTTCAAAAAAACAACAAAGTAAGGTTTGTTGTTGGTGAACTTACATTTGTGAATATAATATTTACAAAGGAAAAAAATTAAATTTATAACAAAACCGGCATTGCTTCTAGTAGAGTCCGATTCATAATAACCAAACATAATTCCTTTAAAAGTAATGTTTACATTTTTTTGAATATTCTCATTAATAAATGATCCAATATTTTTCCAAAGAAGCTCAGAATAATGACAATACCAAAACAAATGAAATATAGTTTCAGTATGACCTTGGCAAAATGTACATTTTGTGTCAATGTTAGCCTTATACCTTTCCGTAAAATGTTTAACAGGGTAGAATGTATGAATTAGTTTGAAAGATACTTCTTTTACTTTATTAGTGAGAAAATATTTCTGTTGTAAAGACCAAATTTTTTCCAATTAAGATTTCTAAATAAATTATTCCAATATGAAATTACATGTGGTAAAGTAGTAATTGTTTCAATAAAAAGTGATCTAACTTTATAATTTCTATTTTTTTTTAATGAAAAACAAATTTTACCAATACAATTCATTATATGAATTTAGTATAACAGACTTTTTCATATAATGACATCTGTTTTTCCAGACAAAGTCTGTTAAAGTTCTGTCAATCAGTTTACATGTTGGCTTATCCACGTATAGAGACTGAGCTGCATAAGAGAGACATTTTTTCCAAGTACTCCTCGCTGCAGACTGTAGTGCGGTGAAGTCAGGTACATACGCGACGTAGGTACCTGACGTATGTGTACATCAATATTGCATTCATAATTACTACATTTGCATTAACAGTAAGGGTAGGTTTAGGTTTGCTTGAGGTGTAGAAACAGGTAGCATTTTCTGATATCAAATTGTGCTACCGATTTTTTCATAGGAGGTAGCAAAAACTGATAAGGTAGGATGAATCGTGTTATAGACATACCATACGTCACTTTGCGCATACGTGGTAAACATATGTCAGGTACCTACGTAACATATGTACCTGACGTCACCGCGCTACAGTCTGCAGTGTCTCTATTTTTTAAGGGGTTGTTCACCCATTAGAACCATTACAAACCACCAGCGAATCCACCCCAGAGAATCCACGACCATGGTCAACATTTCCGGGGCACATGCAGCCACTGGGGAATTCTCCGTGGCTGGGTCAGGACTCGACAGAGGCAGGGGAACGAGTCAGGGCAAATCAAGATCCTCTGCGGGCTCTGGTGGATCTGGCCATGGCAAATTACAGTCTATTGTGGGCTCAGGGGTGCAAACAGTCGTTCAGATTAAAGTGCAAACTGTTTAATGTGATACAAAGAGAAGAAACAGACAGGCTATTAGGGTCATCATGGGCAAACATCAATCGAGGAGGCAGAGCAAAAGAGTGGTCAAAGTCCTAGCGTAGGTCGTGTGGGTTGCAAACAGAATCCAGAGGGCAAATCCGGGAACAGGCATGGTCAATAACAATAAATCCAGAGCAACAAGAATAACAAGACAGTAAGACAGTAAAGTGAAACGTGATAAACGATGGGTGGAGACAAGAGTTCATTAATAGAAGTCCATGAATGAAAACAGACACAAAACATACACACATAGTTTGCTGGGCGCTGGCGTGCCATCAGTGGGCTGGCACATCCAGCTGATCATGACAATATGAACTGATCGATCATATCTCTCAACATATCATTAACGAGTGCTTGAAAGACAGGTTTGATAACCTGAATGGCCTAACAAGATATTCAAAGTGCCCCCTAGGGGTATTAAAAGCAGATCTTCCTTATGCATGATCCCAGTCGCTAGAGAATCAGAAATATATATGAGACACACCTGAACACAATAGACAATCAAACTGAAACTGGGTCACACAGAGACACAAAATGAAACACGAACACAGTCCGGGGTATTACAGTTCGCCCCCCTCGCCGGAAGCACCGTCCTTCCTGCGGACACAGACAAGCAGATGGGCATGAGGAAAAGTCTGGAGGTGGTCGGGTGTCCTCCAGCCACAACATCGACAACATCCATGGCGGCTCTAGCACACAGGTGATGGGCTGAAGGTGAGCAGCAAGTGGACAAGACTGGGTGGGAGGGCGGGTCTTTATTTTCTATGCCCATTGTAGGCATCGGAGGGCGTACCCGAGGAGCTGGAACTGGAGGGAATTTGTGAGGCATCGGCACTGGGGGGCATGGGTACAGGAGTGTGCATCAGCCGTAGACCCAAATCTGATAGCTCAGCCTTGGTGCAGTGGGCGGAGCTCCTCTCTGCACTCATGCGGTCCTTGGCGATGATGATGATGATGATGAAGCCTTTATTTCACATACAATGTTACATGCAGTGAAATGGGACCCCTCCTACCATACACAAACATCACATTGTGGCAGTTTGAGATCGGGGGGAAAAAAGTACCTCAGCAATAAGCACATAAAACACATAATCACAAGACATAACACTGCAACAGGGTAAGGGTGAGGGGATGGGAAATAGGTCCATCACAGGTCTCCAGGTCTGTCCAAATTCCGTTGCATAGCTGCTAGCTTCTCCGAGATGTTCTCCAATTTGCAGCCCATAGCCACAGTCTGAATGCTAACAGCTAGCACATGCTCGTTCACCATTTCAATCCAGCCAGCCAGCTTATTGGAGGTTAGACTGGTCGCTTTTAAAATCTGTCGAAATCCCAGGGCCCCACCTAATCCAATCAGTAGAATCCCTGTTATCAAAGTTCCGAATAGGTAGATATCTTCAACATCCTCCAGAGACAGAGCCGCCAGGCATACGACACGCCACTTCTCCCAACCGTCCATCATATACCCAGATGCAAACGTCCCCGCAGGACAAGTGGGTTCCCCCGAACCCAGGCTTCTCATTGAGAAGATGGTTGATCAAATCCATAATTCCTTTTTGTTTTGAAGAGCGAGGCAAAGAGAGTCTCAGAGATTGAACTCACAAGACAAGAGGAGCCAGCAGGAAGAGATAAGAGAGGGAGAGCAGATGCGACCGCCTTCATCAAGAGCCAAACGAGAAAAAAACTATCTCCACCGTGGCAGGCTCCTTGGCCGGCTCTCACACCTGGTCTGACATCAACTGCTCTGGCTCCGGGGCGATCCTCAGCTCTGATGCTCCTATTGGCGATGGCTCGTCTGTCGCGTCAGGCGCTGAATCTCTGTCATCGGTGGGCTCGGGCTCGAGCTCTGCGCTGCGCTGCGGGGAGATGGTGGGCTGGGCTTTGGGTCGGGAGTGGCACTGGCGAGCTCTTCCATGGGACAAACGGTAAAGGATGATATATTCCTTGCCAGTGTCCACTCAATCTTCGGACAGTCTCAGGCTTTTGTTGTAGAAAGTACAGTGTGCTGTCCAGAAAGCTGGTGAAACATGCAATATGTATAAACTGGTATGGTCCTCGAGCGATCTCTCCCCCTGCTCCAGCAGGAGGAGGAAATAATCTGGGTGAAACAGGGAATCCACGAGGGAAAGGTAAAAAAAAAAAAAAAAAACTGACAAAAAACACGGAAAATAAAACGAGTGGTAGCACACCACTCACTGTTTCTTTTGGGTTTGGTTCATTCTGTCACGGCCCAGGTGCGGGAAGAATGAGCAAAGATTCCAATCTCTTCAAAAACAATGTATTTAATTTTAAAAAAGGGTTACAGACAGGCAGGTAGACAGAATGGTTGACACACAAGGACGAATTCACAATTAATGAACCGAATACAGAGACCAGAACGAACAGACATTAAATAGGGTTGGCAATAAACTAAATGAGACACACCTGAACACAATAGACAACAAACTGAAACTGGTTCACACAGAGACAGAGCACATGGGGAAATGAAAACAAACACAGTCCGGGGTGTTACACCCATAAAATTTAACCAACTTGTAATAGTTGCAGGAGACAAGAGCAGAATACTGATTTATTGATTTTACTGAGTTTTATTTACTAGTATATTCTTAATATTCTTCTTAAAAATATTATTATTTTTATTAATTACAAATATCTAACTTTATTTAATTATTTATATTTCATTCACATGGTAAAAAGGTTTTTTTTTCGTTATAGTAAGTTTATTACATTTTATAACACATTAAAAAACAGAGCTGACCTTAGTGCTTCACAATTGGAAAAAAGGAGGGGAAATCGAAACTCTAGAGTATAAAAAAAGATGAACAAATAATGAATAAACCTGTTTACAAAAATTAAATAAATAGCAAAATAAAATAAGAGCTTGTGGTGGTCAGCAGATGTCAGTGTAGGTGTGTTCAGCTCACATTGGCTGTTTTTCTACAGTTGAGCTCATGAATGGATAAACCCTGTCAAACGTTTAACGTCTACAAATCATCATCTAATCCTTCTGCTGCAGGTCTCCGTTAATGCTGTGAGCACCTTTTATCACTTTTTTTTTTAAATTAGTTGTTCTTAATGTGACTGGTTTCTGGCAGATGACTGCATTATTAAGTACTTTTACTAGTTAGCTTAACAGACGTTAAACTGCTCCGGTGAGTGATAATGCATCATGAATCCAGCCACAAATACAGGTGCATATGGTTTATGGCACAGGTAAACTGTCAAATGCAAGCGCTAAAGTTTTAAACACTTGTGTTTGTATCTTTTATCCTTGGGGTTGAGCTAATGCTAGCTGCTAGTGCTAAGTGCTAATGCTAACTAAACATTTCTCGAGCCGTCAAATTCATCGTCTGAAAATAAATGTGTAATGTGTGGAGGTTTCATACCGTAAACCATGATTTCGATAGTATTTCATTTCAGTTTACCTGCCGTCTTAGAGTTAACTTACTTCTTGAGTTTATAGCAACAAGTTTGGGTTGATGCTAATGTTTGTGTATGCTAATGTTGTCTAGTCTGGAATACAGACACAACATGTTTTATTTAACATAATATTAAATTAGCCTACTTTACCCGTGTGTCTCAGGATTTGAGCTAGCTCAAAAACTAAATATCAGTTTTTGGCGTCATACCCATAGAAATAGTACCGTGATTTACTATGGTACTGTGATGGTATCGTGGTGAAATTACAGTTTTAACTTGCATGCTTCATCGAAAATACCTTGATACTCTTTAGCATGTGTGGGCACATGCAGCATTGTGGAAATCGTTAGCCTGTCAAAAACGTAAAATTAGTTGAAACATATTACCATACTGGTCTGTTTTTAGCATGCTTAACTTGAATGCTTTTCGAACAACATGCTACTTGTATTGTGTCTACAGTTTCATAAAATAAATACTGTAATTTAAAAAGCAGAGTCGAGAAGTCATTTGATGATAGTGTAGCATGCTATTGAGACATTTATTATGCAGTGATTCTATGTAGTTTTCAAGCCAGAGTGAAATGGACGTTGCTATGATCTTGTCCTCCATGTTGTGACTACAGTTGGAATTTTAAAGGGATAGTTCACCCAAAAATTTTAATTCTGTTAATAATTACTTGCCCTCATGTTGTTACATACCTGTAAGATCTTTGTTCATCTTCGCCCATCTTCATAACACAAATTAAGGTATTTTTGATGAATACTCAACTTTGGTGTCAGTGGTTCAACTGCACTTTTAAGAGGCTGCAAGAATTCTTTTTGTGAGCAAAAGAAAAATAACTTTATTTAAAAAATTCTCTACCACATCACCCTATAGCACCATTTTGAGATCGCATTGACTACATAAACAATGTGTGCTGTTCTGTTTTAGCAACACCATACACTGATATACACATACATGCGTTGCATACATTATTTAATCGTATGAGAGCGCTAAAGGGTGACATGGAGGATATGAATTTGTTATGTTTCTGATCCTTGCCCGTCTATGGCAGGGTCAGAGAGCTCTCAGTATTCATAAAAAATATCTTAATTTTTGCGCTTTGTGAATGAAGTGTAAATGTAGACTAAATGTAAACGTGCCTTAATTCATCTCATTTGCAAAAAAAAACTTGATTTAGTATTCATCAAAATTAATTAAAACAGTGAAATGCAAAAAATTACTCAAACCTGCAGTGATTAATTTTAACACAAATGTATCTAATCCAATAGACTACTGTCTTTGCTGCTGACCTTTGATGATCCAGTTCATACTAATAAGCAAAAATTACTTGAGATAAACTAACTATTGTGCTTCATTGTTTTTTAATTGCAGAAGAGTATCGAACCTTCTTCTCCTATATTCTACAGTACAGACGTGAATTTACTTTTCCTTCAGCCTGAGGTTTATACATTACACTTTTGGATGTGAAAGAGTTTGCTATAAATATAAATAAAAAAAATCAAGCCCTGCTTATATTTAAAAAGTAACGCAACACATTATTTTCCATAAAAAGTAACTAAGTGACATAATTACTAAAAATGGTTCATTCCTTGTCAAACCAACAAGAGTCCTAATTTCAACATTTCTTCTTCAGAAACGGGGCCTTGAAAATAAAGATTCCAAAAAAAAAGTACTAGAATCTAGAACTAGAATCTAAAATCATATTGCAAATTGACTATAGAATACCCAAGGCAGCGTACGCTCTCTGTGCAGCGTGCGCAGTATCACTTTATCACATGTGTTTTCAGTCATTTTCGCCTTTCTCTTGGAAAACAAATCACAATTCTGAAAATAAAATAACAGTATATAAATAGTATATTTGTATGTACTGTGTATATTTATTAAGTATATAAAAATACAAACACATGCATGTATATATTTAATGAA
>JAUYWG010000046.1:6029987-6042034 GCA_034779775.1 Enteromius afrohamiltoni | reverse complement strand
CACATATATTATGTAAAGAAAAACTTTTATTTTGGATGCGATTAATCGCGATTAATCATTTGACAGCACTAAAAAATGTGCATGTACATTTACATTATTATAACTACTTATATTACTTTTGAGTCAGATTACAAAAAACTAGTCATGAAAACAATATTGTGGCATTTTTCTTTTGCTATTTTAGAAAATGGGGATTTTTGCGGGGAGTCGAACAGTTTATTGGGAAAATTAAACTGTAACTGAATTATACCAAACAGCATTGTGTGTCAAATAAGTATTTAATCACTAACAACCTCAAACAGGTGCTACTAATTTAGAATCATGAGCAGAGTGTACCTGGACAATTTAAAAGCAAAATAAGGGTCAGAAAGAGTCCCTTATGGTCAGAAATCTGGCTGATAAGCAAGTGATCAAATACTTATTTGACACAGTAATTTCCAAATAAATTGTTAAAAAAAAATCATACAATGTGATTTCCTGAGTTTTCTTTTTAGATTTGGTCTCTCACAGTGGAAATGCACCTATGCTGAAAATTGTAGACCCCTCCATGATTTAGGAGTATATGTGTGTTAGATGCTGGAATACTGCATACTGTGCTGTGTATACTGTTCCAGAAAATAATATTGTAAAAGTTAAACGCATCAGTATATTTCAGTCACAGAAATTAATCACAATAATCACCAGGCTGGAAACAGAAGGTCACGTTGAGCACATTTCATTGTGGCACACAGTTTTCATACCATTCTTAAAGTTACAAGTCTATCTGTCCATTCAGAGCCAGGTATGGCGCTGTGGATTCAGGCGCAGCAGCTGCAGGGGGATGCCCTGCATCAGATGCAGTCTCTCTATGGTCAGCACTTCCCCATTGAGGTACGCCACTACCTGGCACAGTGGCTGGAGGCTCAGCTGTGGTGAGCTTTTTTGCTCTACTAGCATCTGTTTGCTATCTTAGCATGGGATGAAATGGACTGAAGAGTGTATATCATATGCAGGGATGCCATCGACCTGGAGAACCAGCAGGACGAGTTCAAAGCAAAGCGTCTGCTGGATGGTCTGATCCAGGAGCTGCAGAGGAAGGCAGAGCATCAGATGGGTGAAGATGGTTTCCTTCTGAAAATCAAACTGGGTCATTATGCCACACAGCTGAAGGTATGAAAATGAAAAAAATCGAAGTAAAGTATAACCTGAAATGCTCTTAACACAGTGCAACAAATTTGTGTTGATGGTAATGTTTGTGCTAGTGTGGTATATTCAGCTTCAAATCTGAATAGTTAAAATAAAAAACACGCTCATCACACAATGACTAAAATGACAAGTTGAAGATCTGTTGCATATTTCATTCCAAAACATTTGTACACCTGTTGAATTTGTACCGATGATGATGATCCTGTGTTTCGCAGAGTTCTTATGACCCTTGCCCTCTGGAGCTTGTCCGGTGTGTTAAACACATCCTGTACACCGAGCAAAGACTTGTGCAGGAAGCATCCAATGTAAGTCACACATGCAGCTTCTATGGTTGTTTATTTACTGTACACTGTTGATGTCATTAGTGGATTTTGATCAAGTATTATGTTGTCTGTTTGTGGCAAACAGGCCAGCAGCCCGGGTTCAGTTCCAGTAGATGGGACCCCTCAGAGATATCAGCAGATTAACCAGACATTTGAGGAGCTACGTGTTATGACACAGGACACAGAGAATGACCTCCGCAAGCTGCAGCACAGTCAAGAATACTTCATCATTCAGTACCAGGAAAGCTTAAGAATACAGGGTATGAATATATGCTGTCGTTCATCCAGTATAACTTATATGCCATACACAGTGAGTTTATTCCATATTGTACTATAACCCCACTGAATACCTGATTCTAAATGGCCGGGAAGCTAATCAGCAAGACCGTGATGAAATATGACAGATCTTTGACATCTACAAATAAGAAAATATATTGCGATGCCAATGTTGCAGACATTATCATAATATGAAACACATTGACTGTTCTCCAAAACTGTGCTGACATGTTTGCACTTCTGTTATTGGAACAGTGTTGGTTCAGCAATATCAGACTGTTGTTAGTGGTGTGACACAGAGTTGGTGGATCACAGTGCCAGTTTTGAACATGTTGAACTCAAGCTAAATGAGTCATTCTGAAATAAATGGCAAAAACATGCCGAATTCTACACTAGGAACGCTTAGTCATTGAACTGTGTTTTTAATCAATTAATTTAAGTTTTTCTTGTTGCACAGCTCAGTTGAGTAGTTTGGCCAGCATTCCTCCAGCTGAACGTGTTCAGAGAGAACCAGGACTGCAGAGCAGGAAGTCCACGCTAGAGGCCTGGCTCACACGGGAGGCCAACACCTTACAGAAATATAGACAGGTACACTAAATCCACTTAATAAATGTTTTTTTTTTTTTATGACAATATGAAATCAGTAACAAACATTTTTTGGAAGTCAGAAGCTATATTTTACATCTTATTCTATTATGGTTGAATAACAAAACGTGTTGTTGTTTGTACATAGGAACTGGCAGAGAAGCATCAGAAGACTCTAGCTCTGTTGAGAAAACAGCAAACCGTGATCGTAGATGATGAATTGATTCAGTGGAAGAGACGACAGCAGCTCGCAGGCAATGGAGGACCATCAGAGGGAGGATTGGACATACTGCAAGCCTGGTACTGATGCACAGCACACACACAGGGCCTGAGGGTTTACCATAACCGTTTCTTTTTATGAACGAATTAATGTGACTTACCTTGGCAAGAATTCTAAGGCCTGTTTCAAACCATACAAAAAGGTAGCTTAAATGGTTTCATAACAAGTGTAAATCGGTATAGATTTCCATATTTTTCTGATTAAAAAAGTCACACTGGGTGACAATTAAAATTGATGAGAGAGAAGAACATATATATATATATCACATTTTATTATTGCATTTAGGAATAATGTTAAATATCAGTTAACCCTCAAAGACTGAGACTGCCGCCCATGCCTACAAATAGCCGTTTTTTAGTAAACTACTTGTTTTTCATCGAAAAGCGGCTTGAACAATAAATGCATCAATTGCAATAAATGATTATAACTGCCTGAGGGAGTGTTATATGTAGACAAAATTTTATTTTTAACTTTCTAAGGAAAAAATCCGAACTCCAGTTGTTTCTGTTTGAGTACATAGTATAAAACACCTAATTGTTGCTTAGGTTTTTCTTACAATTATTGAAACTCATTTATTCTTTGAAAAAAAAACTAAAGAAAAAAATGTCATTTTAAACATTTAGACTTATGGCAAGTTCTCAAGGTCTGAAAAAACAAAGAATTCTTAGAAGATAATTCTGTAAAATGCAAATTAGCTTTACAGATCTTTATTTGAAAGTGTTTTTGTGAATCTAGGTGTGAGAAGTTGGCTGATATGATCTGGCAAAACAGACAGCAGATTCGCAGAGTTGAACATCTGACACAGCAGCTGCCCATTCCTGGTCCCACAGAGGAACTGCTCACTGAACTAAACGCTACTGTCACTGACATCATATCAGCACTGGTCACCAGGTGTGTACTCAGTCAAATGCCATCATTGGTCATTATTGTCTCTCTCAGAGAAGCAATATTTTTAGTAGTGTCTTTGCTTCTGGTCTCTCCGCAGCACATTTATAATTGAGAAACAGCCACCTCAAGTGCTGAAGACTCAAACCAAATTTTCAGCAACGGTTCGCTTGCTGGTCGGAGGGAAACTCAATGTCCACATGAATCCTCCACAGGTTAAGGCCACCATCATTAGCGAACAGCAGGCCAAGGCCTTACTAAAGAACGAGAACACCCGCAAGTAAGGTTACAAAACACTTTCAGATGGACCCTACTCATAAAAGATCGAGACACTTTTAAACATCAACACATGTTTCTTTAACTACAGAAGTAAAAACCAAGCAACTGACATTATGGCCACATCTGTGCACCTATTATAGTCAGGTTTTCAAATTCCTGTTTTCAGCCACCAGACAATTTGCCAACTGTATTTACACAACAGTTTACAGTTACATGACAGTTTTGGGGGCATGGGTGGGAGGGATAGGGAGTTGAACTGTGGGTTGTGGGTTCGAGTCCCAGGTCTGTTGCTGTTGCTGCATGTTACATGTCCGTGTGTTTTTGAATGACAGTAAAAAGTGACATGACTTTTTGTCGTCTTTTCATGCTGAAGTGACAGCAGTGGAGAGATTCTGAACAACAACTGTGTGATGGAGTACCACCAAACCACTGGAACCCTGAGCGCACACTTTAGGACCATGGTAAATTGTGCTTAAATGTTCCACATTTTTTCTAATCCAAACAGAGAGATCCCACAGATTAAACATGTGAAGTGTGTTTATATAAACCAAAAATATTTTGAACTAATGAGTATATATACAGTGAGGTCAATAAGTATTTCATCACACTGTGATTTTGCAAGTTCTCTTACTAAAAAATCATGGAGGGGTCTACAATTTCTACTGAATCTAAAAAGAAAAACCACCGAAATCACATTGTATGATTTTTTTTTAACAATTTAACGATAACTGTGTCAAATACGTATTTGATCACTTGCTTATCAGCTGTTTCATTATCAAAAAAAGAGAATTTGTCTCCAGCCTGTTTCCATCCAACTGGCCTTTTACCGATAAAATGGTGTGCAAATAAAATGGAAAATGGGATTTATTGATTATTTAAAACTGAATGTAAAGTGGATTTGAGTCATTTCAAAGCTGAACTTCCTGCATTCGTAGACCATGCGCGCCATTTTTCTCATTCCTCTTTATTTTCAATAGAGCTGCATAGTTTAAAATCCAAAGCAGGAAATTATTTGTAACTGACAGCGCTGTCATGGTTCCTTAGTAACAGCACACACTATAGAAGCGCAAGCACTTTGAAATTGGTGGAGAAAGTGACACGCCTCACGTTTTCCACTCTTTTTTAGACGTTTCATGTGAACGTACCCTGAAGTGAGTAAGCTACATTTATTGCTAAAATATTGTTAAGTACTACTACAAACGTGATTTTTGCAGTGTGAATGTGTTAGGGCAGAATGATGCAGCTCTGGTTAAACAGCTGGATGCTGGGTTGAAATACAGCTGGATTTGGTCATGGCTTCAACAGGAGGGCAAGGTCTTAGTAAAGGGGATTTTTATTTAAATGGGATATTTAAGGGATGTACATATGTCAGTTTTTTTTTCTGTCTGCAATATCAAATAGCATTTGTAGTTGATGGTATGTTTTTTATGTTTTTCGATAATGGTAGAAAATACTTTTATGTTGATTTCTTTGCCCAAAAAAAACTTTTTTGTCAATCATGATGGAAGAATAAACAAGTTAAGTTACAGCATGTCCTCTAATGAGGCCGTAATATGTATTCTGTGGGAGTCCCCCCACCTCCCGGCCCCAGCAGAGGCCACATCACCCCTTGAGCACCCTTCTCACCTTTTCATCACCGACCCATTTTCATGCCTGTGCAACAAGCAGCCTATATTCAGAATTTCAGTTAATTCTTGTGATGTGCTCTTGAAAGCAGCATCCAATTATTTACAAACCATTTTTATTGTGAATGTACACAAATAAAATAAATATTTTGAATAATACCATACCTACAGGGAAGCATGGGGCTGGAAACACCATGCTCTGGGGGTGTTTTTTTGTACAGTGGAAAGGATGACGGCACTGTATTAAGGAGAAGATGAACGGGGCCATGTATTGTGACATATTGGGCAAAAACCTCTTTCCCTCAGTCAGAGCATTAAAGATGGGTCGTGGCTGGGTCTTCCAGCATTAAACTGAACCAAAGCACACAGCCAGGAAAACCAAGGAGTGACTCCATAAGAAGCATATCAAGGTTATGTAGTGGCTTAGCCAGTCTCCAGATCTAAATCCAATTTAAAAACTTTGAAGGGAGCTGAAACCCCGTGTTGCTCAGCGACAGCCCCGAAACCTGACAGATCTAGAGAAGATCTGTATGGAGGAGTGGGCCAAAATCCCTCCTGTAGTGTGTGCAAAACAAAGGCTTCTGTACCAAATATTAAACATTTTTTACTTAAGTGGTCAAATACTTATTTGACTTAGTAATTCCTAAATAAATTGTTAAAAAAAATCATACAGTTTGATTTTCTGGATTCTGTCTCTGACAGTGGAAATGCACCTATGCTGAAACGTTTAGACCCCTCCATGATTTCTAAGAGAACTTGCAAAATCACAGGGCGAATTATTGACCTTGCAGTGCGTGTATATATATATATATATATATATATAACATCATGCATATATATATTGCTTGCTGTTATATGTTTCAGTGGATGCATTGGAATATGATTGATCAAAACTTAAGATGATGACTTATTTTCCCTCTTGTTTGCAGTCTTTAAAGCGTATAAAGAGGTCAGACCGCCGTGGGGCAGAGTCAGTGACTGAAGAGAAGTTTACTGTTCTGTTTGAGTCTCAGTTCAGTGTGGGAGGCAATGAACTTGTGTTTCATGTGAAGGTGAAACATTCCACTAAAACACAAATCTTATAAAAGTCATTCCTATTTGTTGTTTTATTATGAAACTTTGTATAATTTGTAAATTTGTGCCTTATTGCTTCTTTCTCTTGTACAGACATTATCCCTTCCTGTTGTGGTCATTGTTCATGGGAGTCAAGACAATAATGCTACAGCGACAGTACTGTGGGATAATGCTTTCTCTGAGCCAGTTAGTAACATCATTTACATATTAATTGCATATTTCAACAAAATGTACTGTTCTCATCTGATAGATCAAATACGTTTCTAATGTTGTTCTACAACATTCATAAAAGTTCAAACTTGTGCTAATTAGATTCTACATGATTTCTCCTTAGGGTCGAGTGCCGTTTGTGGTGCCTGATAAGGTGCTTTGGCCACAGCTGTGTGAGGCTTTGAACATGAAATATAAATCAGAGGTTCAGAGCGACAGAGGCCTGTCAGAAGACAATCTGGTATTTCTCGCTCAGAAAGCCTTCAGCAGTTCTAGCAACAACCCTGAGGACTACTGCAACATGACCATCACCTGGTCTCAGTTCAATAGGGTAACCATCAGTATTACCCAAAGATTTTCTTCTTTTTAGAGGTTGACAAATCAACCTAACCTGTTTTTTTTTTTAAGCAAATTGACTGATGCACCGTTCTGGCTTTCTTAATTTTTAATTGAATTATTTGGTTTTTTTTATGAAGATGTTGCTACACACAATTGAAGGATAGTTCAATTCATAGACATGCATTGAATACAAGACTTAAATACAAATACAAAACCACAAGTCATAAGGGGCACGGGTATGTTTGTAGCAATAACCAACAATAATATCCTATTTTTTGCATTAAAAAAATCTATAATTTAAGTAATACGACAGTGTTTTAGTGACACCTTAAAATAAATTAAAATCTAAAATTACAAGATTAAAGTCATAATATTTTGAGAATAAAGTCGAAATGCTACGATAATAAAGAATTCAAGAATTTAGTATAGTATCCACTTTACTTAGTATAGTGGATTTGTTATATTTAGTATAGTGCACAATATCTAGTGTCTTTTAACATTTTTTTTTTTAAGGTAGCACTAAAATGCAGTCGTTAGATAAAGATGATGTTCAATGAAGATAAATTTCCCACTATAAATATAACAAAAATATTTTTTGATTAGTAATTGAATAAATTAAAAGGTGATTTTCTCAATATTTAGATTTTTTTGCACCCACAGGTTTTGTGGCCCAGGGTCACAAATTTTTGTGCAGGATGTTGGGCTCTTCTCAAGTGTGCAGCACCTAATCCTATTACATATTGTCTCCCTTGAGAGCTATTACTTTAAAAAAAAAAATTTAGGACATGGTCTTGAATGTTCTTGTGTTGACAGGAGAGTTTGCCAGGCAGGAACTTCACGTTCTGGCAGTGGTTTGATGGCGTCATTGAGCTCATGAAGAAACACCTGAAGTCTCACTGGAATGATGGGTAAGGACTAATACAGCACGCTATACGCACTAATAAGAGTGCATTTAGTAAAATGTTGTATACTTTTTCTGCAGAGCGATTCTGGGTTTCTTGAACAAACAGCAAGCTCAGGACATGTTGATGTCCAAACCAAATGGTACATTCCTTCTGCGCTTCAGTGACTCTGAGATCGGAGGCATCACCATTGCATGGGTGGCAGAAAACCCAAACAAAGCAGGTAAGGGACACAGTAAATGGTTAGTGAAGACAACACTGAGATGGGTTCAACCAAAGATTAACCTCAGCTGAAAAGAAATGCATGAACTGAACAACATCCATCATATTCTGAGTTTTTGTGTTTCATTGTGCAGGAGAACGAATGGTGTGGAACTTGATGCCCTTCACTACTAAAGATTTCTCCATCCGCTCTCTGGCTGATCGGATCAGTGATCTGAACCATCTGCTCTTTCTCTATCCCAACCAGCCGAAAGAGGACGTCTTCTCCCGTTACTGCACACCTCCAAACTGTATGCATTTTTTCTCTTGCAGACAGAAATGTTATCAAAAAATTGCATGCATGATTGTTAACACTGTGGCAGTTACTTAGCATTATGTTTCCCGACTTTCAGACATGTAAACGTACCACTTTTCAGTGAAAATGCTTTTGGAATTCAGTGTAGGTCATTTGTGTAATTGGTATCACAGACATGTCAGTCAATCAGAGGTTTTTAGTTTAGTCAGAATCAGTCGAGTACCACTCAAAACATGATTTTGTTTAGTTTAAGCTCACCAGCTGGGTTCTGCATGCTCCTTTTCTCTGGCATTTTATTGTGAACTTCAGTGATTGACAGCTTCAGTGTTTATAATGGGGGTAGTAAAGAGTCAATCTCAAAACATTTTTTTGTTCAGCACAAGCTTAATAACATATACACATGAATTAAAGTGTTAAAAGACTTTCTTTTAGCAATCTTTAATGAATGTAATTTTGTTTTTCAGCAAAAGCAGTGGGGGATGGATATGTCAAACCAGAGATCAAGCAGGTGGTGAAGGTTGAGTGAGTATTGTTTAGATTACCATAATTACTTAATTACTTAATTAAGATTACTTAATAAAATTAACGTATTAGTCATATGGTCTACCCAAATTGCGCTAATTAATTGCTATCTTAATATGGACTAAATAAATTGTGATTATGATTTGTGCCATAACTGAGTGACTCTATTGTGGACCCATACATATGTATTTTTATTTCGTCACAGTGAGTGCGGTGTTTTATGATAAATTAACTAATAATGGAAATTAGATTAAAAACTGGAAGCTGAACACTGATTTCACACAATTTTGTGTTAGATTGCAATATACCAGAAGCATTGCAAATTTCCATCAGATGTTACCAAAGATGATCTGCATACATTTTTTTTTCTTTCCCAGGTTTTCTTCGCCTAATCCTGAACCATCCCCCGGAAATTCCTTCATGGAGCATGCAGCATCCCCCACTGTCAGTCAACACCATAACTTCTCAATCTATCCATCAATGTAAGTTCTGAGGAACATCTTGTATGCAATTCATTTTTTCCCCAATGCTGTTACTGTGTATCTCTGCAGTAACAAACCCAGTGCATGACTGGTGTGTGTGTGTATGTGTGTGCATCTGAAGGAATGACTCCATGTTAGACACGGAAGGTGAATTTGATCTGGAAGAGACCATGGACATGGCCCGACAGGTGGAGGAGTTCCTGCGTCAGCCCATGGAAACCCAGTGGAGCGGACAACAGTCATGACCTTTAACCTTGTGATCTCTTATGAGAACTACACAAAAACTCAATGGCTCCATTCCATATTTTTATCTTAACTAATGTGAAATCCTATGTTTGTCAAAGCTGATCAGTGGATGTGTTAACTGCCTTTGCATTTTATATTTAGTTTGATGTGTAATTTCCCATCATTAACCAACGAAGAACAATAGACTATCAATTGAAGTGATATACTTTTATTTTTGTTTGGAGATGAGTGGCTACTTTCTGACCAAGTGAGGGTTTGCCACTTTCATTGCCCTTTACCTTAAATGTTATAGCCGTGTTGTAAAAATATCAATCTAAGTCCAGTCACACAGTTGGCTAAATGAAGACAATGAGCTTTCAGTACTTCAGTCGTCTTAGTTTTTCCACTTCCAATTAGAATGCTTTACAGCTGCATTCAGGGCTGCCAGGTCTGCGAAAACAAAACCAGCCCAGTTGCTATTCAGAACTACCCCAGTCGCATTTTTTCCACAGTTTTCACCTCCTCCAAATTTAGCACATCATATCCATGTGCTTTCCGAGCCATTTACACTTTGAGATATTAACTAATGAAATTCAATGGGTGATTTTTCTTTTCTTTTTTTTTTTTATTTGGGATTGGAAATTTTAAATCCTTTTGGGAGCACTTCCTGTATCAAACGGTTTCTGAGTTATGTTTTTAGTTGTGTTGCCCCCTATGGGTGGAATTTAACACATTTTTTCTTGAATTCTTAGGATTGTTCATGTAAACCAAGTTAAATGTTGTATCTTCAGAACAAACTAAGGAATCAAAATTCTTTCAGTAACCTTTCCTTTAATTTTTATTTTTAAATTGGCTTCTTGGTTAAGTTTGAAGAGTGTATATTTTTTATTTTGAGTTCAATTATGTTTTACTACTCTTCATCCAAGTATGAACATTCTGAAAATCTGCAGAGATTTGTAAATATAACTCTGCCACCTACCCCATATGGCAACATTTGCTCAGCCTTTGGCTTGAGTTTGGGTAAACTGCATCTCCTCTCATGGTGGTTGGGTCTGTATGTGTTTTAACTTAAAACGTGACAATCAGTTGAAAACATTTCTTCTCTGTGTCTGATCTGTTTAGCATATTGGCCTTTTCTAATTATCTGACTCCCTCCTACCAGATACCTCATTTTCCCTGAGCCATTCTTCCTGTGCCTTAAAGAGCGGAGGTTTGTCCTGTAATTTCACCAAAGTCTGTTGTTAGCCTTCAAATTTTTGCTCATTTATCTTAAAAATCAGATTTCATATATATTGATCTAAAATTAGTTTGACACTTTAGTCTTTCTCCAAGTAAATATCTCTTTAACGGTAATCAGTGCACTTGAGAATCAAAATTGTACAAGATACTAGGAGTTGTTTGGGAAGTTTTTATTAATTTTTTTTGCCCTATTGGCAAATGCTGCTTTTAAACCTTCTTGTATGTAAAGCAAAAATGGATTTTCTAGATATCAAAGCAAGTGTCTTTAAAACTTAAAGACAAAAAAATTATTAATAAAACTTAATGTCAGTCAAAATAAAGTCATTCCCCTTCAAGAAAAGATCTCAGGAAAATACACATCAGAGAGATGATTAATAGTATCTATGCAGACAAAGAATTTTATATATATAAAAAACAAATATATATATATATATAAAATAGTTATAATTACCACAGTGCTATCTAAAAATAAATATACTGTTGTGATGCAGATAAATTGTGCTTTAATTGTCTTTAGAGCAACTGTAACTTGATTTTAATTTGTTCCTAATGTAATGGCTTGGCTTTAGTGTCTGTCTTATTGTTTTCTGTAAAAAAAAAAAAAAAAATTTTTTTTTTTTTTATATTTGTACTTTTTCCCTAATGTTAGAAATAACATTACGTTCTGTTCTATATGTAAGGGATGAAGTCCAGCCTGTCATCATAATTTAACGTGGGGGTGATCAGGACCCCTTGGGTTTTATTTTATTTTTTATTCTAATGATTGGCTAGCTGTACGCTAACACTTTTATTACATGGCTGCCTAACAAATAAAGATATAAGTGCATGATTATTTATTTTGTATTTTTGTATATAATATTATTTTGTATTATTGTATCTTGAAGAGAGGGTGGAAAGACCATGAACAGTTCGGCGTGTCCCTGGGTCAACATCTTTGTTATGATTAACCAATCAGATTTGAAGAACCAGTTTATTGTTTTTGTGAAGTTTAGGCTTACAATTAGTGTTTGGTGCTTGTACAGCAGTGTCAGTCATCTATCATTTCCTCTGATTTTAGGCAATACTCATGGGTAGGATTAGGTTTAGGTGTAGAGATATG
>JAUYWG010000046.1:6013038-6029897 GCA_034779775.1 Enteromius afrohamiltoni | reverse complement strand
AGATTTAAACTGACAGAGTGTGCCTGCCTCCCGAACAGTATTTGGTAAATTGTTCCAGAGTTTGGGTGCTAAATAGGCCACCATGAAAAGACCAGTCATATTCATGCATTCCTCAGAGCTGTGAAGTAATGAAAATGAATTCTTCTGGAAAGATGTTTTAAGAAAGGATCTTGATTGTGTTTAAGAATTTATTTTAGAAAAATTTTGTTAATTACTTCTAAAGCCCTGAATGGCTTAGCTCCTCACTACTTGAGCAAGCTCTTATCACATTATAGTCCTCCACGTCTGCTGCGTTCTCAAAACTCGGGCCATTTGGTAATACCTAGAATATCAAAAGTATTTTATTCCACAACACCAGTTTTTCTGACCAAAAAGTTTTTCAGAAAATTAAAATAATTTTCATGCAGTTTTAATGATCAGATCTCTCTTACATCATACATATTACAGGCTATTGAAAAGTTTTCAGAAACACATCCAACTATTTATTGACCATGTGTGCTCAAGTCAGAATCTTTCTAGAAACTGAGGGGTTTGTAGCACTAGTTAAACAAATGAGAAGGTGTTTCCAGGCTAAGATAATATACAATCCCTCCAGCGCATCAAGGCTTGTCTTCCTCCTCACTACAAAGATCCAAAACAATGACCACATGCTTCAACCTACTCTTACTTGTTAACAAGGCCTACAATCAATCTAAAGTCTCACTGCAACATCGTGAGTGATAATGTCATGGATGCAGAAGAGGCAAACTTAAAGTTCTGATGAGGAGGAAATTGTACATGCAAACAATGCTGAGCAGAAGAGAGAAGCAAAATGTAAGCTAAATTTTACAGAACTGGCAGACTGTCTGTTTTTAAAATCTAGTAAGAAGGTACATTGCATACAGAAATTATACAGCATGAACACAGCAGTTACTTTCTATTATATATTATATAGAACACAAAAAGTTTATTTATTCTTACAAAATCTTTATTATTATAATTTATATCTTTATATTTTTCTTTTTATCTACTGTTTTGTCTTATTCACTAACCTAATCACAGGAGAAAGTGGTTCTCACATGCCAAGTTTTCTGTCCTCCATCATCTGCCTCCAGCCTTTAATCTCTCTCTGAGGACCTGAAATAGGATGCCATTGCCGTCCATCCTTCACCTTTTTAGAGTGACCTTATGCAGATAACTTCTCTCATGTTTCTGATGAGTCACCAAAGAGAGAGGTGAAACCACTGCTGCGTCCTGGGAGAATGAGGAAATGAGGACAGGTGGAGTCACAGATGGTCTGCCCCCAGTTACCTCATCCATCAAACACTACCATTTCCAGGTAGCAACAGTGCTTTCATCCCCCTCTGTGCTGAATATTTTGGGGCATCTCAAGTTCTGTATAGGCAAATGGACAGTTTACAACATGGCTACACCAATAATTAAATCTTATTGATCCTTAAATTTTATGTTTTTAATATGTGTTTGTGATTCGTTTATAATTTCAATTCAGTAGTTTGTACTCTTCTTTAATCAACAATTGCTGACCATTACCCTAGGTGTTCAGAAACACATAATTAGGTTGAATGTATAAAGCCTGATTGATTTGATTTTGTCCACATGATGGCTGAGCAGCTAGCTTCATCTGGTATAATGAGGCCTCTGTTACTAGGCCTATAAATGTATTCATGAGGTCACCATTAAGCCATAAGTAAACCAGTAAGAAACATCCTGACTTCCTAGGCTGGATTGTGTAAAATTAAAGAATTATGGTGAAGTAAATTAAGCAGCAAGTGTGCACTGTGCAGTGTGGACTACAACAGAAGATGAACAATAGATGGCGCGATTGCCTCTACGTTACCTTTGCCCAAAAGAAGAAGAAGTTGTTTTCAGCGTTTGCTTTCAGTTTTCAACCATGACAAGACCATCACAACGATGCAGACACATCAGCGTTATTTGTGGACCATTTTACCGTGTTGTATTGCGTTTTTGGCTGTGATCATTACATGTGGTGAGTTTAAGCAACAATTTCTCAGATTCCAAAATATAGTCATCATTATTAGTAACTTGGGTCTGTTCCTAACAAACCCTATCAAAAAAGTAGCACTCATGTTTATAGACGTTCATGATGGTATCATTTCAAGGAAAGCAACTAAATAGCACAGTATATGCCAAAGTATGAAGTGCACACTTCTTTGTAAGAAGCTGTCAATCTAAAAATTAATTTGGTGCCAGAATAGCAAAGATGTAGCTTTTTTTAATAAATCTAAATGGTATGAATGCTTATATATTGTACATATTTTGTTTTTGACATGGTTTTAAGCGTGTTATATTTATATTCAAATTGTGTTGTTAAACGTGTCATCGGTGCTCTCTTCCGTTCAGCATCTGTCAGTGCACTTTTGCTCCTGTGGGTCTGCTGTGTGTCTCTTCTATGGAAGATAAAGATCAGAAATCGCTCCATATCGAGTCTTTTGGCTCAGTATGTGGCAGTGAAAACAGTGTGCTGGTTGGGGAATCGCCAGAGAAACAGACTAGAGGCCGACACACGGGACATCCATCGCGTTCAGGAGGAGACTCTGCTCAAGCGTCTACAGAAACACTCCGACACAGTTTACGGCAAACAGTACGAATTCACATCAATTAAAGGTGATAGATTTTGACAATATATTATTATTATTATTATATAGCACAGTTTTATATCGGCTCGTATTAGGACTGAAAAAGTATTAAAATGAACTAGTTAACCACAATAAATGTTCAATTGCCATATTATAGAATCTATAAACGGTTGTTTTATTTGTATCTTCTTTAATTTAAATTGAAATTGATCATTTTGTCTTACTAATTCCATAATTGAATTTCATCACGATTGAGGATTTCTAAAACAAACAGACAAACAAACAAAATACATACAAGACAGGTTTCACACATTTTTTTTTCTTAGAATTTGCTCTGCATTGAACACATTTGAGCAGTATTTTGCTAAAATGCTTTTATTTCTTTTATTTATCAGTCTAAGCTCCATACTCCATAAAGCAAAAAATATATATGTGATAACTTTGGAAATAAATTTGGAGGAAAAAAACTGAAACATTAAACTGACATGAATTATTTAATTTATTATTTATTCTTTTAAATACGTTAATAAATAATGCTTGTAAGCATGCTTGTAAATAAAATTTTAGAATATTTTGACCATTCCAATTTTTTCAACCTGCAGCCTGACAGCACGCCACTAATATGTAGGATATAGTTAAATTGTTTAATTTAACATGTAGTAGAATCATATGTTTAACAATAGTGTACAGAAATTGTAGTGTTGTGTGAATTGCATTTAGATTATACTTTTTTTTAATATAAAATAACCAGTGAGATGTGCTGCCATCTTGTCATGAAATGTATGACAGCTGTCATACATGTGTATCATTTCAGACACCGAAACATTTCAACAGCGCCATCCGATCACGGATTATGACCATTATGAAAAGTTTGTGGAACGAGTGGCTAAAGGGGAGCAGAATGTTTTAATATCGGAAAAGCCTCTTATTTTGGCTATGACATCAGGAACATCTGGATCCAGCTGTATGCTTTTGAGCACCAAAGACACCAACACAGAATTCTTCCTACAGGTCACAACACATACACATTGTTACAAATACAAAGTTATGTCTGCATTACTAGTGGCCCCAAACACTAAATGGTGATTCTCAAGCTGTTGGCCAAGTGCATTATTCGATATGATTTGTTGCACAGACGGCTGGGAAAAGATATGGAGAAAGTACAAAGTCAGATTCCATAATGCATGTTTAAAAGTAATAGGCCAATAAAAATCAACTAGGAACAAGTGAGTTGAATATTAAGCTAATTTACCACATTTTGTGATCAATGCAAATAATATAATCTGTATCATTTTAGCAGACAGCAGTGAATATGTACTCCAATAGCCTGTCAAGACTATGTTTTCCAAAAGATTTGAGAGGAAGCTTTCTATTATTTCTGTGCACTTTTCTGGCAGGGGCTGACAGTTTGTCTAGATGCCATGAGACAAGCCTTTCCAGCCACTAGCTGTCTCCAGAAAACCCTGAAGCTCTTTTACTCACCCAATTTTTGTCAGAGTGAGGCAGGTATTCCTATTGGCCCCAACTCCTCAACTCCTGCATCCTCTAAACATATGCTGCATCTGTACACCACGCCAGCACCCGTCTATCAGGTAGGTGGGAGATAAGTATGAATTTAACATGATATTATGATAATATTAGCAAGTGATGAGGTGAAACACTCTGATCAACTCCTCTAGCGTGTCAAAGCACATTACAACAAATGTGCCAAATAAGCCCCCAGATTACTGTTATTGTGTAAATGAATGGCTAAAACGCATGAATCGTTTTCTGTTTTTAGTTGAAAACAGTGATTTTAATGCTTTTCTGATATTTGGAAACAATCAAGGTTTTATTAAAGGATATTTTCATACATTTTATTTTCAACTTTTTCACAGCTATTTAAGGCCACCATAATTTCCATCTCTTATCAAACACACCTGGCTCTAATTTTCATGCAACTCTCAAGGCTTTTGTTAGATTTTTTTGAGAAGGTGTAAATAGAATTGGAGGTAAACTCTGCATGATAGTGTACCTCCAATAGAGAAGTTGCCATCCCTGCATTTGTGGTCTGGTGTCAGATGACATCAAAATGTTTTGTATCCTGAAGTGTAAAGTGTCATTTTTTTTACTCTGTAGCATAAATACAGAATGATAATCACAAACATAATTCTTATATATTAAATATTTATAATTCAATAATATGTCATTTTTTTAAAACCATTGTACAAGTGGTTTGACATATTTTAGTCAAACGGTCTTGGAGTTTAATGGATTTAAATTAATGAAATATTAACAAGTGCAAAAACATAAAAGTAATACGATTTAATTAAATTGTTTAGCTGATTTATAAGCTAAATAATTATTAATTAAGATATTTTAATGTTTCATAAACCAAATATTCAAAGAAGGTCAAACATTAAACTAGTAATTTTGGTTTTATTTAAAAAAAAAAAATGTATTGACTGATATATTATATTGAGAGCTTTTATTAACTTTTTATCTGTATCCAGTTTAACAGATGATCTTAGAACATTGGAAACAGAATGTTAAATTCAGTTTTTGCTCATAACAAACTGAAATGTAAAAAAAAAAATTCGTCTTTACAAGTTGTGTCTCAAGTCTTCTTCATAATGTTTGGTTTTTATGATGATGGAATATGCTGTTACTTCAATCCAAGTCAAGTACAAGTCATGCAACTCAAGTCCAGAACCCTGTTGTGTATGCACTGGAAATCAACTTGAATAAAATATTTTGCCTGGACCTGCCAACTAAAATAACAATTTATTTACCATAGATCTGATCAGAACACTAGTTTATAGAATCTAAAAGGCACTGGATTTGTCTGTAGGTGCTGAATGAGAGAGAGGCCTTATATCTCCATCTGCTGTTTGGACTAAAGGACCGTTATCTTGGCATGCTGGAATCCAACTTCTGCTCTACCATCTTTTATGCCTTCAGAGCCCTTCAGGTACTATACAGTGAGCTCCAGAAGTCTGGGAACACTGATGAAGATACTTCTGTTTATGTCTGTGTAATGCTGTAAGGTGAAGAGGGATAAATAATTTGCTTATTCGATTACAGGGCATAATGCAGGATTCATTTTAAATAATTGTTGGGCCCCACTTTGTACATGTTAAAAAAATGAATAAATACAGGTGTATGTAGTACAACAAATTTGGAAAGAAGTTCCTTTTTTGTTTAAAAATGATTGTTCCAGTTCCAGCTTTGTCTGGTCAGATGTTTTATAACTGACACTGAGTAGAGCAGAAAGATCCTAAGTTGCAATCTGTCTGTCTGCATTTAGGAACATTGGAACGATCTTGTGGTGGATGTGGAGGTGGGCATGATCAGCTCCAGACTGAACCTGAAGGCTGACGTGCGCAGTGCCCTAGAGAAAATGATGAAGCCGGATCCAGAGAGAGCTGCTGAGCTCACAGCCCAGTTTGAGAAAGGCTTTGAGGGGATCGCACTCAGAATATGGCCCCAGCTACACCTGGTTCTGACAGTCGACTCGGGCTCCAACCAGATTTATGGGGAGATGTTACGGCAACACTACTGTAAAAGTGTCCCGTTCTACTCACCTTTCTACGCTGCCACTGAAGGTGTGTTTGTATGTGGATTCATGTGTGTACATTTCTGAACTAGCGATATTTCAAATAAAGAATACATGACAGGTCTTTGTGTTACAGTATTGTTTTCGATGAGCTTTGTGGAAAGGTTATGTTGCAGATTACAGAATGTTTAAACATGTTTGAAGGTGTACTATTGGTCAAAAGTTTGACATAATTACAATATTTCTGATCTCTTCGAGTCTTGCTCTATCATGTGATGTGTTTCCCAAAGCTACTACTAGTTCTGTCATTACCCACAAAGGTCAATTGGACTTATGCCTATAATTAACTAAAAATGCTTTTGGGAAACGCACCCCAGCACAGTAACTGTAAATGGACCATGTGTATAGTTCATGCCAGGGTTGGGGCCATTCATTAATTGAATTGAAAATGAATGGTAAATTCCAATTCACTTCCTGGAATGGAATTGTAACTGCATGCAGCTGACAGGAAATGGAATTGGAATTGAATTGGAATTACAGGAAGTGGAATTCAATTCAGGAAGAATTCCACTGAATTCTGTTTATTGCTAAGCATTTACTTGTCATTGCATTTAAAGACATTTGAATAACATTAAGTGCATTTGATTTGTTTATGTTAAAGTTATGTAATCGAAATTCACCTTGTAATTGAATTACATAATGTTTAAATCAAGACCAAAACATTTGGTAATCATACATTGAACGTATTCAGAAATTTATCATGACTGTTTTTCAATTATTAATTCATAATGTACTGTCCTCATTTTTATTTACTTGCATTTGATCAACTCTATTTCATACATTGCTTGATATTTGTAAATCATCATAAATAAAGTTCAAATGTGTATCTTTAAATGCAATGACAAATAAATGCTCAGCAATAAACAGAATTCAGTGGAATTGTTCCTGAATTGAATTCTACTTCCTGTAATTCCAATTCTGTTTCCTTTATTTGTTGTTTAATTCCATTTCCTTCTTTGAATTGGAATTGTTGAGTTCATTCTTGAATTGACCCCAACCCTGGTTCATGCATTAGTAATATATAATGGTCTGTAATTCATGTTTCAGGCCTGATAGGTGTGAACCTTTGGCCTCAGAAGGAGAACAGACAATATTTGCTATGTCCTCGCTCCATGTTCTGTGAGTTTATACCAGAGGAAGATCTGGATTCGGAGCAGCCCAAAGCTCTCCTGATGGAGCAGCTCCAGGAAGGACATAATTATGAGTTGCTGGTCACCAATGCTTCAGGATTATTCAGGTCAGGTACATTATCCTGTTTCTGCATGTTTAGTGTAAAGTTCTGTCATGAAACTTTAGATGGCACAGGCCGATATGTCCTAACTCCTAATGTCTGATATAATCACAACGCCATCAGCCAATGAGCTTGCTGCTTAACATTCAGATACTTGGCCAATGTTTGCTGTAGCTGTTTGTTGTGCACTCCATCTTCCCTAGCACCGCCTGTATAGGTCTGTTAAAGCAGCAGCAGCATATCTTACATGTTCATAGCTCTCTTTTCTTGCTCTACTACAAAAGCATGACGAATTTATTCCAGTGTGATCAAATATTGGAATATATGATGAATATGTTAACATTGCCATGTATTGTATATAAACATGCTAACCTTTCAGAGAGTTGTCATGACATAACAGGGTTTTCTTTCAATTTCCTGCTTTTGCTGCCTTTACCAGATGCGGACTGGGAGAACCAGGCAAATTCCCTTTTGGCCTGGCACCGATTTGGCCCTCTACCCTGATTTATCTTATTAAAATATTATTATTATTATATAATTACCTACCGAACGTACTAAAGAGCTTAATTCTGAATTCGCCAGTGAATCATGAATCGCTTAGTACATGACTGGCTATGCAAAGCATTGGTTCGCTTGTGCTCTGGACCTCCGCCAAATGGTTTTAATCAGAGTAATCAATGCAAGAGATTTAAGAATAAAGTAAGAGCACCCAGGTGAAACAGAGAAGCAAAACAACTGTGTCACAAGCCGCGCCTCTGTGGCTCTCTGCGGACGGCAACAGCGGGAACCTTCGCCGGAGTTTTAGTTTCCCCCCAGACCTTTTTTCCCCCACATACCTTGGCCTATCGCCCGCAACTTTAAAAGCGGCGGCTGGACGCTAACTCTTTGCAAAGTTTTGTTTTGCCTGGCAATCAATCCTGAGCGTTTTTCTCCCTTGTTTTCCCTGTTTACTGTTTTGGACTGTTTATCTGGACTTTGATTCTCGCTGCCTGCCCCGGCCTTTTGCCTGGACCTTACCTTTGATTACTGGATTATCCTGTCTGTTTCTGTCTGCCTGAGTTACCGACCTCCGCCTGTACGACCACGTCTTTGAATTAAAGCCTGCAAATGGATCCATCCAACTCCAGTGATTCGTCACAGATAACTTCGCCGACACCGGATCCAGCGGCTTTCTATCGTTTGATGGGTGAGATGGGCCGCCAGGCCTCCGTTTTATCTACACACCAAACACATTTGGAGAAGCTAACCAGCCTCACGGACGAGCTAGTCCGCTCCATCCAGGCCCTCACCACCGCCACCGCGGCCTTGACTCAAGCCGCGGCCCCCGCGCCTGCTCCGCCAGCCGCCGCTGTAAACAACCCGGCCCGGCTTTCGCTCTGCTGGTAACTTTGTCGATGAGGAATTTGCCGCTAAACACCATCTTCCTCTCCTTCCATGTTCCCCCACCGTGGTGGTGGCAGCCCTCGACGGCCGGCCCCTAGGCACTGGACGCATCACCGCACAGATGGCTACACTCACCCTCTGCACCAGCTCCCTGCACTCCGTAGAACTCTCATTCCATGTCATCTACTCACCCAACCACCCACTGATCCTGGGCCTGCCCTGGCTAGAGCTTCACAACCCCACCATCTGCTGGCACACTCGTCAGATTACTCACTGGTCTGAATACTGCCTCACCCACTGCATTCAGCGCACCACCCGGTCCAAGACCCCGCCAGGATCGAATCAGATGGCATCGACGTCCAGGACCTGCCGCTTCCCTACCATGACCTCCGGGTCGCCTTCAGTCAGACCCGAGCCACACAGCTTCCTCCCCACCGGGCCTCGGACTGTGCCATTGACCTCATCCCAGGCAGCACACCTACCAGCGGCAGGGTCTTCCAACTATCACAGCTCGAATCTGAATGCATGGAACAGTATATTCGAGAGGAGCTCGCTAAAGGCTTCATTCGGTCCTCCACGTCACCAACCTCGGCAGGGTTCTTTTTCGTCAAGTAGAAGGATGGGGGCTCTGTCCCTGCATCGACTACCGGTCCCTCAACGCCATAACGATCAAGTACTGCTACCCCCTGCCGTTGGTGCTGGCCGCCTTGGAACAGCTCCGGTCCGCGCATTACTTTACCAAGTTGGACCTCCGCAGTGCTTATAACCTTGTTCGCATCAGAGAGGGGTACGAGTGGAAGACAGCCTTCTCGACCAGGAATGGGCACTACGAATACCTGGTCATGCCCTTCGGACTCTCCAATAGCCCCGCCGTCTTTCAGTCGTTGGTTAATGAGGTCTTCAGGGAGATGCTCAATAAGTTTGTTATCATGTATATAGACGACATCCTGGTCTACTCCAAGGATTACACCAGCCATGTGCGCCATGTCAGGAGGGTTCTAGAGAAGCTCATAGAACACCAGCTGCACGCAAAGATGTCCAAGTGTGAGTTTCACCGAACCAAGATTTCCTTTCTGGGGTACATCATCAGTGCTGAAGGCATGGCCATGGACGAAGGCAAGGTCTCCGCCATGTCTAACTGGCCTCAACCCCAGACGCTAAAGGAGCTCCAGTGCTTCCTGGGCTTTGCCAATTTTTACCGCTGCTTCATCAGATACTTCAGTAAGGTAGCGGCTCCGCTGACCACCATGACCAAAAGAAGCCTCAAGCGCCTGCCCTGGTCGGAGGAAAGTGAAAGGGCCTTCCAAGAGTTAAAGTCCCGTTTCACCACAGCCCCCATCCTAAGGCACCCAGACCCCGGAAAACAGTTCATAGTCGAGGTAGACGCCTCCAACACAGGCATCGGCGCCGTCCTGTCACAGCATCACGGGGAACCCGCCAAGCTGCACCTCTGCGCCTTTTATTCCAGCAAGTTGAACCCGGCGGAGCGCAATTACGATGTGGGGGACCGGGAACTGCTTGCTCTTAAGGCCATGCTTGAGGAGTGGCGTCACTGGCTGGAGAGGTCCCAGGAGCCATTCTTAGTCCTAACCGACATTGGTCATTATTCTTTACCCAGTTTGACTTCCACATCACCTACCGGCCCGGCTCCAAGAATACCAAGGCCGACGCACTGTCCAGACAACATGATGCGCCCCTAGCTCCTACCCAACCTGGGAACATAATACCTCCCTCGCTCATTCTGGCACCCATTCAATGGGACATAATGCAGGAGATCGCCGTGGCCCAAGGAACGGAGCCTATCCCCGCAGACTGTCCGCCCTCCAGGACCTTTGTCCCCGAGCCGCTCCACCAGGAGGTGTTACACCTGGTCCACGACAGCCCAAGCGCCGGGCACCCTGGGATAGCAGCCACTACGGAACTTTTGACCAACCGCTTCTGGTGGCCCTCCCTGGCGGCAGACACCATCGCCTTCGTGAAGGCTTGCGCCATCTGCCAGGTCTCTAAGCCCTCCCGGGATGCCGATCACATCCACATCCATGTCACAAGCCGCGCCTCTGTGGCTCTCTCCGGACGGCAACAGCGTGTACTACCACGTCTTTGAATAAAAGCCTGCAAATGGATCCATCCGACTCCAGTGATTCGTCACAAACTGTTTAGGATTGCAAGTATTTTAAATGTTAAACCATGGTAACCACAAATCAATCATGGTTTTGCTACACTAACTATGTAATTTGTCATAAAACTAAATACAAATGGTAATCCATTTGCCAAAAACATGGTTACTGTATTTCTACTATGATAAAATCATATACTGTAGTAAATCATATAGTAAGCGAAGGGAAAACACTTTGTAAGTGAAAAAATATCACTTGTTCAGTATTAGGGTTTTTTTAAATATGGTGTAGTTATCAACATACTAATTTTGTCATTTAGGCAGTTTAGAAAGTATAGTTTTGTTAAATCTATATATAAATCTATATATATATATATATATATATATATTTTTTTTTTTTTTTTTTTTTTTTTTTTTACATAGTCATGCACATGTATGTTACACATGCATACAATGATGATAGTTACTGTGAACATTCCTTTAGCTTGCACATAAAACAGGGAAGTATACTTTGGACTTTACTGTTAAACTCATGCAAATGCAATGTCTCAAGAAGAATTATGAAATGTTATTAACATAATGCATAACAAGTTACTGATCTTTTATCAGTTATTGATTTTGCCAGTGAACAGGCTGTGCTGTAATGCTGTTTTTGAGCACTGTCCTGATGATGTCCTCAACACAGATTATTTCATGAATTAGTGTAAAAAAAAACAAAATTTATTCAGTTCAAAACATTCTCTAAATTTGATCTTTTGTGTTTTTCAGGTATCGCATTGGAGATGTTGTGAAAGTAGTTGGCTTTCATAACCAATGTCCAAAAGTGGAGTTTCAATATAGGTACACATTTTTATTATGCATTATTACATTTTTTTATGTAATTACAATATCTTGTTACGTTTTTAATATATCTTCATATGTCAGATATAAATAAATTGGGTAGTGTGAGTGTGAATGGGGATATTCTGCAGTAGCACTAGCATCACTAAGATTATCAACTTGGAGTGCATGAACACAAGGGAATGCATGAACTTGATGATGTTTACTTGTGTTATGACTAGTCACTGGAGCGATATTATTCTGTTTGCCCTTGCAGCACTATATGCTTCTACAGTCATTTCATTTTCTTACAAATTTATATACAGATTTGTTTTTGCCTAATTCTGAAAAAAAATTATACCTTGTCTGAGATTTTGAGAAACACTGATCATTCATCATGTGCAATGGTGTGTTTGACATGTGTTCAGGCGTGGGCAAATGTTGAGCGTACGTGGTGAGAAAATATCTGAATCACTGTTTTTGGGGACTCTTAAGAGGGCAGTGACACAGTGGCCAGGAGCTAAACTAATAGACTACAGCTGTGTTGAGAGCGGCATTTTAGGTAATGTTTGTCTTTTATGAAGTCCTTTGTATTTTAAAGAAATGTTTCAGGATCATTACAATTTAAACTCTATATAGCAATTTGCAAATATTTCAGCTGTCACTATTGTGATAGATGTTAGTCTGTGTAAACATCAGTATAATGTAAGAGTTGATTGAACTATCCTATTTACGTAATACCAAAAGGCAAATAAATGTATTCAATGATGCATTTAATTTGTTGTTTGTGTTTGCTGTAGGCAGTGCATCTGGAATTGCTCAGCCGCATTATCTTGTGTTTGTTGAGCTAAAGGGTGTGAGGAACCTCTCAGAGGAACAAAGATACAAGGTCTGTAATGTTCATTTAAGAACTTTGAAAAAAACATTCTCTTTTACTGCTTATTATATTCCTGATTGCTTTTCAAACCCAACAGCTAGATCACTGTCTCCAGGAGGACTCTGATATATACCGATCATTCAGGATAAAGGGCAGCATTGGACCAATGAGAGTTCATCTCGTTTGTGATGGAACATTCCAAGAACTGAAAAATCGCTTGATGACCTTCTCCAGTACTTCTTCCAACACTTTCAAGATGCAGCGTGTCATACGCAGGAGAGAGTTTGCAGACTTTCTATTACAGAGGGCTTTTTCATGAATTTTCAAATAGAAATGAAAACATTTTGAATATTTTCTGCCCTCCTAGTTTTATGTGCAAATATGGTAGATGGTTCCTTTGAAAAGTGTTACAAAGTGGCTCAGTCTAAATAATATTCTGTTTAAGCATTCAGACCAGCCAAACAGAGGAACATTTGTCCAACCAACGAATGTCACAACCAATGAAAATCACTTGCTGAAAAAATTAACATTGAACAGAGAGCATTGATTCAACCTTGGTTGATACTGATACAAGGTCAAGGTCCACCACCAATATAGGTTGTAAATATAACTGGAGATCCATGGCTTGAATTTCTGACTGTTTAGGAACAATTTACAGTATTTCCAAATATCATGTATCTGATGCTAATCTACAACACATAAGGTTTTTAATAGATGCACTTGCAATACAGGTACTTCCGTCATTCCTTTTCAGGCTGATACTGATACTATCCCGATTGCCCAAGAAATTATTGTACATCTTGTATTGGACAGCAAACAGAGAACATAGCAACTTTTTTTACACAATACACAAAAAAATCTTGCTTCAAGTGTAAATAATGCATAATGACCCTGATCACAGAAACTGCTTTATTGTTGTTTATTCAATAATTGTGAATAAGAAATGAAATTCCTTAGTCATAAGAACAAAAACACTGTTGAAACTGAATTGTAGACTATAAAATTCAATCAGTCAATCAATCAATCATTCACTTCACAGCAGAACGGGACATTTTGTGAGTATCTCTGATAGTCAATCATGTTGGCTAACAAATGCAATTCCTAAGTGTGATGAAATAATAAATGCATCCTTGAGTTACAAGATGGCTTCTGAAAGCTTTGCAATGAACTTTGAGGAAACAGTAACAGCAACTGCATCAACAATTAATTAATTTCAAATCATATTATCATGCCGTGTAAATGTGAATACAGTGGTTATTTAAACAATCTGTATTAACCAATGCTATGTCAGATCCATCTTTGGGTAACACTTTAGAATAAGGAACATTCACTAAGACTCAATAAATGTCTAATTTGCTGCTTATTAATTGTTCAATATAGTTTTTAAGGTTTTGGGTACAATTAAGGATATAGAATACATTCATGTAGAATAAGGCAAAATATGTGCTAAATTTGTACTAATAAATGGCTAATATTCTAGTAATATGCATGCTAATAAGTAACTTGAATAAAGTAAAATAAAATAAAGTGTTACCCAGCTTTTTTGATGTTGCAAAATTTTATATTGGTTTGAGTTAATTTGAGTTAAGTAAGGTGATTTTAAAAATAAATTGTGACCCTGCCCAAAACTACTTAATGAAACTGAGACAAAGATACTAAAAACACTATAGGGGAAAAGGTGTTTTATTGAAACCTTCATAATTAAATATAATTGCATGCATATAAGCAAAGCAAATTTACAATAACTGTTACCATGCAAAAAGTGGTAAAATGAGAGTAAAATTATTTTATATAATCATTTTATATACCATTTCGTATAAGATTCAAGGGTATTTAATGTAAATGAGAGCAATTAAAAAGTCTGGTTTTGACTGATAATCAATAAAAGCATAAACAGCCCTCTACAGAACAATTACAATCTCTTGTATTCAGTGTCATAGTTTTTAAAGGTATAAAACAATACATAAGTGTGTAATAATAATTGTTCAGTTTGCTACTGCAAAGCTACTTTTATGACCACTCAAGTTCATTTTTGAACATGTATATATTCTTGTATACTATAACCACAAGTGTCCACATGAAAGTCTCTTTTAATTCATATGTGTGCAGGCCCACGTTGCATATAATGTAGAATTAAATTAAATAGCTTCTTATCATCAAGTGGTCACACATTGTGCAAATGAAAATGAACCCTGAGTTTCATTAATAAAAGTGCAATAGGGTACTACTGGAGTTCTGGCAGCAGCTTTTAATGCAACATGCAACATTCCCAGATTCAACAACGACAGCAATACTCAATATATTTGAAATGCATAACTGTTTTAATAAGCTTTGTTAATTTGTCATGCAGTAGTCTGTCAACTGTGCATATATGTATTTATGTGGCTGTCATTTTATCTGTTCAGAAAGTAACACAGAATAATCCTTTTTACAGATATATTCTGGGCTTTTAATTTTATGGTTACATTTAATCCAGCACTACGTGGTCAAAAATACATTATAATAAGGTCATCTAATTGAAAAGAATTCAAATAAGAAATATTAAAAATGAAGACAGTCTATCATGGGCATAGAGGTATTTTAGAAAACTCTGCTGCAAAAACTGGTTACATGGATATAATACAATATACTTTTCAATACAATTAACTCTACAATAAAAGGTTTATTCCATAAGTGCATTCTCCTGCTTTTCTTTGATATGTCCCATTTGAGCAAACTTTTGTTTTTGAACAAATTTTAAAGTACTGTACATACATGCTGTGTCCTAGATATCTACAGTAGTTTAAAATATTCATTCAATATTTCAGAGTACATTTTCTGTAGGAAAAATAATAATCGACTATGCAACTCAGGAACATATAGATATACAGAAAACTAACACTACAATTTTGAAATAGAATTCTGTGAATTCTACAACAGTCCACAGTTAACATATTTATGAACTCATTAACATAGACAATACAATCACCATTTTTTTCTTCTTTTTTAGTGAAGATGATCTCCATTTGATGACATAATTCATATGTAGCTTTGCATAGTTGTACAGTTTTTGAGAAAGAGATGGAAAACCAGGAACCAAGTTTCTGAAAAGTTAAAGCAGTTTTAAAATTAGTTTGCATTTTTGCCAGTTGATCATTAAATGGTATATATTGCAATGCAAAATACTGGTCCTTATAATTAAACTTAGAACAGCTTATTGAATAACATGAATCAGAAATAACCTCCACCAGAAGAACTACTTATTTGTTCACATTATAAGAGTGGGTGCGGATATTTACATCACAAATGTGCAAGGGTTCCAGTTATTTTACCAGTTAACTGAACTAGCTAATGAACTGGAAGTCTTTTGCCAAGAAAACAGCTTACTTCCATGTTGCAGTTTTTTTGTGTCCTACAGTGAAGACTGTGGTTATACTACAAATGCTACTTAATGGACTTGAGCTAACATGCAAATAACAAATTGTATTTGTTTATTATTCCAATGTTAACAGATTGTGTAGATGTGTAAGATTAATACATCAAAGCAAAAAATCCTTTGCTCGTTGGTTAATGTACTGTAATAACTGAGGTCAACTAATGAAACGTTATTGTGAAGTGTTGCCAAAAGGTTGAATTTGAGTTTCTGTTTCTGTTTGCTTTATAGCTCTGGAAGAAATTAGGAGACTATATTTGATTGATGATCAGCTTCTCTGGTTTTACTATTTGTACATTTTTTTTTTTATTCTGTAAACTACTGACAACATTTCTCCCATTTCTTCCAAATAATTGCAATTTAGAGCATTTATTTGCAGAAAATTACAAATGGTTAAAATAACAAAACTGATGCAGTGATTTCAAATATGTCCATATTCAATTGTAAAAAACAACTAATGTTTGTACTAATGTTTGTAACTTAGTTCACGAGTTCGCGCTTCCTTAATAATCATATAAAGCAAATTTTTGGGCGTGCTGTCCGGGGGGCGAGCCGGGGGAACGTTAGACACCGAGCCCTAGTGGTTTGAACCCTAGTGAGGGCCGGAGCTCGGCGTCCGGCTCGTTCCCCGTCTGTATGGAAGACAATCCCCAGGAAGGTGCGAGCAGGATAAATGGAGGAGAAGGGGAGGGATGCGCAAAAGACGAGATGTGGAAGTGAAGGAAAAGGGTTTATTTATAATAAGAATGGGCTGGATAACAAGGGGTTTGATTAGGTAATGCGGGCCGGCTGAGATTAATCATCCAGCGCTTCCTCCCGAAATTTTGTT
>JAUYWG010000046.1:5990860-6010541 GCA_034779775.1 Enteromius afrohamiltoni | reverse complement strand
GATGATTAACTGCCGAGCAGCTTTTCTCTTCATACTCATGAACTTATGAAATTCATAATAAAAGGAAAATAGTTTTAAAATTAAAACAAAAATTTTGATTGCAGATATCTTGATTATAGTCTTTCCTCTTTGATTTTTTGTCAATCCATCAAATCCAGGCACCATGTGGTCTCTGAGCTCTCCGATTGGCTACAAATTCCTACACTGGACCCGCTAGACCTGCTGTCCGATGTCTCACTATTTTGGCCCGGCCTTTGATTACCCAGTAGACACTCCTGACTGGTGTGCTCTACTTCAATTGACTCTTCAAGAGAAGAGTGAACTATGCCTGATTCCTTTGGAGAAGGTGGATAATTCTCTTGTAGGAAAGTTGAAGATACCACATTCTGATTTAGGGCCACATCTGGAGTCCTGTGCTCTTCATCCACGGTTGGAATGAAGAAAGGTAATGCTGGTCCTGTGGATACGTGTAGGTTTGAATATGAGCTTGGTGTGACATTGCAAGAAAAAGATAAACTGTCCAATTTTTGAGGACACAATGTATGCAAAACAGGGTGTGACTGGCTCAAACTGGCATGGGCTCCATCTCCAGTACAAATGCCCAGTGATAAGCCCTCTGCTCGGGGGCTCTCTCCAGGTGTTGGCCCCTGGGTTCCTGTGCTGATGCTAAGGAGAGAGGAGCCAGTAGAGAAGTGATGGTGGCTGATATTAGAGGGAACTGAAGAGTAGATGGAATTCCAGTCTTTGGAACAGGGTTCGTTTGCTGTGACAGGAGAGTGTTGATGAAGCTCATGCTGGTGAAAGTGTCCCTGTTTCTCAGTGTGTTGAGCGAATTCAGATCCACCTGCATAAACCAGAGAAATATTTTAATCAAATGACAATCAACTTCTATACACAAATACAGATGGTTTAATCAATGAAAAACCAAAAGCTACAGGGATTTTGCAGCCATACCACCAAGACTCCAAGATGTGGACCCCACTAGACCCTCAGGGACAGCATGGTCTTTGTGTTGCATGTGGATACTGGAACCCATGATGTAGGCCGGAGACACACTGACAGAAGAACTGGACATCATGTGTACTCCATAGGGACAGGAGGACAAAGGTGCTGTGTACTGACGAACCGCTATTTGTGCTTGTAAAAGGTGCATTATGTGATGTAGATCCTTTGTTAGAATTGACACTTCCTGCTTCAGGTTGCCCATCTGGAATGAGTTATATATATATATATATATGTAAATATATATAAAACTTAAAATCATAAAGTGTTTTATCACTTTATGCACCTCTTGTCATTAAGATTGCTTTTTACAAGATCTCTGTGTTTAGGAAGTAGATTGTCTGTACCTTCGTGTTAAGTTGGGCAATGGTCTCCCTCACTTCCTTTGTCTCTTGAAGCAGTGATGCATTCACATGACCAGACCCTGCATTAAAACAAAGATGCAATGACCCAATTATGTGTAACTATTTAGTATGTGATTGAAATATTAAGATTTAAATATCATTACCGTTCAGTGTCTTACTGCCCAGTGATGTCACTGTACTACTTTTGGCAGTGATGTCCTCCACATTAAAACGAAAAACATGTCCATTGTCCTCAATTCCATCTACAACTCTATAAAAAGTCAGATACAGAATCTGTTTCTAACAAATATCAATCACACAGCTTGAATGCTCTTTTAAAGTACTCAACATTAATTAATATTATATCATACATAATACAGGGGTAGGCATCTCTGATCTTTACAATATGTTGGTCTAAAGGCTGTGACACACCAAGCTGACAGTCCACTGTCAAACATTCACTGAGCATCTGTCAGCTTAAATTTAGTGGTGTGCTCCACACTGTCTCTGCTAGTTGGATCCTGTCATTTCATCCCATTGAATTCAATTCCTTTGTCAAAAATGTTGAAAGTGAGAAAATGGCGAGCAAACTGAAGACCAACTGATCAACATGGTTCATATTTAAAATGGTAAGAAAGTGCTGCTCTGTTTATGGTTTGTCTCCGCAGTCATAGTTATGAATGACAAATATGGAGTACTGCCACCAGTTTTTTAACTCTAACACTGGTTTCTTTGCATTGTGTTAAACACACACTTGTTTGGGCATGTGTTTTGGTTCAGATGCAGACAATGCGAGTTAGCAACACCATTCGCTTTCATAGACGCTAGTTCTTTTATGTCTAATTGGTATGTCATGGCCTTGAGACCACCCTTCACAGTAGCAAATCTTGGTCTTGTGGCAAATCTTTGGCATAAACGTCAAACTGTTCCATCCATTTCAATAGGAAGTATGTTAACAAGAAATGTGTTAAATCACTATTTAATGTGGTTTGTAAGATGATTTATTAAAATATATTTATTTAGAATGTCTGTTACCTTGGACTGAGATCTGGTGGTCCAAAGCAGTTGAGAGTAGGTATGAGCAGTTTGGCAGGTTTGCGTCCTATACTTCCAGAATCTGTATGTGTCCTGTGGGTGGCTTTGGGTGTAGAAGTGGGTGGGAGGGTTTGTGTCTGTACTTTTGTCTGATGTTTGGGGGAGGGGTTTGGACTCCAACCCCTGACAGGTGAGCGGCAATGTCGCAGGGCATTAAATTGCAGTAACTCCTCCCCTAAAAGATTCCCTAATGATGTCCGTCGTACTGGGCTGCCTAGATTGGGCAGAAGAAGGTTTCGGCATGTATTGGAAACAGGTGGGACATGAAAGTACTTGTCTGGATCATCAGCCTTTTCTACAATGGATGGACGCTTGTTCTCAGTTGATGCAGTGGAGTCTGGGTAGCTCTGCTGTAAGGACAAAGAAATGACAGCAAGGGATGGGTCAGAGACTGTACAGTATATAGCAGAGGCAGACCATTATAATGAATGAGAAAAATTAGAATGCCCAAGATCAGTCAGGTCAGTTATGTTTGTATTTTTGTTTAAATTCTCTAGTTACCATTGTTTCAAAGAATAGAGCTTGTGGACAGGTTGCAGACAGCTATTTCTATATTACAAAATATCTTATATATTTTTAATCTGTCTTGGGCCCAAGTCCCTCATACATGCACAGCAAGCCAATTTTTTTATTTCTATACAGGATTAAATAGCGAAGTGAACCAGCTAATTTTGATGTGATAGCTGTGATGGTGTTGTTGTTGTACTATGTAAGTAAGTGTGTGTTGAGATTGATTGATTGTAGCCTTACCTCAGTCTCACTGCCCTCTCTCAGATTGTATGTGAGGTTTCGGTGGATGTCAGTAGTGAAGATGTTGGCATACTCAGGATATAGTTCAAGAACATCACTTAAACCCTTCATGCTGATGTACTGCAGGTCACAATATGTCAGGGCCTTCACATCTGCATTTGTCTTGATCACATGATTCTGGCCTGGCAGGTCGGAGCCAATCAGATCTCCTTTTCCTGTAAACATCAACAATTAATAAAATAGATTTTCTAGTATTACAATCTATTTTCAAATCAATCTATTGTTTAGACCACATAGACCAGTAAACCTACCATTAGAAGTATATTAAAGACTGTAAAATTGTACATTTAAACAACCCACACTGGTAACACTTTATAATAACTACACGCTATGAACCATTAATTAAGCATTAGTAAATAGTTAGTTTATCCTTTATAAAGCATTGTTCCAACACTAATAGTCTTTTTTTTCATTTATCAAATGACAGTCTAATTTTTTGCATCGTGAAAAAATATTTCTGTATTCCGTATCAGTCCTCACCTTAGATGACAAAAAAAAAGATTACTGGCAACTACTAAATGCTTTATAACTACCTGACATAATCATGAACTACAGCAGGAACATGTGTTAATAAAGCATTTATTAAAACACTGAGCAACTATTATGTGTATAAATAATAAGAATTATTGATGTACATTTAAATAATTTATGAATCATTTACTTAGACTTTATAAATGTTCTTATCAAACACTGACAACTCTTAAATAACTGGTTGGTAAATAATGTAATGTAATGTAATATAAATCAATAATTAATAAGGGATGAAAATACAATTATTAAACATACATATGCTTAAGAAAAGATATTTATAGCTGCACTTGTAAACTGCTTACTAATGCTTATTAATGTTGGAACAATGGTTTAATAAAGGATGAACTGAGTATTTACTAATGCTTAACTAATGATTCATAATGTGTAGTTATTATAAAGTGTAACCCACACATTTTAGAAAATAAATAAACTTGATGTTTGTGTCTGGGACAATTGCTTCTAAGTGTGTTAACATGATTTTAGTTTGTTCTGACAAATTAGAGAAGAGTTAAAAAGTATATGCTGTGGTAACTGACAGCTATTTACCTGAAACATTCCATCAGCATATAGTACATAAACACGTAACATTAAGAAAAACAAAACAAGTCAAAAGCTATAGAAGCAGAAAAGAAGTGTTACAAACCAAGAATAGCCAAGACCATGTTGTCCTTTAGAACCTCCAGTGACCCAGAACAGACAAAATAGTTGGCCTGCAACGCGTCCCCCTGTCTGATGAGATATTCTCCTGGTGTACAGAAAGTGGTTTTGATATGGAGGGAGAGAGAGCGCAGGCAACCCCTACTAGCACCATCAAACACAGGCAGCTGCAGGATGTCTTTGTTTAAGTGCATGGCTATATCGGCACGCAACTCATCAGGAAAATCATGTAAAAGCTGCAGAAAAAAAGCAACAGAAAAAACTTTTAAACTATTATTAAAAATGAACAATATTTTCACCCTCTACAAACTTGTTTTTTGGCTTTTGAAAGTATATTAGTTATTTATGTTAAAAAATGATTTAAAATATTTAAAGGTCCTAACAATCAGACAATAAAAAACACATTCATGTTATGCCACTGCTTCACTGTGTGTTATCAGACATTCTTACAGTTTGATCAGCAAATGCACGTCCTATCTTCAAGCTCTTCATCAGCCTCAAGGAGTGATCTCACAAAGCTGGAATCTTATGAGCTACTTACCACACAGCCTACCTGCAAGGTGAACCTTAATCACTCAGTGATCAACCTACATCACTGTAACATGAGAAACCTTTATACTAACCTGTGTATACTCACCTGCAATACTCACCTGTCTCCTCAGCACACCACTCGCCAGCCTCCTCCCACAAACAGGTCTCCAGCACCTGAACGGAATCCTCGGAGATAGAATAGATCACCAACTCACCTCTATTAAGTGATAAAGTCTACTACAGTCTGAAGTGGATCAGAGCGAGTGACCAAGCGGAGGATCGCTCTACACACTAGAGACTGTTCATTGACAATTCACCTGAATCACAATGCATTTTTCACTTGTCATTCTTCAATAAACTATCAAAACTTACCTCTGCAATCCGTTTCCTTATACTGGGTGTTACAGAATCTCAGTCCCACACCGTGACTCATACTCTTCACGCTCAGCATGGATATCGATTTAACCACCGAAATGAGTGAACTACAGACAGATCTACAAGCCATCGAGGAGATTCAACTTTATCCACCTGTTAACAGCACCTTGAGTCGTCCACCTGTGTACTCTGGTGAGCCCTCCAGAGTCTGCTGCGCTGCAAGAGCACCCTCCAGAGTCTGCTGCACTGCAAGAGCGCCCTCCAGATTGTACTCAATCAGAGTTAGGACCACAAGCAGAGTTCACGTTACCAGAATCAAAGCCAATCACGTTGTTAAAGCCAGAACAAGAAGCACAGTCAAGGTTTATACTGCAGGAACCAGTCACGGTGTTCGAGCCAGAGCCAAAGCTACAGCCAGAGTTCATGTTGCCAGAGCCGGAACCAGTCATGCTGTTCAAGCCAGTGCCAGAGCTACAGCAGGAGTTCATGCTGTCAGAACCAGAGTCTCCAACAGAGTTTGCGTTACCAGAACCAAAGCCAGTGTTAAAGTCTCAGTTAGAGTTCATGTCTCCAGTGCTAATGCTAACCCCACTGACCGAGCCAAAGCCACAGCCAGAGTTCGAGTTGCCAGAGCCAGAACCAGTCACGCTGTCCGAGCCAGAGCCAGTGCCACAGCCAGAGTTCATGCTGTCAGAGGTAAAGCCACAGTTGGCGTTCATGCTGCAAGAGCCACAGGCCGAGTTCACATTGCTAGAGTCACAACCACAGTCCACAGTCACAGTCTACGACGTCAGAACCTAAGCCTGAACAAACATTGCCAAAGCCACAGCCCAAAGAAGAGGTGAACCTCCCCAATAAAGTTTGGGGGGGGGGGGACCACCACAGCCAAGGGCTGTCCACGAGTTACCACACCACAACTTTATCTATCAAGTGATAAAGTCTACAACAGTCTGAAGTGGATCGAAGCGAGTGACGGTAGGATCGAGCGGAGGATCGCTCTACACACAAGAAACTGTTCATTGATAATTCAGCTTAATCACAATGCCTTTTTCACTAGTCATTCTTCAATAAATTATCAAAACTTACCTCTGCATTCTGTCTCCTTATACTGGGTGTTACAAATATATAATTAACCATAGTATTACTAACCTATTTGCTATTTATAAGTACTTCTGAAGCTCATATTAACACATTATTCTCCATGACCATATTGTAGACCCCTTAATCCTATCTAAACTTAACAAATACCTTACCAACTATGAATGAAGAGTAGTTATAATTTTATTAACACAAGAGTCTTACTGAATAGTGATAACTGGTGACCAAAAAAGGTTGTTAGGATGTTCTGGATGTTTGGTATAGAGCATTACGAGGCAATTTGTGTTCTTTTATGGTTACAATGACATACAGTAATTTGGCTATAAAGCTTGTCAGCAGAAAGAAGGATTAAATGCTTTAGAATTTCCTGGTAGATGGCTGCGTTGACTGTGGACTTCAGAAAATACAGTGGACCAACACCAGCAGATCACATGGTAGCCCAAATCATCACTGACTGTGGAAACTTCCCATGGACTTCAAGCAACATGGTTTCTGAGCCTCTCTACTGTTTCTCCAGACTCTGGCATTGATTTCCATATTAAATCCAAAATTTGCTTTCATCTGAAAAGAGAACTTTGGACAACTAAGCAGCAGTCCAGTTTTTCTTCTTCACAGCCCAGGTAAGATGCTTCTGACATTGTCTCTGGTTTAGGAGTGGCTTGACGCAGGAATTTGTATCCCATGTCTAAAATTCATCTGTGCGTAGTTGCTCTTGATGCACTGACTCCAGCCTTCATTATCTATAAGCCACAATAACAAAAAAAATATATAATAATAATAATAATAAAAACAAATAAATAAAAAACTAAATATTTCACTTAGGGGTGGGCATAGATAATTTTTTAAAATCTAGATTAATTTTTAAATTAATCCCATACTCATCACATCTTAAAGTATAAATTTAAGGGGTTCCTCTCCCCTCGCCGCTCTCGATGGAGGGGCAGCCAGGGGATACGTGATGATCCTTCAGGTGCAGCGCGCTATCGCGGTGCACTTGTGCCCGCGTGGTGCCTCTGCCTGGCGGGGTCAGCCACGGCTCCTGTCCAAGGCATGTAAGCTTTCGTCCGCTCTGGCGGCCGGGCTTACTATGCCGCCGGGCAGGCTGTTACTGCCTTGCACGCTATGGCAATGTTGCAGGTCTACCAGGCCAAGGCATTGAAACAGCTACATGAGAGTGGTCCCGATCAAGAGGCAATGCAGGAACTCTGCGCTGCGACCAGCTGCGCTCTCTGGGCGACGAAGGTCACAGCGCGTACCTTTGGTCAGGTGATGTCCACCGTTGTGGTCCAGGAGTGACATCTCTGTCTGAATCTGGCTCAGATGGCAGACGCCGACAAAGCACGCTTTCTTGACGCTCTTATCTCCCAGGTCGGCCTCTTCGGCGACACTGTCGAGGACTTGGCCCAGGATTTCTCTGCAGTACAGCTGCAGACCGAGGCGATGTCCCACATCTTGCCTCGGAGGGCCAGCCAGTCCCGAGCGCACTGCCTTCGCCTGCCCGTAGATGGCCCTACTGGTGAAGGATGCAATCGAGCCTGTCCCTCCAGCCGAGATGAGGTCAGAGTTTTACAGTCCTTACTTCATCGGACATGTACTTTCATGTCACAATCTTGCCTCAACACAGACCCCTCCAGCAGTTTGCTTTTGAGGGCCGAGCACATCAGTACAAGGTCCAACAGTTTGCACTCTTTTTTCTTGCCATGGAGCTGGACTGAAAAGGCGAAATGACTGCCCGCCTCACCAATGAGCATGCGCAGGCCATGCTGAAGTGCCTAGACCTTTTCAGGCACAAAACAGCGGTTCCTCTCAAAACTTTTCAGAGGCTCTTGGGGCATATGGCAGCTGCAGCCGCTGGGCTTGCTTTATATGAGACCGCTTCAGTGTTGGTTACACAATCGAGTCCCGAGATGGCCATGGGCATGGCACCGTGGCACACTGCGGATTGGCCCCAACCATCTGCTTCAGTACAACTGGCAGCCCTGCGAGGGCCCTTGTTGGGAAGTTTATGTGCAGACACCTCTGGTGACAAACTTGAAAAGTAAGGTACAGTGCAATTCGGCTAGGTATACATCTGCACTAAAATATCATGGTGAAAGTAATCATAGCTTGCGTAGTATAGACCCAGCTCCCAACCCAACTTTGTGAATAGATTAACAGCAATATTTTTTTTACTGTGCAATAAGTGTCTCACGTTAACGCAGCATGTCAACGCTGATAATGGCCCACCACTAATTTCACTTTATGTGTAATTAATCTATATTATATATGGCTTTTGCTTTCTGAAATAAGTGACAAAAAATATTGATGTCATGACCCTTTGGGCTTCCTGCTTCATGCTGAGTTAGCTTTTTTGCCAAAATCACTTCACCTGGCATTTCAACTCTGCAGAGGAGGCAAAAACTGGTGAAAAAAAACACTTGGTGTGACATGAACAGACTCCTTTTAACAAAGGGCTCTTCCTCTTCCCTGGTGAGCATCACTCAACCTTATCTCATGAATGAGAATGGCTAGATAGTAAAATACATTCTGGACGCAAGACAATCTAATCTGTACTCTTCATAGTGCTCGTTCAAGATAATGTCCCATAAACAAATCCTATCACATGCTCATCCTGAGGACTGATTTGTGTCTGTTAAGCTAAAGGATACTTGGCCTGGGAGAAAAACTGCCGAAGAGGAACCCTGACATCCTGGGACCCTGGGATCACATGGGTTATCTTAGTTGGTAAGGTGGTGGTTTATCAACTCTAGTGGCTCTATGAAAATGGCATAGAGGCATAATGGCATAGCTCTATGGCATAGTGGCTCTATGAAATAAATTGGTTACATTTCAGCAGGAGATGGATACTGGCTTCACTTTGTCAATGCCCAAACTGTGCAGCTGCCACCATGCTGTTATAGCTGGCTATTCTGTGTGCTGACATAATCTAATTAAAATAAATCTTAAGGAATTGAACCCCTCTTGTCCTGCAACAGTCCTGACCTGGGATCTGCCTGTAACATCTGACTGACATTGGACTTGGCATTGGAGTTTCATCAAATATGGGTAGGTGTCATGCTCACAGCTTTAAGGATATTTACATCTTCAAATAATGGTACCGTTGTGTGCCTGTAATGTGATGTGATTTTGACAAGAAAATAAGACAGTTAAGATAATAAAACTACTTAGATTATTCAAAACTATCCAAAATGTAAAATCTAACAGAACATTTTTCTTTAGGTAAACTGGAATTGTTAAGTAGTAATAAGGTTTGAATAGATCTCATTTGTAAATGATTTGGAAGTACTTTATTAGTGTATACTTATGTAATAAAGTGCTACCAATATACCTGCACAGACTGAAATTATTTCACATAAAATGTAAATGAATAAGAAAAAACACTTGTTAATGCCAAACACTTTCTCACCTCATTGACATCAATGCCATTATTCACTGACCAGGTGGTCTGGAAGTATTCCAGCATGCGCTGTTTCAGGTGCTGTGGCAGCCGGTGAACACAAATGAAGTCCTTCAGATCTTTCATACGCGTGTGGTATAGCGAGCGACGTGAGTACATGCGCTGGATGATGGCTGTTACATTCCCAAACACCACAGCGTGCATGAGAGCTGTTTCAGAGAAAGTCTGATTCACAATCTAGCAAACTAGCAATAAACAGTCTTATATTAATTGTAAACATATACAGTACTATGTGAACCTGTTTGTGGCTCATGGGCGAGTCATTTGTGGTGAGAATTATTTGTTGTTAAATGTGTTCAGATTGTGGGGAAACTCTACCCTACTTTTTCTGAGACATTAACTTAGATGTTAATGAAAAGACTTGTGAAGTATAGTCTAGAATACTGTAAAAGTTACTGCTTACCACCAATGAGCATAGTACAAACAGAGAAAATCTTCTCAGCATCAGTGTTGGCACAAACGTTGCCGAAGCCCACGCTGGTCAAACTGCTTAAGGTGAAATACAGAGAGGCAATATAGGCACTGCGAACCGACGGACCACCAACTGTACTGTTCAGATAAGGCTTGTCCAAACGCCTGCCCAACTCATGTAGCCAGCCTGACAGAAAGAAAAAAGAAAATGCATGCTAGTGCTGCTGCCAAAAACCCATATGATAATAATTCTTTTCATATTTTGTGATTGTGATTTGAGCATCTCTGATGTTGCATAGACACACACATGTCTGCTTTACTATTTAAAAGACCAATTCTCTTTCAGTGATCAAAAGTAAAAAATACAATTATAGTATCTTTATTTGTATTCACAAAATGATGTCATTACGATAAATTAAATAATAAAAAAAAGTTATAGTTAATACATGGTTGTCAACTTGGGAGTAATTTTGACTAGACACTGCAAATTATGCTCACAGCCTTGGCAATTAGTTAGTAAGTATTGGCACAGGAAACTATATCCAATGTTATCTTTTGAAAAGAGGTTCACATTACAGAACTGTATTTCACTTTGAGTTATGTTTGTTAAACAAATGGAACCTTCTAGGCAGATAAACATTGGGATCACAAACTCAAAGTGTTTGTGGAGTTATTATGTTTTGCTGGTCTATTTTTGCTAGAGAAAGCTGCCACTGAACAGCATGAAGAAACAAAACCTGGTCACTTTTGTCAGATGGTCTCTTCCTATCATACTCCTAAATGGGTGTTCTTGGCCAGAATAAGAATAATGTGGCTTTATGCCGATAGTCAAAATCTGCTTCAGTCAGTGAGACTTTTCAAGGAAACATCTCATTTGCATAAAACTTGGTAAGAACACTACACAACACCAATTTTAAAGATGTATTTAACTTGACAGAGTGTATGAAAATGTCACCAATGTCCCAGGCTCCATTGGCATTGGTCTCCATCTCTTTGCGCCCGATGATGTACCAGATGCAGGCCATCCAGTGAGCCAGCAGAGCAAACATCGACATGAGCAACGTTAGTACCATGGCGCTGTACTGCGAGTATCTGTCCAACTTCTGCAGCAGTCTTAACAGACGCAACAGTCGCACAGTTTTCAGCAGGTGCACTAGAGATGTCTTGAACAAGCACAAACGTTTGTGTCAAAGGCCAATGCAAATATTAATACCTTGTAATCACATAATTTACTTTCTCCAAAAAAAAAAAACTAAACTAAAAACATGGAAGCCATTCTGAACCATGGCACATACACTTTATGTAGATAAAGTTAGCATTACATTTTTTTTTTTTTTGTAAATGATCTCTAAAGATTTCTTTTGGACCGTCATACTCTCCAAATTATACTATTTTAAAATAAGCTATAAGTGACCCTGGACCACAAAACCAATCATAATAGTCATTTTTTTCCATTGATGTATGGTTTGTTAGTGTAAGACAATATTTGGCCGAGACACAGCTATTTGAAAATCTGGAATCTGAGGGTTATAATTGAGAAAATCTCCTTTAAAGCTGTCCAAATAAAGTCCTTAGACTAATCAAAAATTAGGTTTTAATATATTCACGGTAGGAAATTTACTAAATATCTTCATGAACCATGATCTTTACTTAATATCCTAATGGTTTTGACATTAAAGAATAATGGTAACACTTTATTTTATTTGAGCCAAAACACACTAGTACGTAATGATTAACCTAACATGTTAAGGTCCCGAATTAGCATTAGTTAGTACTAGTAATTTCTGATTAACTTGTTCACAATTATGCATCAGTTAAGCATGAACACACATGTAACTAATGATTACCTGAACATATAATAAGGGCATATTAGCCATTATTTACAATTAATTAGTAATTTTAAAAACAAACATTTATCAAACTTGCTTTATTAGCACTAAATTAGTGGCAGTTTAGCCTTAATTATTACCTTATAGTCTATAAACTTGAATATTACTCAATAGGTGCCATAATTAATATGGATTTAAGTTTCACTCTAGAATAGGGAGTCAAATTCCATTTATTAGCACTATATTTATCGTAGTTTAGCCTTAATTATTAGCTTATGAATAGTTTTGAATGAATAGTTTTTTATCCCTCTGTGTTGTGTTTGTTTATTTTTTTCTGTTAGGAAGATAAAAGAGACGTTAAATCTTTTGTACATTTAGATATACTTATAAATCAAGAACAAGGCATTTATAACTGTATTTATAAACTGCTTACTACTGACTAGTAATGTTGGAACAATGCTTTATAATAGATTAACTGACTATTTACTAATGCTTAACTAATGATTCATAGTATGTAGTTATAAAGTGTTACCCAATATTTTTGCTATAAATATGCAAACCAGCAGTAATGAAACATCATAAAAATACAAAATAAAACAAAACAAAAATGAAAAAATTATATTATTAATTATATTAGTTAATATATAAATATATAAGTTAGTAAATAATTACTAGCTTAATTTTGTTTATAGCATAAATGTATTTAGAGGGTTTTTTTGGTTATAGTCTTTAAAATGACTAATGAATTGTAAATAATGGATAATATGCCCTTATTATATGTACAGATAACCATTAGTTATATACGTGTTCATGCTTAACTGGAGTATAATTGTTAATCATAAATTACTTATTTGTGATAATAAGTAAATTACATATTATTTATTTGTGTTTAACTAGTGCATAATTCAGACCCTTAAAATGTTAGGTTAATCATTTATTACTAGTGTGTTTTTGCTCAACTAATGCTTAATTGTGAACAAATTAACCATTAATTAATGCTTAACTAATGCATTATTCTGACCCCCTAATCTGAAGTGTTACCAGAATTATCTATAATTTTGTCCCATATGTATTTTTGGCTACAAATAAACCCGTGCTACGTATGACTAGTTTTGTGATCCAGGCTCACATATTACTGGAAAAATGGTTTCTACATTCACACATGTGAACTTACAACAGTAATGTTAAATGCATAGAGCAGGTCAAAGGGAAGCGCGGCTACCAGATCCACGAAGAACCACGTAGTAGCATAATGTAGACAGATAGAGCGAGACTCGTACACCACCTGCCCTGATTGACTCACGTAAGTGGTGCGAAAGTTCAGGATGATGTCTGAAAGTGAAGGTAGATTCATTTCTTGAAAAGTCTCTTTTGAAGCAATTATATACTGTATATATCACAGAGTAATTTATGTGTAAAACATCTAATAGCACAAGGACACTCAAAGTTCTTTCAGTAAGTAGACTCACCCAGAATAAAAAGCATTTCAACTGCGATATCACTAACTATCGTGCTCCTGCCAGCAGTCTCCACATCGCTGTACGCCGTGAAACATACGTTGTACGGTACAGTCACAGCAACATAGAATGTAGCCAGTAGTATCATCCAATCCCACAATGCCTTGGACACACTGTAATGCAGAAGAATGAATCGAGACTTCTGGACAGCTGCCACTTTGTACTCAGGCAGGGATGGTTTTTCAAACATGTCCTGAGGGAGAGAGGCACAGATTAAGGAACGAGAGGAAATAAATTGAGAGATGAGTTCTCTTTTATCCTAATATCTCAACGTCTTCAAGGTAGCAAGAAGATTTATTTGATTCTTATGTACTACAGTAACCTCACATGCTTTTCCACTTCTTAAACACAGACTCATTATGACTAATTAGATTTGTTCATGACACGTTAACTATGTTACTTTACACTACAGTATCACTATAGCTGCATTTTATCAAAAATACAATAAAACAAGTATAATAGTTTTCTATGTAAATATATTTAAAAATGTAATTTATTCAACCTTGTCTCATTAAAATATGTACCTGTGCAATTTTTGTGACTTTCAAAGAGAAATGTCCACTGGATGACCTTCAAACAAAAGTTTTAATTTTACCCCATTTCTAAATGATTCATAAACAACTCGTGTGAAGCAGTTTGAAGAATCAGTCTGTCTAAACCCCACCTCTCCGTGAGCCCTCACTGTGATTGGTCAAATGGCGCAGTCCTTTATGATTGGTCTACCACTACAGCGGTCCACAGAGCTTGTACCAAAACTATACTTTCTGACATTACTAGAGGTGCTTTCAGAGAGAATATGTCAACTACTGTAGTTAGCAAGGACTACCATGGAAAGTGCTCGCAATTTGCTTTTGTAAGCGAATCTTGCATATCTCTACGTTGTGAACTTCAGCACTGTATAATGCATAACACTACGTTAAACATTGTTTATTATTACTTAAACTATTGAGACAGACAGACAGTCAAGCTGCATCAATAACAATGTTTAGACTACTTTAGGCCCACAGCTGAACAACAGAACTACAGAAACGCAAGTTAGCTGGTTACCATACATGTGCGGGGTTGTTACACAACATAACGTACACAAATACGTGTTTTGAATGATCGCTAAAAAAAATACAGTCATCAATTATTAATCATACTTGCAGTTAGACATTCAGAGGAGCAAGATAAATAATTACTGGGCACTGATCCATCTTTTAAGAGCAAGTGTTTGGTGAATATTGTGTTGTACTCCAAGATTGGAAAAGCAGTCATCAGGAATATGAGGCGAACACAACAAGAGATTGTACTGCTGAGGTGTAGTTGAAAAAAATTTATGTTAACCACTCATTCTTTGTATATTCATCTTTCGAAAGGGCATATAAAACAAATTCACTCTCACAGCATACAGTGTCTTCTTGACATGATGTAATCCACATGGAAATTGTACTGTTTGTGCGCGGGCACGTTGTTTACATGAATGTGAGCCGACTCTTTTTTTTGATAGACTTTATTTATTGTGCACTGTTGGCGTCACAACTTTGCAGATAGTTTATGTTCGCATACAGCTACATGACACACTGCATGAAAGATCATATTTAAAAAAGCATAATAGGTGCACTTTAACAAATGCAAAACAGATATAAAAATGTATTTGTTGATGCAGCCTTGGCATTTTAACTTCCTTTTACAAAGATTTGTCAAACTGTAATTACACGGGATTCGAACCAGAACTCCGTACTCTGTACTGTGTGAGCTGGATATATGCATTTAACACTGTTTTGAAATTGTAACATGTTTAAGTAATTTCAAAAACTGTGCTTTATTTATTTGAAACTCTGTAAAATTGTTTGAGAAGGAATAAAAGGTGTCAGAGTTTTATTGCCTCGAGTGTTCATTGGAAACTGCATTAATATGTACTTGTTGGTACATATTTTGTGCCTCTAAAGAATGCACCAAGTTACATTTATGCCATAAGACCAGGCAGAATTTATTCCTGTTATGGTGAGTATAAATATTCAAAAATGTAAAAAAAAAAAAAAAATACATCTGACCACAACTCCAACTCTCATCCCAAAATTTGCACAGACTCTTTCATTATATTTTACAACCACTACCATATGTCATATAAAGACAATTTAACAGCACAATCAATTCCTCTTAAATAAAGTCAAATTCTGCCCTAAATATCCTCTTTAAAAGTCAACAGTAAGTGTCTCTGATCACTGAGAAGCACAACTAACAGAATAATCTGTTATTATTCAGAAAATAACAGGAATCTGAATTTAGTCTTTATCTGCAAGGACATTGCATTACAGAAGATAAATCTTGGTCTTTCTTTAATTTAACTTTTACATCACAGAGGTCAGTGCAGGGGTCAAGCTCATGGTCTTTGGTCATGATTAGTTTGAGGCAACAAATCATGCGGTTTCTAATCCTCCATGCACTCATCTGCCACACTCTTCATTAAGATTAAAGAATAGACACGTGATGTCACTGAACACACAACACAACCTTATGCCTTAAAATAGTCTCTATGTTATAGCCTCTGTTAAGGACAGCAAGCCAAGTTTTTTTTTACTATTCACGATCAGGACTGGTTGGGCTTTGAACATACTGACTGACATACTGTATAATTGTTTGTCAAAACTGCAACAAAAACTTTGCCTGAATTTTATCATTTTTGGTAAAACGTTATTTTAAGATGTCCTTGTTACACTTACTATACTAATATCGATAAATTATTTGCAAGTAGTTAATATTATTCAGTACTCAAATGTGTAATTACACTGTAACAGGGACACTTTAAAACAAAGTGCACTGTAAAAAGTGCTCCACCCACAAAGTAGGTTTTATCTACTTTAAATAGTTGTAGTTTAGTTAATTTTATTTGTTTTATAAGACATTGCTTAAAATGTATCAGTTTTATTAATAATATATTTTAAGTAAAGGATAATGTACAGGCAGCCGGTAGTTGCATCCAAACCAAATTCCCAGACCACCTTAACTGGCTCCTTTCAATGTGAAGGATCAGTGGCTCTCCTGGATGTCAAAACTTTTTCACCCTGTCTCTCAGGGTCAGTCCAGATACTGTGTAGAGAAAACATGAATTCCTTCGCCTGGGGAAGTATCTCACTCCCTTCCCAAAGTAGGAAAGCAGGCAATTCATTTCTGGCTGATAACTATGGCCTCAGTAGCTGACCCTTATTCTCAAAGCTTCACACTTGTCCGCAAACCAAATGCTAAAAGACAAATGCTAAAAGACAAACATATCTCTTTTTGTGATGGAGCACGTAAAAATATGTGTAGGTTACATTCACTGAAAAAAATCCTTATTGTTGAGCCCTGCTTGGGATGTTCTTGTTTGCCTATTTTTTTCTCAGTCATTTGGAGTATGATGGAGCGAAGGCAGGTGGCTCTGCTGAGAGTGAAGTTGTGCTGAAAACATGACCATCTGTTCACAGGAGCGATCGGAAATGTGACCTGCCAATCTGGCCTCCTGTTTTGCAGTGGCCATGTGACATGGGGGATTAGACATCCTTTATGCTTCTGGTCTGCACCTTTCACACTGTATGAACATTTCCTGAGTCAAAAGGTCACCGGAAAATGGGATCCAGCATAGACCCTGTGCTTTACAGTAGCTGTAACTCAGCTAGTCCATGATAAAAAATACATTTTATAAGGACATATTGCACAGATTATTTCAGAGAAAAAAAATAAAAGAATGGACAAGTTGAACTAAATTATTTGAACTAAGGCTGTCTAAATATTGCGCAAGAGGCTCAACATTGCTCCTCTCACTGCAAAAGCTATTCATGAGCTATCATCAAAAATGATCGTGTGCAACATGATTTTTTCCCCCATTATTTGTTTTAACATACAGTACAGTTTACAACCCTAGTTTTTTTCCATTGCCTTTACCTGAGAAATTATTACCATTAAAATGGGTTATAATTAAATTTCTTAGTTTTAGTACAAAGTTTTTATATTTACTTACCCGGCTTAAGTTGACATTGTTTTTGTTGTCACGGGTGAACTGGCTGGTCAGCTGGTAAATCATGGTGTGACCCCTCCTTCTGGCTTTACTGAAATGAGAGTTCCCAGTGGTCCTTTTGTATGGCTTATTATCTGCACAAAATGAAAATGGCATTAACAGCCTCAACAGTTTACAAATTTAAATGTAAAATAGTCGTTAAAATGTAATAGGTTTGTTTATGTAAGATTGCGTCCATGTGTTTTAGCAAATGTTTTGTAGATCCTATTCCTAAAGCCTGCAAAGACTGTTGATTACAATATCCTTACACTATTTGAAGTGTGATATTGGCTGGCTTTCACTCTAAAATGGTTTAGCTTCTATCTAAAATATTTAATCTTTTGTTTTTGAAGCTCATCTTCCTGCTCAGCCTTTTAAAAAGTAAGCTTCATAATACCTCATTCCTGGGACTGATCACGCTCACCTGTTGTTTCCCACGCTCACATCTCATTACCTGCTGCATTTAAGCAGCGTTCCAAATGAACTCTGTGCAAAGTCTTGTTCTTGCTTTTTGTTGACATTTCTGAGCATTATTATTCTGACTGGTTCTCTGTTTACCTTGACCTTGGATTGACTGCCCCGAACTCTGCCTGTGACCTCGACTTTGTATTTGATCTCCTCTGACACTGTATCTGCTCCTCCTTACCTTGCCTGTGAGTTTATTCTAATAAAAGCTGCAAATGGATCCCTCTCAGCCTCCTGCCCCGTTACACTAAGGGCTTTATGATGATCTTACTGAATTTTCATTCTAATACATGTGCCCTATAGGCTCAAAACATGCAATTATTTTAATCAAATGTTAAAAACCAACGCTAAGCAATTTCTAGGCTATTTATTTGACCAATTAAAAAAGATTAGTGCAACTCATGTTTGTAGTGTCGACAGTACCATCAGTTCTGCTGCTGTGATGGCTCTTGTCTTTTGTTTCTGAGATGTCCTTGAATGAAAAGAGAAAAAGCACCATCTCCCCTTTCTCATTCTTAATGGGCACAATGTCCAACAGACACCAAAATGAACTTCCTGTGATAACACACCAAAGAGAGTTGCAGAATAAGAGACATAAAAAAGTTACCACATAAAAATATCAATTTGTCAACCAATAAAACCGTTTTGCTATGAAGGAGCTATATTAGCAATGGGCTGGTGATTTTGAAGTAATTAAACTTACAGCTTGACTACTTGAGCAGATTTCTGAAATGGGGATATTTTCCTATGGTTTTTTCACTAAATTTCACTAACATCACAGTTGATGTTATCAATAATTGTTTAATTGTTGTGTATTCATATTGATATATTAAATAAACAATTACATTTTAAATTATAGTTTTATATAGACTAATTACAACTTAAGTGTTGTGCTTTTGGAAATGAATTTTTAATTAGATTTATTATTTTGGCTAATTTTAGGCACAAAAAAGGTTTTTTTAACAATTCTTGCAAGCGTTATTGCTTAGTTGATTATTATTATTTTCCAACCAGGAGGTAATTTATCTGTGAATGTGTGAGAGTTTAAAATTATGTACAAATAAATAATGTTTTATTTTAATTTAGTAGATTAAAAAAAAAGCTACTCTGGCAATTACATTCTCCGATGTAGATACTGGTGTACTTTGGCTGTTAATTACTGTCCTCTGTTGGTAACTCATGTTATTAAAAGTGTTCCATTCTTTAATTCCCGTCCGATGATTAGCGAAACACCACCAGTCATGCCATTTTAAGATGAATACAAGACGAAAATACACTGAGGGAGATAACTAAAACACATAAAACAAAACTATAATTGTTTTCATCTAATGTGAGTGTACAAACGTTCAAATATGATTTGTTAACCAAACATGGTTTTGTTATATCGTCTACTACAGACTAATGGGATTTAGGAGAAGGAAGGACGTGACAAGTGGCCAGGTATGGTTTCCCATACTAGGAATTGGTGCTCTGCATGCATTTAACCCATCCAAGTGCACACACACAGCAGTGAGAAGTGATCAACCACACACACACACACACAC
>JAUYWG010000046.1:5961402-5990760 GCA_034779775.1 Enteromius afrohamiltoni | reverse complement strand
CACACACACACACACACACCGTGAACACACACCCAGAGCAGTTTATGTTTCATAGCAATCTTTGATGATGAATAGATTACTTTAAATTTCACCTTAAGTGAATACATTACCCAGCTTTGGCCATATGCTGTTTTTAATGCTGAAAATTATTCATGCATTTATGATCTCAACACTTTTCTATTCTAATGCTTTATTGAGTGGATGTCCTTCAGGCTCTATAAATAAGCTCCAGATGGTTAAAAATGCAACAGGTCAAGCACTTGCTATTTCCAAGAAACATCAGCCCCATTTTATTGTCTCTACATTGGCTACATGTCACTCATACATTGTGGGGGACTAAAGACCTTAAGAATTATGGAATAAGATTTTAACAGTATCCTGATAAGAACACACGAAATGAAAATATGTGATAAATAGGGTGAATTCAGGCAAAAGTAGGATGGTATGAGCTTGATTTTCAGAGCATAACAATGGTCATCAATGATGGCCTAATGGACAGGTAGTTGGACTTGTAACCCAAAAGGTCATGGGTTTGAGTCCCAAGTCTGGCAGGGATTGTGGGTGGGGGGAGTGAATAACCAGTGCTCTCTCCACCTTCAATACCATGACTGATGTGAGCAAGGCACCGCTCCACCAACTGCTGCCCACTGTGTGTGTACGCAGAGCACAAATTCCTAGTATGGGAAACCATACCTAGCCACATGTCACGTCCTGTGCTGTTCACATTTAGTGATTGTGGCTACACCTCAAAGGAGGACTCCATGATTATGAACTGCGGTAAGCACTTTTAACATTCACTGATCACTAAATGTAAATGTTTTTTCTAAAAGGTGTTTAAAATACAGTTTGAAGTAAACATGGATCAGTGGTTTCAGGTAAAGTGGCCCACCATGAACCTTCACTAATTCTACTCACATTCATTAAATAAACTGATATTTGCTTAGTATTTTGTAATAGAAATCTGTAAAAGCAAAAAAGTATGAAAAGCTCTAGTGGAAAGAGAAGAGAGGAGCAAAATGTAGATGCAGTGTATAAAGCTTGTCACAATTAAGAAAAAACATTTATTTTATAATTTAACATTTTATATGTTTCTCTTATTATTTGTTTGCTTGTTACATGTGTTATAGTTTCATTTTTAATATTTCTAATTAATAGAAATGATTATTTTTGTTAAATCATAGATGGCCAACTTTACCAGATCAGATGCCCTATGTTAAGCAAAAATACATTTGTCTGGTAGTCTCAAAACTGTCACTGGTAACTTCCAAGTACTATATGAACTTAATTCATATGACAAAATCTATGAAAATATCTAAATTACAAGTTTAACAAGAATTGTCCCACTTTACCTAACTGTTATGACCAAAATCTTGTACCAGGAAGTGACCAAAAGAGAAAAAATGTGAAAGTGAAAGTTAGGTAATTTTCTATCATAATGATTCTGTACACAGCTGCTTTAAAACAATGTCTTTGAGAAAAGTCCTATACAAATAAACCTGACTTAAGGCCTAAAAGTAATTCTAAATCTATAATAACACAGACATTACAGCAAATTTCAGTACAGTGCTTTGTTCAAGGTCACAGCAGTGAAATACTGTAGATGAAGTAGGGCAGTGGTTCTCCATTCCAATCAACCCCCACCCACCCCCGGGCACTACATATTTTCTATGTCCCTCTTATCTAACACACCTGATTTAGATCATCAAATTACTAGAAGAGAACTCTCATTTGTGTCAGATAAAAACGCGCAGAGCTGGCGGGAAATCTTCATCTTTAAAAGCACACCGTCTATACCAGATTTTATGAGGTCCCAGATTTTACTGCAGTCAAAGTAATGTACGATAAGAGTCCTAGAGTATTATTACCATTCTTCTTGTAAAATTGCACCTCAGCCTGGTACTCTTCCTTGCTCTCCAGTGCTTTCTCCACACTCTGAGTAACCTGCTCACTAGTGCCCGAGCCATATAGGAAATGACAGCTGCAGTTCTTCTGCATCACCTCTGTTCGTCCAAACCCCGTCAACTCACAAAATCCATCTGAACAGTACACAATGGGATAGCCTCGGTGACCCTGAGCATTCCCAAGAAGGAAGTTGCTGTCTGTAGGACAGAAGAGAGATCAGGATTATTAATGTTGTGAATGAAAGCTAGTTATGACCTATCTATTTATCTATTGGTTTCTTTTCCCATCAGCAGCCAATGACTTTGTCGCTCCGCATTCAAATACTTGGCTAGCGTTTAGTGGTAGCAAGTCTCGGTACTTGCTGTGCCACATCAGCAGCAGTGTAGCAGATATATTCCTAGTCTCTGCCTCAGACATCATGTTGACTGTTTGCTGAACATCTAATGCGTATTGCACACAGAATTGGAAGCCCTTCAGCAGTTTCAAAGTCGTCATCAAATTGGTTGAATTATACAGGATTTTTATGCGTCACATTCTTTTTAGAAACAAAAAAGCTGTGATGTCAATCCCTCTCATGGTAGAATAAAGTCCTTGTTCATACAACTGTGACAATTAGCGCTTATCAGGATAAACTAAATGCTGGATTTTCAAAAGTATGTGGAATATTTTATAATTTGCAGCATAGAATTTTACACACCAACTTGTTGTTTTGTTTAAATTTCCACACCAGAATTAGAATATAATAAAATACACTAAAGACTATGCAATGGAGTGACATTAACTAGCATTGATCTACATTTTATTATCCTATAAAATTGGCTATAAACAATAAAAGTAAAATGATCAGCATCTTCTGTATGTTTTCTGTTTGTGTGTGTGTACAGAATAGATATTCCAAAGTCTTCAGTTAAGACAAAAAGCTCCCGCCATCATCACTAAGACTACTGCATGGGAAAGCTGGTCTCTACGGCAACAAGAGGGCAGCTATTTTGGGCAGTGAGTACATTGGTGCTTTGTTACCCAGAAGCATCCAGCATTGCGAGGAATGATCCATTGTCTCAAGAGGATAAGTTAACATTACTGACACATCACCTGCCTCTAAAGTGTTTATCATAGTTTAAGCTGAAATCAACACTCATTAAGACATCATTAACATCCCTTTTCCTCATCATGTTAAATTAAAACAGTTCAATTTGAGCTTTAGTTTGAAAAACATGATAATAAATAAATGATGAAATGCCTTCTTCCATTGATTGAGAGGGAATGACAGCTCATAGAACTGTGTGGTAAAAAGTTTGAAATTTGGCACACTGATAGGAAGTCTGAGCAATCCTGATTGATTCTAAAAGCCATCTTCTGTCTTAAACCCTCCAGTGACACAAACAAGTCAAAGTATAATTTTTTGCTCAACATAATGTCATCATAAACAGGCACACTCACACAAAACACTGTTAGCTGTAATGTTAGTCGCATGGTTGTGTGTTTCATAATAACACAATTTAAATTTAAATGCTTGTAATTGTTTTTTATAAATGTGTAATTGTATAATTATGTCTTTAGGTCATAGATTACAAAAATATCCTGTAAGATTGCTTAATAAGAAGCTGTGAGTGTGCAAGAATGTGCTGTTGTGTATTCGTGTGAGAGAGATGTTATCTAACACAAGAGATTAAGTTTGTAAGCTGTGTGAAGGATTTTCTTTTACTAGAAGAAAGCACAGATGGGAGGATTGTATTCTATTTTTTGTTGTCTTCAGATATGTGTTGTACAGCTGCCTTTGTTTTGTGTATTAGTATTTATACTGTTAAGAAAGTATATTGTTATCACATTGTTACGAAATTTCCAGTCATGTTAAATGTCGAACTGTGTTTTGCTTTTAAATATATTTTTTGTATTTTGTTCTGTGATGCTACTGTCAATTGACACTAATATTTCAATGCATTATAGTAAAATTAAGTTCTTGATATTATTATTATAAATGAGAATTTTAACCTGTTATCCAGCCTTTTAACTAGTTTCTTGTAAAGTCAGGTTAAAAGGATTGCATGAACATAAACAGATTTTCCCTTGACAATCACTTTTCCCAAGACACACACACATAGACTTGTCTCAATGATGTTATGCCATGAGAGCTATACAAAACAAGAGATTTGTCTCCCATGATAAAACAGGAACCAACACACAAGTGTATGTGGTGTTTACATGTTATTAACCAGCAGTTCGCTTTCATTTTGCTGTTAAATAAACAGTAAAATCACTAATTGATCCAATAATAACTACTATAATTTTAGTCTAAAGATGTAACCTATAACTGCTTTCTAAAAAAGTAAGTATTATAAACAGAAAATGCTACATAAAAAAAATACTTTTTGGTTAACTGTAAGTTATCATAACAAATATGGTGAAAAAAACAAACATTCCGTTTAGTCTGTTCATGCAAAACCCCTGGGACAGAATCCATGACCTTGGCATTATGCTGTTTGAGCTATAGGAAAGCACAGAATTATTTAAATCTGAAAATTATTTATGCAAGGCCAGAAATATACAAGTATATACTGTAAATGCAGATGCAAAGTCTCACCATATACCTAATGTGTGCTTTTGTGGTGCCGTAATAGTATGCACAGTATTCAGGTAGCTGGTATGCATGGCAAAAGTTTAACTGGCTTTTTAGCAATATAGACTATATAGAACACTATATAAAACAAAAAAAGTTTGTTAAAGATAGATTTCAATGAATCTGGTTGAAATAAGCCATTTATATATATATATATATATATATATATATATTTTTTTTTTTTGTGCTAGTGATGATGAACATCCTTCACCTTCAGGATACCTTGAAAACTGCTAATTTTCTTTTTGAGCACCCTTTCGCTTATATGGGGTTAGTGTGTGTGTGTGTGTGTGTACATTTGTGGCAGTACTTACGAGTGCCATCGAAACGAGTGGCAATGGTGTCCAGGAAGGTGTTCTGGGGTGCCAGCAGCCCCTTCATCACTGGCATGATGCCAGGTGTCCAGAGTCAGCAGATGTTTAGGGGAAAAGCCTGTGTGAACTATCAATCCTCACTACATCCCAATGAAAGGGTGGCCAGGGAAAATGTGAGGTACTGCAGACAGAGCACATCCTAAAAGAGTAAACACCTCCTCGCTGTATACCTCCTCAGGTAGCTTTTGAAGTCCAGTGGATGTATGACCAAGAAACAAACAAATCCCCTTCCCTTTCAGTGCATACATTAAAACCAATTTCCACCAAGTTTCTTCTCTTTTGTCTTTTTTGGTAAGTCTGTGTCAGCTGTGTACACCTGCATAACAGAAGACAATCCACAAGCAAATCCACAAGGACAATCTCCAAAACGGTGTGGATTTGTTACTGTTCTGTAACACACTGTGGCAGAGCGACAGAGACAGATACATTTGTTTTCACTCCTCCTTCCCTGGCTCTTTCTCTCTTTATCCACACCCACTATTCATTTCCTCCAGTCCTTATCAGCCAATGAGAGCACACACACTGTTGAAAGAAATCTATCACACATATGCATGTTCACATCTACCTTCATTCTTAGAAAAAAAATATGCAAAAGCTGTCACTGGTCAGAAAATAATTAATTGCTATTTCTGCATTTGACACTGAGAGCATATGTCATCATTTATTCAATATTAGGTATTTTTCAGATGGAAAACTGTTTTACTTGTTAGAAACATGGTTTAATTTCAGATGACTTGGGAGGTTCTTGACTGATGACAAAGACTTGACAGGACATTCAAGTTTTAAAATTATTATTATTTTTATTTTTAACTGAATATACATTCCGTTATAAAATGATTTTTTTTTATCAGGCCATATCTCAAACAAAAATAGAGAGCTGAATATTGTCTGTGTAACCATGAAAACTAACTCAATGTTTTTAATGATATCTCTCAAGTGTAACATGTACATGGTTAAAAGCAACAGTCCTAGTACTGAGCCTTGAGGTACTCCTTACTGCATTTGTGATCGATTTGAGACTATTTACTGCTACAAAATGACAATGGTCAGAAAAGTATAATTTGAATGATGCCAATGAAATTCCACTAATTGACTCACTGTAAAGAAAGTCTTACCAGGCATATTATGAAAATCAAAATTAAAAACTAACAAACACCTTTTAAGCTTTAAGCAGATTTCCATCACTCTTCATGGAAAGATCTAAGTAACTCAAGTAGCTGAGATGGAATTATGATTTTGTGTGGGCATTCATTTGCCATTTTTAAATTAGAGAGGCTAGACTAAAAAACTGCTCAGAGTGCAGAAGTGCTGTGAGTTGATCAACAGATGTGACAGGTTTATTTATAACATCTTCTCTAGAACAGCAAATTAACAGCCTCCAGAAACCCCTAAAGAATCATTAGCATGCCAAAGCTGACAAATATGACTTACATAAGCTTGCATTTCCATTTATTGACTAAAAAAGCTGTGGGTATGAGACTGTACTTGATACATGGAAATTGCAGTGATTAAAGACCTTAATGAACCTTTATAAATACTATTTAACCTGATCTCATGAAAGTGCATATAAATAGTATGCCAAACAAATGTTTGTGGTACTGATATGCAAAAATTGACTTTTGCGTGTATGCTACCAGATGAGTACTCGATGGTTCTCAAACAGCCATAAGGTCAGATATCAGATCAGATGAATGAGTAATATTACTCATTTGCTTTGAATTTTATTCTGTTGATAAGTAACTTTGCGACTACATGTCATTTTTCAGTTGAAAGTATTACATTTTAGCTCACATTAGCCTCACAGGAAACACTCAAATAACACTCAGCACCTAACCACTCACAAGATTTTGTAAGGTACTTCACAGATTTTGAATAAACAATGTCAAGATATGATAGTCCTTTATAAATGAGGAACATTTAATATGGTGTTCATTGTGTGTTTTATAGTTATGATAACAAATACGTAAAGCATTAGTTAAGCATTAATTAATGGTTAATTTGTTCACAATTAATAATTAGTTGAGTAAAAACATACTAGTAAGTAATGATTAACATAGCATTTTTAAGGGCTCGAATTATGCATTAGTTAAGCATAAATAAACTTGTAATTTATGATTAACTTGTTCACAATTATGCATCAGTTAAGCATGAACGCACATATAACTAATGATTACCTGAACAAATAATAAGGGCATATTAGCCATTATTTACAATTAATTAGTCATTGTAAAAAAAAGTTTAGCCTTAATTATTACCTTATCCTAATCAATCAACTTGAATATCACATTATAAGTGTCAAAATGTAGATTCAGAACAGAGGGTCAAATAGTATTTATTACAATATTTTTTCTATAAATATGCAAACCAGCAGTAATTACACATCAAAACAATAATAACAACAACAAAAAATAAATAAATATATTACTTAATATATAAATATATTAGTTAATAATTAATTACTAGCTTAATTTTGTTTATAGCATAAATGTAGGTGTAACGCCCAGCTGGAGTTGCCAGAGAGAACTACATAGGCACTCCAGCCTTAAACTCTTTTCTGTGTGTTTCATGTCTGTCTCCCTGTTTCAGTCACCGGGCTCTATTGCCCAGAATGCACCTCTCCCCCACAGCTGTTGCTAGTCAGGTTCAATAATTCAGTCAGTACCACCTGTATAAATAACAGCCTGTTTGTCAGTCTTGTTGTTGATCATTGCATGTGGCTCATCCCATCCTTGTAAGCGTTTCCTGTCTTTACCTGTTTGTTTTTTCATAGTAGTCTGATTCCTCGTTGCCGACTTTTGCCTGTTTACCGACCACGTTTCTGTCTCACCGGCATTGCTCTGTTTGCCGTTGTTTTGACCATCGCCTGTTTACTCTGTCCTGTCAAAGTCTTATTAAATACCCTTGCATTTGGATTAGACTGTTCTCGTCTTCATTCGTAACAGTAGGCTATTTAGAGTTTTTTATTTTTTATTTTATTTATAGTCTTTAAAATGACTAATGAATTGTAAATAATGGATAATATGCCCTTACTATATGTACTATATATAACCATTAGTTATACACGTGTTCATGCAACTGATGCATAATTGTTAATCATAAATTACTAGTTTATTTGAGCTTAACTAATGCATAATTCAGGCCCTTAAAATGTTAAGTTCATCATTAATTACTAGTGTGTTTTTGTTTAACTAATGCTTAATATTGTGAACAAATTAACCATTAATTAATGCTTAACTAACGCATTATTCTGACCCCCTATTCTGTGTTACCAAGGTTTTTCATAATGCATTATGCAGTTATTATAATGCATTAAGAATACCCTGATAATGTATATAAATATATACATATATTATAAATACAGGCTTCATAGAAAGTGTTGGCAACAGTCCTTTTGCCATTTGCAAAAAATAGCAAATAGAGAAGCTAATACAATAAATCATCCCTGCAGTTATACTGTCATCAGAACAAAATTTGATGATGACCTTTACCAAAATAATTCAAATAAGAAAACTTTATTTTACTAAGAAACAAATCTGTAAGGCAATAAAGTCAGCCTTTTGGAGGAAAAATCCTCCATCTGTTCAGATGAGACAAAAATAATTTCTCTAAGGAATTTCCTAGGATCCCTCACTCACAGTAAGAAATGTGCAACACAGATTGATTCTGAAATCCCTGGAAGCACTTTGCACAGTATCCATTGACAGACGCACTCTTGTAAATCCTCCCTGGGTCACTAAAGGATACCCACACTGTGTGCTCAGGACACTCAAACTTGCCTCATTAGAATCATATTCAGAATGAGAAAGTTAATTGCAAATAAAAGTTAATGGCATAAAGAATGTCAGTGTCAAATTAATAAATTAATATGACACAGTATGGAGGACTGTGGAGGAGCCAAGAGATTCAAGAGTTAGTATAACCCTGATTTTTCTATTGACTTTTAGAAACTGTAGATAACTGTGAATACATATCACTTGACACCTTTGGTCCTTGGATCCTTAATACATAAAATTACCAAATACCTGAAGACATTCACAAAAATCACTAATTAAACTTTAAAAACAATCTGTTAATCTAATGTCTTTAAATGTTTGCCAATAATTGCTTTTGCAACAAACTGGGGCTTTATTAAAGCTGTTACAAACACCCTGGATTATTTAAAGAAAAATACGCGAATCAGCGAGGTACTCCTCTCCCCCTTTATAGTGTAAAATTTGTGAAAATGATTATGAACTGCTAAAACTGTCAAATTAAAAAATAAGTTTAAATTCTAAGATGAATATTTCAGTCAGTCAGTGCCAAGATTTACACATATTACATCCACTGGTAAAAAGCTAAATTTTTCACTGGTTCTTGCGTGAATTTAGCCAGGGGCATTTTTATCAGGGTTTTGTCTAATCACAGAAAGCAACTAGAATAACGCAACCATCAGAAATAGGGCACTGCTAAAAATATTAACCCACATACAGTGAAGAACAGAGGACAGACCTCAGCCAGCAGAAGAACAAGGGCACAAACCTACTGCACACTCATCAAGGTTTCTATGCAGCAAAAGTCCTGAAAAATAGCATTTAGTACCATTACAGATAATCTTCTCAGAGAATAAAAAGCACTTTGTGAAATTTTAGGGGGTAATAACTGCTTATTCTGTACAATAAAAATTGCTTTGAGAGTAACATTGCTTTGTTTGGGTTTTGGTGCAGCTCTGTCTGGTGATAATAGAAATTAAGGTACATGCATGTACATATTTACGATGGCCTAGAGAGCTCAACGCACTGCAAACTTCAGAAAACACATGCAAACAGAAAGAAAAACATGCAAACTGCAAATCCTCACAATGCAACAAAACACAGAGAGGCGCTGCAAACACAGAAACACAGAACACTGTATGCACAGTTATTAACACACATTATAAGACTAATCTGACAAATTACACACTTAACTGTGAAACATTATTTTAATGCTATGTTAGCTACTCTCAGATGGGTTCGTCACTTTTTGAGGTCCCCCTGAAACATTTCTGAGTTAACCAGCAGGACTTACAGTAGCATATTATAGTACTCTAGTCTTGAAGAGAACCACATTAATTTACAGCATGAAAAAAAGAGAAGTGTGTTAGTAGCAAAGTAGAAAAGGCTATTCTGCAATCACTGGAAATGACCAAATGACCAAGCACAGATTGATAACAAACATAACATCCAGCTTCTTAAATGTAGAAGACAACACAACAGTAACTCCATCCAAAGACAGATGATATTCTATATTCTACAGACAGTATTGAAGGACCTAACACTGAGCCCTGTGGCACTCCAACCATGTAATTCATTAACGACAAAAAATTGATATAATAGATAGGATCATTGCATGATGGCCTCAGAATCAGCAGATATGTGTAACAGTAAAATGTAATTTTCTACTATTTTCCATACCTCCCTATTAAATTAATAACTATTAAATAGTACATACAGCTTCATAATGTGAACCTAATCCATATAAAACAGGTTAAATAAAAAGATTTAACGATTACTAACATTATCATTGTTAAAAATATTGCCGTTTATATAAATCAATAGGTAGCCTATTAGTAACACCAACATTAGAAGTAATTGTTATCTTACATAAGCAACAAATAAGGGCTATTACTTACCAATTCATCTGCAGTACATTAGCACAGACATCCTACAGAGGGAACAAAGACTTCTAAAAATGAACCGTCTGTACCAACTGACCTGTTCAGGTATTTCATGACATGATAAATTATAGCCTCAGATTTACCTGAAGATGATAATTATGGAACGCATATCTGATTCTATAACTAAAGAGCAGCAGTTTTTCCTGCATGGTATGCTTAAGCAAGAAGTAGTAACTAGAAAGATGTTAATATTCAGAAGATGGCTTTGAATGGTCACTATTTTTAATTAATAATACAAATAAAAAAAAATAATAATAATACAAATCACTGGTCACTGGTATTACCAACACTCAATATATCAATATTCTTATTTTATTGTTGTTGTTTATTTAAACTGATGTAACAGTAATGCTGGCTACAGTTGTCACTGTAGAAAAGGCACTTGTATGGCCTAACTTAAGCAACTGACTAAATAATGGCTGTAACAATATCAACTGTATTAGTGTGTCACTTTGGCAATAATATTAGAACCTTTATGTAATTTTTCAAATCCATATTGTGATTTCATTAATACAAAATTTTAGGAATAATTCAGTGATCTTGTGTCGATGCAGTTATCTCACTACTAGTTAATTTACAATTATATATTTAAGTACATTAGATGGATTTCTGATCAGTCTGGAAATAGTTGATGTCTGCCTCTTATTCATGTTGTAAAAAAGTTCTATTTGGAAAATGTTTACTAATATAAATTATTTACCCAATTATGTTTTAGACAGAAAATGCTATGCTACATTGAGGATTGACAAACACTGCAATAAAGCTCTTTGAATTTGCACCCTCTTGTGGAGTTCAAATGGGATAACATTCCGCTTGGACATTACATCATCTCAAACAAGAGACACTGACTAACAGCCAATGAAATACATTTATTAAATTGGCTACTATTATCACATTTCTTAAGCACTCTTCTGAGTTTAAACCAGCAGGACTTTCAGTAGCATATTCATTGGATTTCATCAATACAACATTTTATAAACAATTTAGTGATCTTGTGTTCAGCAGTTTTCTCTCTACTGGTTCATATACAATTATATATTTAAGTACATTAGATGGATTTCTGATCAGTCTGAAAATAGTTGTTGGCTGCCTCTTCTCAATTGTACTTTATCCCAGTTTCAAAATTGCAAACACCCAAAGTGACCAGTTGTATTCAAAATTTCTTGTACCGAGGTAAGAATTCATAATATTTTATTTGATTGTAATTGCAATATGAGCCATTAATGAAGAACATTCCACCTGTTTAAGAATATTGCGTTACTTTCCTAGCTATGTTACTTTTGAGGTACTTTTCAAATCTGGGCAGGGCTTGCTGGTTGGTTTTTAATATAAAAAGTAATATTACAAATGTAAAAGTTCAGTACTATTCAGCAATGAAAAGAAAATAATTTTTGCTTTTTGGTATGGCTGATTGGTATGGAAACCTATTTGAAAATTGTAATTCAGATATTTCCTTCTAAATTAAAAATGAATGCTTTACTTCACAAGTTCCTTAAAGTAATCCGATTATGTAACTTGTGTTAGAGCATTATCCCCAAAACTGGTTGTGGCATAAATCCCTAGTAGGTAACAGCCATTTCTCCAGATCAAATCTGACTAGATTATGATCACTGTTTCTCGTTATGACGTGCTCTGTGGTTTGACCAAATTATGCAAACAATAAACAAAAATTATGATTGTTTGATTTATTTCACACAAAACTTTTCTCTTTTTAAAACTTACCAACATTATAAACTGGATTAACAAACACATTTTTACACAGATTTATATACAAAACAACAACAGAAAGATTCATGCTTTCCTAAGCCTACTATTGTCTGCTTTTCTACCCTTCATCACTATCTCTCTCCTGTCGCTCTCGCTCCCTTCTCATCTCCTTCAGTTCTTGTCTATACTTTCTTTCGATGAAGCGCTTCTGATGAGCCATTTGAGGGAAGTTATCTGTAGAAGACAAGAGGGAAAAAACATGTAAAACAGAAAACCAAGACTTGTAAAAACTTAAGCATTATGATAGGTTTGTGAAAAATGCCACAAAGTCTCTCACATTTCTCCAACGCATCCATGGCTGCACCCATCTCAGCTTGCTGAATACTGTCAGGATTAAAAATAATAAAAAAAGTTATAAATGCTTAACAACTCAAAAAATGAGGTCTTTATCATTCTACTGAAAGGAGTAAATCCAGTACGTATGGCCCATCAAACATGCAGTGGGGCTCTTTCAAAGGCCACGTTTAAAATGAAAATTCAGTGGTGGCTAAATATTTTCAATGTATTAAACATGTTAACTCTTAAATGTTGTACCAAGTAATATTAAAATAATTTAATAACTGAAAAAAAAAACAAGCAAATGTACAAAGACAGCACTGGACATGGCAAGTTCTGCAAGCTGTTTTTGACACAGAACCAGACATTTATAAGAGCAGATATATAGCAATTTGGCAATCTGGGTGTTAATACCTTGGTCCTTTTCCGCAGCCAATCCGTTCGCCTTTAAAATACACTGCCACTGTGTATGTCCTGGCATGGGAGGGTCCAACGGTCTGAAGTGTCCTGTAAAAGAAGATGAAAAGTACAATTAAATGAAAAACTGAAACTGTATCTGGCAAAAGTGGATCTGTGATCACATTACACTATTATAAGACTTCAATCTGACTAGCGGCCTTGCAACACAGGCATGATATCTGTGCACATATGATAGGTAATTGCGTCTGTAATTTCTTTGTGCCATTTCTGAATAAAAAAAAAAAAATCCAAATAAATTAATAGATAAAATTGCAGTCTTATGCGGTTTAGAAATTGCATGTGCTTAAATTGTGATTATATTTTTATAGATTTTTTTGCGATTGCGATTAATTGCACAGTCCTACTAAGCAGGTAGAAGATGTTCCTTTGAGCTTATGGCATGACACTTGCTCTGACAAGCATGTTAGATCTTATACAGACAACTGTATGCCTTTTCAAATTATCCCTAATCAACTGATTCTGCAGCACACCGACAATCAAACCAGAGACATGGGATGCAACCAGGAATAAATTGTAGAATTTTGTATTTACAAAATGTGATTTTTTTTTTCTCCTTTATTTTTATTTAATTATAGTGTTATCGCAAATCTGTCTATATGGGGGTATGGAGTATAGATTGATGTAATTGAATACTTTTGTAAAGCAAATCCCATTTAAACTGAAAATTGAAGGAGGATGGTAAGGTGAAGAGGAACATCAAAAGGATGTCAATGGACAGAAGCTCCTTACTTGTATAGAGGAATGTCAGGCTCTTTTCCCTCCGTTCGCAGGGTTAGACAACATTGCTGAAGCTGCGATTTTGGATCATTCCAGTCCTGGTTCAAGATAAACTCCTGTAACAATCAAACAGTACATCGAAATTTAAACAGTTTTTATAAAAAAAACAAAACATCAGTTGAGCACTTCTTTGCCAGTGAATGTATAGACTAAAACTCAGGTTTTTATTGCTAATGAAATCCTTTTATATCAAAATTTTCTTTGAATCATTCCCAATGTCTACAAACGTTTAAATGCTTATGATGACAGACTCACTGGAAACCCTGTTCATGGATTTTTTTTTGCTCAAACCTGCAGTGCTGTATCAGAAGTGAATTTATATCATTTATATAATTTATTTATGCGCTTATTACATTGAGGGTGTCTAATTCAGCCACTTCTCAGAATTTTCACACAGAAAAAAAAAAACAAATAATGTGGTTATACAGCAAAAGCAAATTGTCAAAAATAAATGTTAAGTAAAAGATATTTGAAACAAAGGAAAAAGCAAATGTTTGTTTTCAGCGTTTAATTTCTATTAACTTGAGACCATCTCTTTTAAAAAAAATGCACTCACTGCACAAGATGCTTAAAGATAACATGATGTCTCTATTGCATGCACATAAAGATTAAAAACAGACCATGTCCTATGTAAATGTCACCTTATTTTCAATGAATGTTATTTTTTCATTGTGTGCCTCTGAGTCAATTAAAAATCAATGCTTATAATGACTGATAACATTCAGGCGTAAAAAACAAAACAAAAAATGTTTAACCTTTAATTAAGTTTGCCATACCTTGAGTCGTGGGAAAAAGCAAACATTCATAAATGTGTGCACAAACTCCAGGTCTTTATCTATGTAAAGGGCCGCAATGAATGCTGGGGAGGAAAAAAAATAAAGAAAATTTAATACAGACAATAAGCATTATGAACTTTAGAACAAATGCATATAAAAATGATTGGGCACATTAGGAATAACAATCGTGCAAAGCAAAAGATAAATAATAATTTATAAAATAAATTACACATCCCAGAGCTCTTACAGAATATGCTGTTTATGATTTAGTTTATTTACTTAAAATGTCTTTTTATACTAAATTCTTTTACAGTTTTTGCTATAGTTCAATTAAACCAAATGTTCCTTGCATTAATCTACAGTGCCATGTCACACTTACACTCCAGTAGATCAGCTAAAGTCTTGGTCCGCAAGGCAACCGGCCTTTTGGTCTTGTCGTTGGTAATGGCATATTCCTGCATGCCCAATTCCTCTGCAACCTTCGCTTGAGTCCGGTTATTCACCAAGGAGCTGCGCAGGAGCTACAATCACACACACAAACACACTTTATACAGAATGAGAGTGGGGGCTCAGTGACAGAAATGGCTGGATTTTTGTACTGTAGTGCGTGGCTAACCAGGGATTTTTTGGCACAGAAAACTAAATTAAAAATGCATATTTTTACACTCAAAAATGTTTCTTCAGCCATGATCGTCGTCATATAGATGCCATTTATACAGATTTATAAAAAACTTATGGTTATTTACATTTCGGGAAAAGGATTTACCATCACACGCTGAAGAGGTAAAAAAGGCTCTTAAAGATTACTGTAATGGACGTTATGCATTGCAGTGAATTAAAACAAACAAAAAACACAAACCAAATCAATCATGGGATGAAAAGAAGAACAGATTAGGGATAAACTTACTGTCAAATGTCCTTCATGATGGTCTGGGAAATGGATAAACAGATATTCAGTGGCCACCAGCTGCATTATAGAATCTCCCAGGAACTCCATCCTCTGGTTGTGGCCTCTGCAGAGAGATACAACAGCTGCATGAAGCACTAGTCGATAGTTAACTATTGTGTAGTTCCTGGCTGTGGAAAAACAGCTCTGTATCTGTGGGTTCACCATGTGTGGGAGCACAGACACCGTTGTATCACAACCAGATATATCAAACATGATATATGCGCACGTTTAGCAATTAAAAAAAAAAACTGTCTAAATATCTAATAAACTATTCTATTCACCAAATAAATAAATAATAATAAAAATTAAATATAAAAATACAAAGTCACAGAGGCACTAGAGCACTTACAGGGTGAGGTGGTTGAAGCCCACCGTTCGCAGAGTGAAGGCCCGTGCGAGAAGACGTACGTGAGTGAACAGCACACCAATGGCATCCTCAAAATTAGTGAGCTTCTGCAGAACTGGAGACGACTCGATCAACTGCCTGTCTGTCAGTGATTCTTGCACCTAAACATAAAGCAGTGCTTTAATGCATTAAATAAACTCCATTAATATTACTAAATTGAAGCTTACAGTCAAACCCACGTGCATATTTATATATTGATATATAAAAAAATTCAAGTCTTCTGAAGAGACACAATCACTTTCATCTTCTAGTTATTCAGCTAGGAGGTTGATGAAAGTGTATGTATGATTATGTGTCTGTCTTAAACTTGTGTATGTCATTTAAACACTGAAAATCAATTCTGCTCACACCTGTAAAGGATGAGGTGGATAGTTGAGCCAAACTTCCCTTAGCTCCTACAGGACAAAAAGGGAGGAAAGAAACGGAATACAGCACATTTGAGAATAATAACACACTAAAGCACACTAAAAAAGGCTCACTATATGTAATTAAAATTTGCATAGTCCTACAGACATGCACACAAAACTCACCTCACTGTTGAACAACAGTCTCCCAAAGAGTTGCTTGGCTTCATCTAAACCACCTTCCAAGTAAACAGCCCCTAGAAAAAAAAAAAAGAAAACAAACCACAATTTAAACAAATGTGCAACTACTAAAATTCAGAGTTATTCCTCTTAAATGAGAAATTAAACATTTATTAAGCAAGGACACTAAATAAATGCATGAAGTCTAGGTGAATAACATAATATAAAATAATCTTTCAAAACAAAAAGCGTAGATCTAAAATTGTCAAATTCTGTGAAAATCACGGATATTAGTCTGATCTTAAAATGACCTAAAATGTGCTTTATTAAGTACAAAAAGCCTTGACAAAAAAAATTGACAAAAGTTACTAATGGACAGAAATTTCGGCAACCAAATAATTGGACTAAATCAACAATTTTTGGCCCAGCATTAGTAACTACCATTCTTTTTTTGAGGCTCATTGTGCAAAATAATGCTTTTTAATGGGGTTTCTTGAGCACATCTTGAATAACACACAATTCAAACAATCAGCACGTCAGTTTGTCATGCAGTGACAGGGAGTAACAAGAAGTGATTAACCTCTAGTAACCGGCGATCGGATGGTCGGGAGTGAGGAATAGTTTAAGCAAAGCTATGAAACAATTTCCCTAAATCGGGATTTTGTCCATTACTGCATCTGCGTGATGCAAAAACACAAATCAAACCATGGCGACATGGCGTGTGGTATGGCTGGAAGCAAAGTAAGCTACACAGTTTCTGGTTCTTGGGGTCCCATGTGTTTATTTTAAACGTATAGTGCGAACAGGCACGACGCAGTGTGACGATTGAACCGTATTGTGTGAGGACATAAATCATGAGCTCTGGTTTTACATTGGATGCAGTTTACTACAGAGTTAAGTGCACCTAGGGCAGTATTTACAACAGTCTGTAAATATGTTCTTATAAAATGCAACCTAAGTTTTTGAAAATGTTTGCAACACTCAACAATTTATCCTCAGTGAGTAGAAATGCAGTATATTAAACACAGACAGACAGCAAGGCTAAGCACTAACCTATCAGTGCCTCAAAACAATTTGCCATGGCATGTCGGAGGTCTGACTCCCTGCACAGGTCAGGGCCATGGGCATATAACATGAACCGATCCAACTCCAATTTCTGGGGATGTACAACAATGATAAAGATAAAAAAAAATTTTAAATAACGAACACCCTACAACACAAAACTCACGCATGCCAAAAGATGTGACAACACACACTTTAATTCATCAATACAATGATAATAGCTATCCAAAGGTTTAAAAAGAAGATTGTGGCATGTGACTTTTTTATTTTATTTTGGGTAGCATGTTTGCTGGGTTAAGCCAAAGGACAAGAAAAATATATTTTTTTAAATTCTATAATTAAACTACAATAATAATAGTTAGTTTACAGTGTATTAAATTTCTGGACCATCTCTAACATCTAGTAAACATTTACCTTAGCAAGCATAGCAAGATGCTGATTCTGAACAATTGCTGTGCGATATGTGGCGAGTCCCCCTTCCTCTAGGTTTGGGAACAGGTAATAGAGATGCACACTGGAAAACAAAGATAGATATATGACTATAACAGATGAGAACAACAAAATTCTCACAAGCTGAACTGCACTGTTGAAAATGAAGAGGTCTCACCTGGTCAGAAACTCAACAACTGCATCACCAAGAAACTCCAAGCGCTCATTATGATTGATTCTGTTAAAAAGACAGGGATTACACCCTTTAGTTTTTATATTTATAGTTCCTTTTTTAACATTTTTACATTTATTAAAAAAAAAAAAAAAAGTGATCACCAAATGTTTAAAATCAACATGACTAAAATAAAATACTACAAAACACACACACAAACCTGGAGGGTGATGGGTCATCCTGGCCCAATCTTGACATAATATTAATCAAGGTGTTAATTCCTAGTAAAAAAAAGGGCAAAACCATTAGTAGAGCAGGATGACTTCTTTAAAAAAAAAAAAACTCAAACACATGTAGGCCTACAAAGAGTTTTGCTAACCCTTTTTCCTCATGTACATATGATGCACTTTCCGGTCTCCATATTTGGGTTGGCGTATGCCACAATTGGACAAAGAGTTGCGAGCATGGTCAGGATTCATCCCAAAATTAAGATGATGACTGGGGTGAGTCATTGCCAACTGGAAAAAAAAGCAAAGCAAAAAGGAAAGCAAAGTAAGAGGTAGGAAGCATATTGTGAACCAACTATCAACAGTCACTGAACACCGTATAATTACCTTTTTATGACCATTAAATACAACAGCTACATGCTAACATAACATACTTGTAGCTATGCAGGACTAAACACTCAACAACTTCTGTATCCAGCCAACGAACAAAAATAACAAGTAGTAGATTCAATCAGTTATGTTTTGCACTGTATGCCATAATTTTTCATTTTTATTTTCATTTCTAGACGCAAGCGGAGTTCGAGCTGGCGCTGAGTTCAGCCCTCGCTAGGGTTCAAACATGAACATCTAGGACTCTGTGTCCGCCTACCTCCCGGATCGCCCTCGGGACAGCACGTCAAACACGCTTAAATTGTTTATCATAAGGAAGTGCGAACTCGTGAAATACGTAAGGCTTCAATTCCAAAAAATTCTACGTGGACTTAATGTGTCTTAACTAAGGAGAGGCTTCCATCTGGCCTCTCTGCCATAAAGTGCCATCACTGGAGCACTTCTCAATGCATAATCTGAGTTAACAAATTTAAAACATTATAGCTATTTAGTTATATTCCCCCAGCGGTTTAGTTAAAATGTAGTTTATTTTTTCTTATTTTTGGTATTTGTTTCTTTGGTGAAGCAAGAGAAAAATACTGGCAGAGCAAGAAAAAATCTTTTTCTGCAGCACTGGTAACTTGTGCTGCAATTATCCAAAATGAAAACCAACCCTAACCCTTTACTCTTTCTCTTACCTGCAGCAGGCATCGTTCCTTAAACATGTAACCGATCAGCTTATCTAAATGCATCAGGCACTGGTGGTAGCGGATGTGGTGGGTGAGAACCGGCAGCATCATGGCATGCTGCAAAATTAAAGCATCCGTCTCAAGCATTTGCCCCAAAACCTGACTAAGATTCAATAGCCTATAAAAATGCTATTTATTTCATGCTTTTACATGGTCCATCACACATTCATACACAAAAAATAAAAATGCAATGATTATTATATAATCTTAAATCAATTCATAAACAGGTTTACAAAATAGGTTATATTATAGGTTTGACAAGGAATTAACACCATTCTTTGCGATTGTGTAATCTGTTTAACTAATATTTGTTTACAGTCATATTAGGAAAAAAAAGATTTTGTTTTTTCTTTATAAATGTGCACTTCATCATTTTCTCAGGTATTTATGATACACACACACACACACACACAGATGCATATACATACATATATATGTATATATATCTTGTTTGATTTTAACATCCCTAACCCACTTCAGCAAACCCAAGTTCTGAAGTGAATGCGTGTTTGTCTGTGGGTGTACCTGGCAAACATCAGAGCGGATACCAGTCTTCCAGAAACCCTGACTGCTGAGCTCCACTGTGACCTCCCTTCTCATTGTATTCTTCTGCCTGATCTTCTGCAGAGCTTCCTGTAAATCACAGTATTCACACTATTATGACAATGAACCTACAATCCATTAAGCCATAATGTACTGGACTAAAACCTTTTGCCAAATTTGTTTAAAATGGAGAAAAAAAAAAAAAAGTTCATAAAACATTTCATAATAATCGTATTTGATATTTTAAAGTGCTTTATCACATGAGCCATTTCTAAGCGTTATGTATTCGGTGTTCAGAATGGGGTTAATCCTGTAATTGTTTTGTTGTGCTTAGGGTGGCGCTGTGTAGCTCTGATAGATATATTTATTTTGTAACAGTTAAGCAAAGCAACCTTGTACTGGTACAGACTGACCAGCATCTTTAAAAGTAACACTCAACCCAGCCATTTGTGTGGGCCACTACCCACTTCCGCGCATAGAAGATCTTTTTGCATCTCTAGCTGGTGGTCAGTTATTTAGCAAGTTGGATTTGTCAAACACTTGCAGATACCAGTGGAACAGGAGTCAAGGAAAGTACTCACCATATCCACTCAAAAAGGGTTATTTTGCTACAACGGTCTACCCTTTGGGATAGTCCCATCTCCAGAAATATTTCAGAAAGCGATATACCTAGTTCTCTTGGGGATTCCAAACACTCACTGCTATCCATATGACATACTAATAACAGGACAAGATTATGCGGAGCACCTCAAGACACTAGATCAAGTTCTCACCAGACTGGAAAAATATGGTTTGGAATTGCAGAACAGTCACTTAGGTCATTACAACGACTACACAAGCCCCACACCAGCAAACATATCTGCTCTGCGCCATATCATCCTTCTAGTTATGGGCTGAGCACTTTGTCCAAACATTTGTCCAAACACCTCAAAAGGGCCTGTTCCCATCGGTGATCGGTGATCTTGTTGATATGATAAATGAAAGCCCAGGGTCAGGTATCATTGATTGATTCTGCACCTTCTGAGATGGTACAAACCAAAGAGACTCTAAAGCGCTATCCTACCCATCTTATTAAACCACCTGACCGTTACCAAGCATTAGCTTAATATATATAGTGTCAAAGAGAGATTCATGCTGAGTAAACTTGAGTAAAGTGTGCTTTGCAGGACTGTGGTTAGAGTTAAGTTAAAAAAAACTTCCTTTAAGTTGGGAGGAAATGTTATGTATTCAGTGTTCAGAATGGGGTTAATCCTCTAATTGTTGTGTTGTGCTTAGGGTGGCTCCTGTGTAGCCCTGTATATTTCCAACAGTTGTTAAGTAAAGCAGAAGTGGTTAAGTGCACTTGGCCTCCATTGTGTTTTTGTGTATAGAATATATTGATATTCTGATAACACCACACTATGTACATAAAGCACATGTACAGACACTTACCTCTCTTTGGGTTAACTTCTGTTTATCAATTTGTTTCACCTTCGGGCTGTTGGCCAGCAAGTGCCGCAATTTCACATAACTCTTCCACAACTTTTGATACCTTCAATGAAAGTAGTAAACTTCAGTGTTTCACATTTTCAGCATTATATTATAAATACAATTAGCTATATTAGCTATAACTAATTGCTTTGAAATAAAAGCTTAACGGTATAATGTTTAAAAATTAAAAGTTCAGCATAGTATTAGTTTAAATCAAAATATAAGAACTACTTCAGAAAACCTTTGCCATTAGAAGTCAGGCTAAAAAGCAAAAACAGAAGACCTCAATCAGACTTACTGAGGGTCACCGGCATAGCTAAGCTGGGCAGGTCGGATACCAAAATGCACAATGATGGGGAAAGTGATGACACTTGAATTGAACTGCTCACGATCTAACTGGTCAATCCTCACAGAACTGGGTTTCTGTGTGAGTACAGGCACACACACAAGCACATATTTAGAGTACAGTCGTGTATTTTCGATATGACCGTGGCCTTGAGTGTGGATGCACAATCGTGCTAAAGCTTTTGACTACTAATTTCAGTGCAGAAAGACTATTCACATGCTAAATGTATTGATCACTATTATTTATTTATTGAACATTACAATAGACTCCTCATCATCCTCTGTGCCATTAAGAGGCATCTCAATATTCAGTCTGCTCATCTGAAATCATGCCATTGTTTGTAAAAATGTGTTTTACCATGCCAGGGTTGGTGACAATCATGCCCTTGCACTCCTCAGCATATTTCTGCCACTCTAGCTCCTCCCACTGAAGCATGTTGGCGATCTCCTCTTCGGGAACTAGAGCTGTGCTGCTGCGCAGCAGATACAGCAGCACCTGGTGCATGGACAGCACCTCCTTTCCTCCATCTGATACACATGAGCAGACAACACATCATCAATAATAATGATGAATCATTCTCTCTGCTGTATAAATGAACTATTCACCAATATGCTTGGAAGTCATTGTCAATTTTAGTTTTTTTTTTTTCCCCCAATATTTTATTCATGAGTGAAATTAGGCATAAGCGCATTTAAAACTCACCTGGGAGGAACCGAACGAACCGTGGCATAAAATGAAACCGCTGACAACCTGAATGGCCGTTTTCATCAGGACCTGTGAGACAGCAAAATTATATTGCTATGGCTTATAAACTTATGGTGTGCTTGTGTAGAGTTAAAGGAGCGTGTGCATGTTACCTGTGAGATTCCAATCATATAACTCCAGTATGTCTTTAAAAAGGTATGAAGAAAACAGTTCCAGGCCTTTAACGCAGTAGTTCTGTTCAAACACAAGATTACAATCGCTGAGCATTTGTGGGTAACTTCAGTGGTGCTAGAAACAACCAATATATCTAAAATAGCATTTAAAATGTCAATAACAAGGGAAACAAAATTAATTAAATTCTGTACATCAAGTACGTACATAATGTTATTCACAGTAACTAAAATTTATTCAAGATGAAGAAAATAAATTAAAATGTAATAATCCGGGGTGACACATACCTCAGGTGCCATCTCTTCTATAAAGTGGATGGTGTAATCGATGTTAAAGCGAATAACCCGACACAAAGGGATCTAAAAGGCGAGGGGGCAGTCAGTCAGAGATATACGTGACATTAGCAAAATAAGCAGCTTCTGGTTATGTGCTGCTGATATAATTTTTATGAGTGATGTTTATTTATGAACAATTACTCCATGTCTTGTCTGCCATTCTTTTGTGCAAGTTAAAACAGTTAAGAGTTAAAACCATGGAATAATCAGTTAATTTGGTTGACTGCAACCATGCAGAAATCACATGCTTACATTAGTAAGTGGTGTGTGAGAAAAGCAGGAAAAGCCCTCAAACAGGTACTCATGGTCGTCATATTCGATAACTGTGGGTCTATCTGTCTGAGAGAGAGATAGAACCAATTATATTTACAGGCAGAAACAATGAGAAAAAAAAAAAATAAAAAAAAAATAATAATAAGATGAATACTTGAGATTAAAATGGCATAGAAACCTACTAGGAAGTTGGTGGGTGGGGACACCGTTATCCTGTAATGAAACAGTTTGCCAGTGTTGTTATTCATCGGCCGGCATGATTTCACTGGCTATAAGAGAAAGAAAAGGTTGCTGACCAATCCAATCCATCTGACAAACAAGACAGATGACTGACATCTATAACAATCAAAATCACTGTAATGAAAATGCTGAGGTTAAAGAAAAGAATAAACAACATTTTACTCTCAGCATAAAACTGAATTTCTAGGAATCCACAATTACAACAACACTGATTTACTGTAGTTTCTTTGTTAATTAGTACAACCTGAAAACAGTAATTTTGTGTGGGGCAACTACATAAAACTACATAAACTGTTTCTAAATTATCTCGGATTTACACAGCAATAATATAAAAAAATAAATAAATCTCAGTCAACAATTAGTACATAAAAAAAAAGCAGCAAATATTCTGTAAAATATCCTATAAATAAACTGACATACAAAAGGTCTTTTAGGCCACATCTATTCAAACCATAAAAGCATTTTCAGTAGATGCTACAGCTTAAATAAAAACATCTTATAGCAGCTTTTTGGTCTAAGTGGGAAAAGAAAAAAGAACAGTGTCCACTGTTAATGGTTTTCTGCTGATGTTGGTTGTTGAAGGTAAACTTAGCAAGACAATGGCCCTCCAGAAACTGAATTTGACATCCCTTATAATAATAATATTGTGTTGTGTCATATTGGTCCTCCCAAACTTTGATGCAAAGAAGGGGCAGCACAGGTGGGAGAAGTTTAAATTCTGGTGAACTAACATCCAGAAAAAAAAGCATCCTATACAGGCCCATAAAGACTGAAACCTTAGTGCATGCTTTTTAGTGACTGGTGTTCAGTTAAATGGAATTAATCTTTGAGAAAAAAAAAAAAAAAAAAAAAAGTTTCCTAGATTGACTTGATTACTCTAAGTCTTGTGTATTGTGTGAATGTCCCCTAATACATAAATATTATCAATGCATAGTTTCAGTCCAAATGGAGCGACACAAGTGTGAATATTTACTCTCCTAGGCTAATCAGAGCTTTGCAATCATTTAAACCATTCATGCAAAAATTTAGATACATATTACATGTTTAATAAACTGTATCATCCTAGAATCTGATTTTTCAAACTCAACATAGGCTTCCAAACCTGTTTGTACTATTCAGGTCTTTTCCCACTAGCTGTCCAAATTCCAAATTTCAGTTACATTTAAATGTAAAATATTTGCATATAACATTGTATAAGCAAATAAACATTGAAATATGGCTCTAAACCAGATAAAGTGATTGAATGCATGCACGTATGTTCACCTGTTCACCCGGATAAATGCTGTGTCGGATTCCAGTTCGCCTGGCTTTGGCACTGCACTTGCATAACGGTCCATCGTTCATCTGAGTTTTAAACATAATTACGAGAATTAAAACACAATTTCAGAACTAATGGTTAATTTAGCAACTCTTTTTCCACGCTTCAGATTTTAAGAGGCTCTGAAAAAACATCACTGGATGTGACATAGATAAGTACTATTGCTGGAAGACAATTTTGCCAAACAAGTCAGTTAAACTGTTGACATGCTCATAGCATGAAAAACACATCTAGAGAAAAAAAAAAACAAGAAAAATGTGTTATCACTCCACAATCTGAAGGCCAATAAAGTATTTTTGGGTCATCTATCCCTTTACTACCACAGGCATTTTAACATAATTGTACCCATTACATTTGTCTGTGCCACAACAATGCAACAAATGCAGACACAATAGTCTTATAATAATTATATTATTTATAAGTAGTCTTATAATTTAATAATAATAATAAATAATTATATTATTATAAATAGTCTTATATTGGTCTATAGGGTCCAAAATTTACTCATTTTGGATACTTTTATTTTATGTATTGCCAACTTCAAATGGCTCCCCCCCCCCCTTTTTATTTTAACAAAACAACTGGAATTTCTCAGTAAAATGGTGAAGTGCACCTGTCCGGGGTCATTGTACCACAGCTCCTCGTGGAGGCGGTCAGGATGAGCTTTCTTTCTTTTGATCTCAGCAATGACATCAAACACCTCAGAGTCAGAGCTGCTGGAGCAGCTGCTACCGCCTCCATCAGAATCACATTCTGATTCGCTGGAGCTCTCATCTGCACAACAAACAGCAAATTCATCTTTTTTTTCTCTTGAGTTAGAGCAGACGCTATTAGTGTTTTTGCTTATTCTTATGCTTTGAAATCATTCAAAGGAACATCAACTCTCCAACACTTTAAACTCAAACACAAAACTGCTGATTAAACGAACCACCTTGTCATGTATTAAACCCTTGGCAACAATGTTAAAAAATTGCATTTCAAAATGGACTTTTCAGACTTTTGATCCACGTTCTGTACTATCAAACAGCATAAGCAATTTTGTCATTGCAAAAATTTCAATTGCATGTTGTAACGTGTTTATATATTGTTGAAACCTTGATCCTGGTCCAGTTTGGTCTTGGGTGGTTCCCATTTAGGTCTACTGGATTTGGCCCGTTCCTGCCTCCGACCAAGCTCATCCTCAAAGCGCTCATAAAGATCTCTCAACTTACTGGTTCCTACAACTGTAGAATCACCCTACAGATTAATAAAAACACATGGAAGGTAAGACACATCTTCAGAGTATATGATATGGTTGGTCATCGCAACAATATTTAGTACAAAACTATTACTACTACTTTAAAGGAGAGGAAACTTTTGTGGTAAAGGTGTCATAATGTCAGGATTTTCTGCCTGTCTGCAGTTTGTGTTGATTGCTGTAGCTACCACTTGGTCCATGGGATCATTGGAGTAGTAGTTCTCAGCATGTGTACAGCGAATCCATGCAGGTTTGAGTAACTCCTCCTCTCCTTTCTCCTCCTCGTGTCTGTCAGTGGACGTCTCCTCTGCATCTCTAGTCCTGCTGTAGCTCAATGATCTCTCTCGACTGCTTGAAGCGCTGTCTGTTCTCCTCTCTTTCTCCTCCTCCACACGTCGACGCTTTCTCTCTCGACTGCCTGAGCGATTGCGAATGTGTTTCCTGTGTCTGTCTGAAGTAGGTGAACTGGCTTCATCTCTATGCCGATAGCGTTCTCTGGGGGATGGAGGCAACATTATACACTTTAACAGGCAACATAGCAAAAGATCTTACTGACCTCTATAAAAAAGACCTTTTAATTATTAGGAAAATAATGCACACCTGAGCTCTATCTCTACCTAAACTTTGCAGTGCATTGGACCTCCAGGGTAAGATTTGAGGAACCCTCCCTTAGAATGTTCTTCATGCAATCAGATTGAAGAATTCAAAAGCCCCATGTGTATTATTTATGGTCTTATCAGGACAGATATATTTGTTGCGTTGCAAGTTTTTTTTAAGGGTCATATGATGCAATTTCAAGTTTTCCTCTTCCTTGGAAGTGTTACAAGAAACTAGCATTTTGGTCAAAACGGTTGTAATTTTAACATTAATACTAGTTTGTATTTGAATGATTTACAATAAAACTGCTCAATTGCAGGAGACTGAACAAGTGCAAATGTAATTTTGAGGTTTTAGGAAAGAAAAACATAATTTGTGACACTTCCCCCGCAGCATTAAAATGTTCTCCTCTTTAAAAATGTATAATAACCTGATCCAAACAGAGGTCTTGACAACGGAAGAAGAGGATAATGAGCAGTAAAGTGTATTACCTGCTGCGGTGTCTTGATGGTACACGCCCTCTGTCATAGTCCGCTTTATATCGCGGGCTGTCTGACCTCCTGCGCTCTGAACTGCACCCTCTGTCCCGTTTCTCTCCTCCAAACTCTCGGTTATGCCTACCTCCATATCCTCCATAGCTGTGGCCCCTGTGCCGGTGGTCATCATGATGACGAAGTCTTTCCGGTGAGCGGGAACAGGTGTCTGACTTGTATTGCAGAGGTGGGCGGGAACGTTCAGGTTTGAAGGAACCTCCGGGTTGCACGTAAGCTGGGTTGAAGCTCGGTGGAGGAGGGAGCTGTGGCTGTGGAGGGTAGCTCATGGGATATGATGGTGGGTAGGGCATAGAAGGTGGCATACAGGGTGGCACAGGTGGAAGAGGTGGTGGGGTGACAGTGGGCATCATGTAAGGGTAAGAGCTCTGAACCGGAACTGGAGCAGAGCTGTCTGAGCTGTGAGGAGCAGGTGGAGGAAAAGGGGGTGGCTCTGGGAAGACTGGTGGGCGTATGGGGCATTGGGGCAGAGCATTAGAGCCCTGTGAGGGTGCAGGGAAATGGAATGGCATGAAGTCAGGATGAGGTGGCATATAGCCACTGCTGCCTTGAGGGTTATAGATGGGACCTGGAGCAGCTGAAGGGTCGTAGTGATACCGTGGAGGAGCAGGCCGATACATTGGGCCCGGAGCGGCTGGTCTTCCCCTTGGGCATCCACGGCCAGCATGGAAAGACATCTGTAAAGAAGACATGGATGTGAGAAAGATGTGGATTCAGCCAAAGATTGGATCTGGGATTACATAAAGACACCAGTGTGACTAAAACACTCAGTAAATGAAATAAATTAATTTCAATCCATTTTAAAAGTTAATTTATTGATAGTTACACATACACACTTACTTTATTATATTTATTATTACATGCTTATTTTAAGAAGAGAAGTTTATTTCATTCTTTACGAGTATAGCAAAACGTAATGACATTACTAGGCATAGTCGCGGTTTCTAAATATAAGTAATGAACACGGTAACATTTCTATAGTTCATAGTTGCCTTTTGTAATCATGAGGCCAAACGACAACGGCGTTTCTTATGTCTTGGAAGCGGCGATTTACATAAGACACGGTTACATTTTTTTGTACTTTAGTGAGTGAAAATTTTGACATGGCATGTAAAAATCTGAAGCACTGGCCTTGCAAGCCTGCTTCGTTATATAGGTTTTTGGACGAGTCAAATCTTTTAGTCGTCTCAAACCTGATTTGAATTATCTGTGTTTTATCCCTCTTAAATGCATCTTGTATTTTCACATGCCATTTTAAACCTATAAACACACAAAAAACTGATATAACGTTACAGTACACAGTTCCAGCATCAAACAGAACAGAACTTCAAATATGAAGTCAAACAGTTTATTCCTTAAGCATACAACTTACCTTTAGAAGGTTTTGCTAACTCCCGGAAGATAAAGAAATAAACCAGTGATGCTGTTTGCTGTTTTTTTTTAATGATAAAAATGCTCAGTTTATGATGGAGCGCTTTAGCTCAATCGCGAAGCGGTGTGTGCTGCTGCCAATCAGAACGAAGCTGTATGACATGTACCCAATGAGAACGCGAGAAATGATACCTCGCTGAAAAAGACTTTTCGTTCTAACGGTGCGTCACTGCCACCAACTGAGCTGGAGCGCGGAGAGGCCATGCGAAAGGTCAACGCTTACTTTACAAAAAGATCTTTTTCTGTGCACACCGAACTCATCAAACTTTATTTGTAATAAGAAAAAAACCTAATTATTTACTTAAAATAATTGCATGCAGCTAAAATATGAGTTCTATATTCATAATAAGCTTTTTTCATATTATTCGAGCTGACATGAATAAAGATGTTTGATGTTTTAAGAGTATTTGACTTGATCAACATTTGACTTTAAAAATGATGTGATGATTTTTCACTCACATTTGTAACCTATAAATAGTGCACAATCCAAAATGTTTTCTTTTTTTATTAGATAATGTATTTATTTTAAAAGCTTAATAAACCTTAAACTAAAAAAATATTTTATTTGTAACACACTAAACTTTTTTCAACCA
>JAUYWG010000046.1:5904763-5943448 GCA_034779775.1 Enteromius afrohamiltoni | reverse complement strand
ATTAGTATAGACTACCAAGACCTAAAATGGGTGTGACAAACAAAGGAGAGATGTAAAACGTGCAGTGTTGGGGGGCCCCCAGGAACGTGGTTGGGAACCACTGTTTTAGGTGAAAACCAGGATGCTTGTAACAGCAAATAATGAATACTGTCAAGAAGATTTCTCACCACTTCATAATATTCAGATACCACTGATGGCAGATGTACTATGCTGAAAATGTGTTTTATACTTTTCTGGACCATGGCAATGTTCATTACTTGGCAGTCACAAGCCTCCAAGTTTTCAACCAAAACATCTTAAATTGTGTTCTGAAGATGAACAAAGCTTTTACAGGTTTGGAATGACATAGGGGTGAGCGATTAATGACAAAATGTTCATTTTGGGGTGGAGTAACCCTTTAATGCCTGTTCTTGACTGAGCGTTTACATAATGCTTTTGTAACACTGGCTTTCGCTATTTAGATGTATGCTGGAAACTGCAATTTAATTCAAGCATGAGTAGCATAGCTTCTCAATAATTAGTTAAGATGTGCTGGATGCTTTTACCATGTTGATGGACTGGGGCACAGTAACTTCCTTTTTGATTATTTTTTTGCATTCATTCTCCTCTTCATCTTGCTTGGATTCACTGCGTCTCTTTCTGCTGTTCCTCACTGGCTTCTGTCCATTCTCTTTTTTCACTTTTACCACTCCTATGGGGAGAGAAAAAAAAAAAAACTTTAGTTACCAGGCTGGATTTTGATGACATGGACTGAATCACAGTTTTTTAAGGGTTTTGATGATCGAAAAAGATCACTTTCGCTTGTTGTTTCTTAACAGTAGCTCTTTTTTTATCTATGAGTTTTATCTGTTTTCTTTAAATGATTGCTTTTATTGTTTTATTTTTGTCTGTAGGGGAAAACCCAGTAGGGTTTTAATATGCCAAATTCTAATTGTGCAAACTGCTTTAAGATCGAAGATTTGAGATGAGACTCTTGTTTGAGTAACAATTCATCCCATGACCGTGTTGATCACTGAGAGGGACTAAAAAGCAATTGTTTCGTGAAAAACACGAGCAAGTCAGAATTTTTACCAGCCAACTTTTTTTTTTTTTTTTTTTTTTTCTCCACATGTGGCTTTTAACGTACTAACACGTTTTTCTTTACTGAAATTATTGAGGTTTTCGCACTGCACATATTCAACATAGTAAAAACTACCGTATTGGCCTATATAACACTGTGAAATTTACAGACCAAACAGAACATGCAACTTCTCTCTGATGCCACCATAGCTCTTTAATGGCCACCTGGTGAAGTGTGGGAAAAACTGTCACCCCAAGACCAATCAAGCTGCTATGAGCAAAGTTAGAAATTTAGGTCACACTTTATTTTAGGTGGACTTAACTACTATGTACTTGCATAAATAATAAGCACAATGTACTTTACCTTTACAATGTTTATATTGTACTGCAAAACACTTGCAGCTACTGAGGTGGGATACGGGTAAGGTTAGGTACAGGTTTGGTGGTGTAGTTAGGGTCAAGGGGGGGTTTTGGTGTAGTATTTGGTGTAAATATAAATGTAATTACGGAGATAATTACATATAGGTATTTTAAAAAATATATTATTAAAATATATAAACATGTATGCACACAGTATGTGCATGTGCCAAATGTAAGTACACAGTAGTTAAGGCCACCTAACATGAAGTGGGTGTTTATTTTGTGCCATTTTGTTAATTGCCGAGAAGCTAAGAGCCTGAAGAGGCATGGGAAAGAGCCTCAAAGTGTGGCTTATATTTTTCACATCCCTTGGTTACCTTGTTCTTCTAGTGGCACGAGGCGGTACACCTTGTAGGGTTCTGAGATATCCAGCTGTGACCTGTCAGTGACCTCACAAAACTCTGGACTTTTGTTGAGGGCACAGCGCAGGCGAGTTTTCCAGGATGCAGGGTCTGAATTTCCATTCTCTAAAAGCTTCCCTTTAAACTCTGCCCAAGCCTTGAATGAAAAAGGTTCAAATTAAAACTTCACTCAACGATTATGGCATGCTTAAAATACGTAAATTACAGATGAAACTACTTTTCTATTTCATCCTGACCATAAATGCGTAATTTTTTTATCATCAATGGAATTCTAGAAATCAGCGCCTGGGTTTGCAAATGACTGCACTAACTGTTAAGTGCAACCATGTAACACTCGCACTCGGGAAGCTGTTCTTTGTGTAAAAAACTAAGACACAGAGAGAAAGATTGTGACACATCTGGACCTTGAAAATAGCTGCATCCTCCTCCGTTCGAAAATCTTGTTTTCCTGCATGTTTCCATGGGATACGAAACATGGTTTTCTCTGGGTTGTCCCACACTAGGCCGTGATACTTCTCACTGTTCACCTGCATACCAAAGCATGCACAATAGAAAACAAAGCAATAGTCATCAACAACAAACAAAAACATACCACGTAGCCTAGATATTGTTATAAGGTAAAACATTTCCATTTGATCTTCTGTATTAATAAACTACATAAATTTAGATCTTCTGAACCACTAAACATGCTGGACACACACCTGTTCCACTATCCATGAACGCAGGCGACGTGTGGAACGAATCCTTCCGGATGCCATCTAAAAAACACATTGATTGTCAGGAGCTGATTTGTCTTAAGAAAATGAGACATATTATACATTGAAAGTTCAGGGAAGTGAGTAATTGTCACAAATTCACTAATAAAAGTACCATGTTTTGATGTTTTATGTAAAATTAATAAAAACTCTAATTTTGATATATATCTTTTGCGACCGGTCAGCCAAACTAGTAAGAGAACTGCTAAGTAAACAGACACAAAAGTGGATTATAGTTCTAACTTTTGTCATTTCTGGCACCGATTCAGCAGTAACCAAACACGAATCATAACAAAACATACTAATCAGTAAAACTTTTGAACTGGATGTTTCTTTATTATGGCGGTGGTCCAGTTTAACCTGTTCTTTTATCTTGCCTTATGAAAGTCCACAATCTCTATGATTTAGTTTTTTCTGACTGGACATCTCTATAAGGACTCTTTCACTCTCTTTCTCAGGTTCTCAACTCCATTTTCTTTTTCAGTACAGCAGTTTGAGAGATTTCTCTTAATTTTAGATCAAACAACCAGCTTTTTTTCTTAGAGTGCCCATTTTAAATGAGTAAACGTTTGGAATTAACCGATGTATTCGAAGCACAATGAATTCAGTTATTAATTTATTCATTGTTTATGTGGTTGAAAGATTTGTGGGCTTATAGGAACAACAGACCTTGAACAACAGACTTTGTTGTAAGCAAGCACTTGACAAAAACATTTCTCTGTTGTAATTACGCGCAGATTATTAAGATTATTTTGACTCTAAAAGATTATTAAATATGTTCATTTAATGTGGTAATCATTCGCGATAGAATTAGCCCTGGTGCTTCCCTTAGTAGTGCCCTAAGTAGACTGCGCTCTCCGTGTAGGAAGATTTGTAAATCATTAACATTACGTACCATTTTATATCTATACCACGGAACTGTCAAAGTACATTTTTACAGTTATACTACTAAACTATATACAACAATCTAACGTTACTAAATTTAGTGACCGGGAAAATAATAAATATCGTTAACGTTAGCATATTAATAACACAAGGTTTTGAATATTTTTTAATAATTCTAACCCTCTTATTTTTCACCCTCTCCAAATCAACGTCACATAATAGCTGGGTTCATAAATAAATTAAATCGCGCATAAAATTTTATTTTTTTTTACAACTTTGTCAAAATCCTTATGTAGTTTGTTTGCAGTTTCGATTACCTTAGTTTCGGTCCAGTGTACTGTCAGCCTTTCCGGAGCTCACAGATATGCCCGTTCGCAATAAACTGAAAGCATAACAGGGGAAAGGCCGAAGCTGTTCAATAAATAAATGCCACTTACATCAGGAGGGGGCGCTCAGCGGCTCACAGCGCCGGATTATCATAGTAAATTGTCTTAGATATTATATTTCTCTTCGGAAAACACGGCATATTCGTGAATTAGTAAATGATTTATTAAATATGTGAGTATATATGCATTCGACCAAGGCGTTCTATAAAAATACTGACCAAGTTTACTGTAAAATAATCTAAAATGTCCCCTGCCTTCGTCCACCCTAAACGATAGGTATTGGGCTGATACACCAGCGATGAGAAAAGTCTTTCGTACCACGTGACGTTGCTTACTGCCGGATCTCCTTTAATCTATGCCACTTTCAGGTAATAATGTTTATTATTTACTGCAACACGAGTAGGTGTTATGTGAGCCATCATAGCATAGTAAATACAAGTAACAATAATGAGGACGGTAAACCCCGCCCACTTTGGTGTATTTATCCAGCTAATTTCCCTTCTGCCAGTTCAAACATTTCAGCAAAAAAGCTGCGCTTCCCAGAAATCACGTGATATTACGGAGCTCTCATTTAAGCCTCCAGAAGGCAACCCCCCCCCAAAAAACCTGATAGATTGTAGAATTGTGTTCATTTTCCGTTAAATGCTTTGTCCACACTAGAAAAAAGTACAAATAAAAGGTAAAACGAAAACGTAAGTCTCAACTGAAATGTTTTTATACTTGTTAATACAATATTTTTGAACCTTTAGTATTTTGACAATAATAGTGTCATCATAGCACATAATACACACAGAAATTCAAATGGGCTGTAAGAATTTATTAACAGATTAATGTGTGGGAATACTAGCATTAGAGGAAAATTAGCAACTTTTTAATAGCCTCATTTTTAGAACATTCTATCTGGATCGTTGTTTTTATGTTACTCAGGATGAGATTCTTATAGTAAACTGAAACATTTAGGCTTGGCAAACTATTTGTCAGGGGAAGTAATGCAGGTCAGTCCAGGGACACACAGCAGAATGACACAGAATCAGTCAAGTGATTCATTCTTTTTTCCCAATTCAAGAAGCTTTTCACTCAGATAGGCATAAACATGCAAATGATAAAATGTTTTTTCAAAGCTGTTTCCTTTGTTTGGTGTTGAGTCTCATTTTTGTGCCACCCTACCACGTGCTTACAGTTTTTGACCCTTATCTTTATTGTTGTTTACCAAGCTAAGTGTTCTTTGTCCTCTGTTTTTTTAACGTAACCTGTCTGTTTGTGTGGGTGTGGTATTCCGTTGTGGGTTTTTTTCATGCTTTTGGACCCACATATCATGAGTCTCCACTCAAAGCTGGTGAAGATGGCGAAGACATCATTGCTGTGTTTCATTTCGAAGGCTGTTTCTAAGTCAGGATGTGCGACCTTGTGTCATGCCACAATTATGTTGTTTTATAGTATATGGACCTGCCTGACTTTTATTAGTAGACTAACTGTCTTGGTCAGAATCAAGGAGTCAGTGGTCTCTCCATATATATATCCCTCATACACTTGACAAAGTGGAATACACTTCAAAATGGTGACGGGGATTACCCAAAGGGGAATATGTGTGTCTAAGCAAAGTGCTGTAGCCATTGACTGTTAAGCTTATTCCCTGTGAGGCATAATTACTGGAGTTTCATTCTTACTTAGGAATGTAATGGTTGCTTTTCAGACAGCCTAGATGATGCAACAAATGAGCTCATACAGCTCTCGCACACACTCTTAAACAGCAGGGTGAGCCGCTCTTGCAAGTCACCATTACTCTCGGTCGCTTTTTCTTTCTTTATCACCCCTCATCAGCAGGAAAATAAGCAAGTTATCTACACTTCAAATACTGATGACAAATAATTAATTGTTCAGCAAGGTAACAAATGGTCAGAAAAATGCTAGGAAACTAAGGCCTGTCTGAAATCACCCCATAGCCTTAAATATGCCATTATTTGAGGGGAAAGCCATTGTAGTGGTGACTAAAACCATAGTGGACACACTCAAGTTCACTCATTCAATCTCATAATGCTTTGCAATAGTGAGTGTACAACTCAATAGCTGGAGAAAGCCCATACTCTGCGAGTGATGTACTGAATGAATGAAAATATAGTATGTAAAAGTGGCAGCCAGTGCACTCAATGAACAAATTGTTCACTCGTGGACTTCAGTTGGACTATTAGTGGACTAATGTATGGATTGAGGGTATGGGGTGTGATTCAGAACACAGTATAGGTTAACTAAGGAAGACAGGAAATAAACACAGGAACAATAAAGTACTTAAATTAAACCATGCACCTAAAATTTGTCAAACTAAAATGTGAACTGGAAACACTGGACTTTTTAGGATACATTTTTAAAATGGTTTGTGGTGCATTGAGACATTACAGTAGCATATAGTCTTGTTTGAACAATATTATGATGGGAAATTATAATGGGGTGAAAACTAAAATTCTTTTAAAGGCATGTAATCACAAAATGATGGGAAAGTCACAGAGTTGGTCAAAAGGGGAAGTCTGTTAATGAGCACATCATTCTATTTCTTACATATATTTCAGATTTATAACCATTTGGTGTTACCTCCACTCTCGCAATGTCCCTCTTTTTATGACATTGGTCTCCAACCCAAATCAAATACACCTAATCCAGCTAATCAATATCTTCAGGATTAAAAGAAGCTTACTAGAAGGTGTAAGCTGGAGCTGGTTGGAGCTAAACTATGCAGATTTATGGCCCTCCAGGAACTGAGTTTGAGAGCTCTCATTGAGGGTTTAATGCTAAGACCACAGTTCCAATCTAAAGTATGCATAACCTGTGTAGCCCCAGGTAGTGAAAGGTACTGTACACATTTAAACAGTGCACATAAAGAGATGCTCCATTTTCATATTTTAGCTGGTGTCTTAATGGTGTCTTAACAGTACTGAAGACTTCCGGAGAAACATGTGAAGCCAGTACTTGGCCAAAGTGTGGTGTGGTGTTATTTTTTTGTAATTTAAGACTTGTATGGTCACAGCTGCTATACACCCTAAATATACCATATGATTAGATATATGATGATCACACAGTCAAAGCTTTCCTGTAGACTATACATTATGTCATAAACCAGTTACAAAGCGAATAAATAAGTTGTTGTCTTGATTTACACATTTAACAAGAGATGCAAGTGGAAATTTGATAACAGCTAATCACAAATATGAAACCAGATACGTAACTGAAATGTTTATAGATTAAACACTGTGAAAAGTAGTGAGTTGGCATTTTGTGTTTTGTACTAGCACAATGAAAAATATGCTGAAATGTTTGAAAAAAGGTGATATTTTAGGATCTGTTGCGAGACTTTTGAAAATGTTCCACTTGTGAAATAAAACCTCCCACACTGTGGTGTTTCAAAAAGGTGGCAGACAGAAAGGAAGAGTATGTGGAGATGAAATTGAAAAAGGAGAACATTTGTCCCTAATGAAATATGAAACACTCTAGGGAATCAACGTTTTTGTGCAAGAAATGACCATCACAGAAGCAGCTCCTTCTAGTTAAGATGGATGTGAACAATTTGTAAAAAAAAAAAAAAAAAAAAAAGATTTGTAGCCATTGTGGCTAAGAGTGAGTATTGTATTTTATGCTAATTCAAAGATTCCATGAACTACATCTATTTTAATTTTATTATGCCATTTCTTGAGTCCAAAAATAGGATTCAAGCTAACAGGTAAATGTGTAAAGCTTTTTCATTTTATTTAACAGCTTTACTTCACCAATGATGCAATGGCATGTAAATCCATTTGAGGCACATTAAAGTAATATTAAATTAACTTAAATTACTTTTATTGGTTAACAAGTAATTGTTGTATTCATGACCTAATTAGATGAATTGCTCTAGTAGGTAATTAAGGAATGGAATTAAATACCAAAAACCGTATGAGACTTAGATAGATTGAAGAGAAATAAAATGGAGACTGTGAAATGGTATACAACTTTAACAAAAAATGTTTAATACACTTATTAGTCCATTTAGGAATAAAACAATTCAGCATTCAAACACTAATTTGGAAGGGCTGACCTATATATTCATCTCTGTCACTAAACTTAGTATTTTTTAGTTTTTCTGTTATTTTTTTTTATTATTTTCCAAAGATTTTGTGCTCTCCATTCTGCAGATGGGCTCATGAGAGCTTCTGTCTCAGCGGATGTAAATACTCTCTTCTCCCATTCTTCCTCATTCATTTTCTTGTTGTTCTCTTCTTCTTTATCTCCTGTTTTTTTTTTCACTCCCACGTTGTTGTCTCTATATTTCATGCTATAGCTGGGAATCACAAAAATGAGGAGTTTTAATAAACAATAAACCTGTTTTGGGTATCAGCAAGGCTGGGTATCATCTACTACACTATGCATCTTAATGCACACTATACAATACTTGCAATATACAATATTATAAAATATTTAGATATTTGGCAAAACATCATATTATAATAGTTTTTTAAGTCAAATTTGTATGTCCATTCAATTCCATCTGTTTAAGTAACGTTTCATCTTTATTGGAACCTAACATTCACATTCCCTTAAATTACAATACATAGTATTGTAATATGTATTAATTCACAACACTTTATCTTGAAACTCCAAGAAAACAATATATTTGTTTTAACTTGATTTACATGTCACATTCCTGGATCCTTAATGGTTCATCCTTTATTAGTTAATCAGATTTTAGGGTTATGTTAAGGGCTGCACATTTTCTATCCACAATAAATATTTACCATGCACTTTAGCAAGAAGTTAGTTTATATCATATAAAATAGAATGTCTTTATTAGTAGAAATTAGCCAGTTTTTCTTTTGGGCTGACAATACAAAAAGACATGTGAGACGTTTTACTGGAGCTCCATGCATGCATGGCTGAATAACAGACAACCAAAACAGTAAACATGCAAAAGGATAAAGACATGTAGACATCCGTAAAGACAGGTATAGCACGGCTATTATTGGATACCTTGCTTCTGTTACTTGAAAACTGGGAGGTGAGGACTGTTTAGGCTAGAAATGAATATAGTAGGTTAGCGTAAAATAAATTAAATGAGTGTGAGAGATAAGAGAAAGGAAGGAAGAGTTTGGAATTAAAACTTTTTAGTACAAACAAAGTGATATGAAGAAGAAGAATAAAAGCAATCGAAAAATGTAAGTTTAGGGAGAAATTATATTAATTTTCACTCAAAGAAACAAGTCTTTTAATAGAGTATAAGTATGAATGTAGTTTGATGTCAAATGTGTTTAAAGGCATGTTATTTTACAATTAAGTATTATGTCTAATACATGCATATTTACATAATTGAAAACTTACGCTCCAGGTAGTTGCGGGCTACAAACTTCAGCACCTCATCAATGAGGATGACCGGGAAAGAAAGCTTCAGTACCACCATCCACTGCTCTGTGTTCAAGTGAGTTAGTTTGAAAATCATCTGTAATGGGAAAAGGAAAGATGTGGCCAGTGTAAGAGATACAGTCAAATATAAAGAACAGAATGAAATAAAGATGAGAGACGTACGGGCAGGGGGTCCACATAGATGATCATGAAGTGGAGGGACATGGAGAGGGTCATGGCAGCCACTAGCCAGCAATTGCTCCATGGAGGCATGCGCAACAAGGACTGATTCTCAGACAAGCTATTGAGAAATACATAGAAAATACTTATTAGTAAAAAGAGTAAAATTTGCTCAGTTGCATTGCCCAACAATATTGTGTGGTATCATTGGCTTCAGTTACACCTGTCAATAACATGTGTCCCCTCTTATCACTTAGAATCGTAGTTTAGTTTAGTTTAGTTTTTTTTTTTTGAAAAATTATAAGTTTCTGAAATACTGTTTAAATATATTCAGTAAATACACTTGCCAAACATAGATAAATGTTTAAAAAAACTTGAGGTTACACTACATTTTGATAGTCCACTTTAGACATTCTACTAACTATAAGTAGAATTGTAAAAAAAAAAAAGATTCAAGATGCTAGACCGTGTCAAGGGAAATTGTAATTACACTGTACATATATTTTAAAAAGCACTATTTTAGTGATACATATTGGTTACTGTTAAGAAAGTTGCTGTTAGGGACATTTTTGGTTCAGTTCTGGTTGACCGATTTTAGGCCTTAGATTTTAGATTAGCAAGGAGGTTCACTAACTTGTTAAGTAATAAGAGCTGCAACTTCAAGACAAACTTATTCATGACAAAATCTAGTTAAGATAAGATGTAACCTGTTGAGAGCGTTGAACATCTCAATTGTGACCAGGACAGACAGGGCCATGGTCATGGGTGGAGCAGCCTCAAACACCTCACATTCGATGCCAGTGAAGTCCTCATTCTCCTCGTGGCACTGCATGAAGTGAGACTACAGAGAAAAATAATTTAGTAGGTGTGAACGGATATAACTTTCTTTCCATTTGTGATAAATTCAATAATAAATAATTATAATAGAGATATTGCTCACCAGCTGGTGGTAGGTGATTCCAGGACCCTCCTCATCATAAAGGAACCAGTAGGCAGCGCCAGCCACGGTAGCAGCACCCACATACCCTAAGAACAGTCAGTTCATTAGACCAACACTAAAACTCACTTGGAAAACTTAAGTAAGCTGACAGAAGCAACAAGGATACCAACCACCAATGGCCATGTATCTGAAGAACAGCCAGCCAGAGATCAGGGGTTCTTTGGCAGAGCGGGGAGGCTTGCCCATGATATCAAGATCAGGGGGGTTGAAGCCCAGGGCAGTGGCGGGCAGACCATCAGTCACCAAGTTCACCCACAGCAGCTGGACTGGGATCAGAGCCTCAGGCAGGCCGAGGGCAGCAGTCAGGAAAATACTATGAGAAAAGAAGAGACAACAAGAATGTCAAGCTGTACATGAGTACAATAAACATACATTAAACAAGGCCATGGATTCTCACCAGACGACCTCTCCAACGTTGGAAGAAATCAGGTAACGGATAAACTGCTTCATGTTGTTGTAAATGGCTCTGCCTTCCTCAACAGCAGCCACAATAGAAGAGAAGTTGTCATCGGCCAGGACCATCTCAGAGGCTGACTTGGCAACGGCAGTGCCAGAGCCCATGGCAATGCCAATTTCTGCCTTCTTCAAGGCAGGGGCATCGTTGACACCATCACCAGTCTGAATAAAAGATAATAGAATTACTATATCATTTTACAGGCAGGGTTTCATGTGATACCATCTTGTTAAAGTGTACATTTGTCTCACCATAGCAGTAATCTCATCATAGCCCTGCAGGAACTCAACAATCTTAGACTTGTGGGAAGGCTCAACACGGGCAAAGCAGCATGCCTTACAAACAGCTTCACTCTGTTCACCACGGGGCAGGTCATCAAACTCACGACCGGTGTAAGCCTTGCCAGTAACATCCTCATCCTCACCAAAGATGCCAATACGACGGCAGATGGCCACAGCTGTGCCCTTGTTGTCACCTAAGGGTTTTTGTGGACAGGCGTCAGGTCTCACAACAATAAAAGATTAAAAGGTTAAAGAAAAGGACTGATGAAAGGATGGATAAAAAGCATACCAGTGATCATGATAACGCGAATACCAGCAGCCCTGCACAGTTCAATGGAGCCAGTAACCTCTTTACGGGGGGGATCCAGCATACCAACACAGCCAACAAAGGTCAAGTCAGTCTGAATAAGACAGGAAAGTAAGAAGACAAAGATTTTATGTAGCTAAGCATTCATTAAACCTTATCTATTATGGGTGCTGTATAGTTGCTGTCCAATTTTGTAGCTATTATATTTTTTATATTATAATTGTGATTGTTTTGATACAGTTTATGTGTTGAGTGAGTACAGCATTTTCTTTACTCAAGAAGAGAGTAGTGCAGGTAAACCACTGTAGGTTGGAGTGCAGCATTTAGTCTAACATTTGCCATCTAGTCCTAACTTTGTCTTAAATAGCCTGTGAATAATAGCACAATTTTTTATCATGAGATTCTGGCAAAATATATTCAACAAGAAAAAAAGCTGAGCACCCACATTCAAAGCATCCAATATAGAATGTATAGCAGCTCTCTAGAATGGGCTGGCTGCCTTACTAGCTAGTTTAATTAGAAAGACTTGCTGGGCTATAAGCTTTACCAGGCAGACAATAGAAAATAGAAAAAGAAAAAGAGAAAATAGATGTTTTTCATATTCACCTCATAGTCTGCAAATTTAGTAGAGTCCTCAAGGTTCATTTCTTCAACCTTCAAGGGATGGTCTCGGGTGGCAAGTGCCAAGCAACGCAGAGTGTCACGGCCAGTACCCCACTCCTTGATGACGGACATGATCTTATCTTTTACAAGGCCAGTCAGGGGTACCCGAGTAGAACCAACACGTACATAGGAACACCTGTCAATCACACCCTCTGGAGCGCCCTATATTTAAAACATGAGGAGACATGAAATGCATCTTTTATTTTGTTAAAGATCCCATTTTGCTGAAGACAGTACCATGGTACAGTGATGCACTACTATGGATAACATATACTTTCATATACCATGTTACCCGCAAGGAACCTCAAAGAAACCACAGTATTTTTTTGAGTGGGACACATACCTTCACAAACATTTTGCTGCCTGCATCACCCTTGGTAGGGGTACAGTACACAGACATGGATTTCCTATCACGGGAGAACTCCAGAGTGAAGTTTTTCTTCATTAGCTGCTTCACAACCTACACAGGATAAAAACAGAAACAAAATTGAGTTACAGAACTATCAGTGTCAAGCTCCATAACTGATGTTTTAAGAATGTTTACATCTCTACTTACACTACAGCAGGCATTTGCTCTCTCAATCTTGGACAGGTTGTTGACATTGGTCTTAAAAACATTCATCTTCTCAACCAAGCAGCACAAAGCAGTTTCAGTGGCCTCGCCGACCTTCTCATAGATCTTCTTGGACTGTTACACAGAGGTAGAGGATAGTTTGCCTTCAGACAAACATAGAAAAGAGACAAAAATAATAAAGTATGAAAGAGTATGTATCTCTCACCTCATTGTAGTCAAGGGAGGAATCATTGCAGAGGGCGCAGATGGTGGCCAACTCAACTAAACCGTCATACTGGCCACAGTCAACACGAGCACCCAACTTTGTGCTAAAAGAAAGATGCCACTCAGATTACATTTGACTTTAACATGCTCTTAATCTGATAATATAAGGAGCATTTTAGGGGAAGTGTATTATTGTGTACTTACACCTCACCCTCTGGTGTGTACTTGGAGCCAGAGATATCAAAGCAGTCAAGTTCAACGTGATCACCATCAACTCTATCAATGATAAACATCTGTGATAACACACAATTTTATTTTAGTGGGCAAGTAAAAATATGACATTTGTAATAAAAATGTGTATACATGCACAAAACATATACTGTACCCATGTTCATAGAGGTAGCTAAACACTTACTTTGGTCACACACATCTGATTGGTGGTCAGGGTGCCAGTCTTGTCGGAGCAGATGACGGAAGTGCAGCCCAGGGTCTCCACAGAGGGCAGAGAACGGACAATGGCATTTTTCTTGGCCATACGTCTGGTACCAAGAGCCAGACAGGTAGTGATGACAGCAGGCAGACCTGATGAGTTTACAGTTAGATTAATATCTTTTGATAATATTGATCATCTCAAAAGGTTTAGATATAGCAACTAGCTTTAGACTCAGGGTCAAGCTTTTTACCCTGTTCTGGACATAATGTGGTGTGGAGTGGGAATTACATAATAATTCACTTTGGAAGATGTGTTGTGCATGTTATCATGCTCACCCTCTGGGATAGCAGCTACAGCCAGAGCAACAGCGATCTTGAAGTAGTAGACAGCGCCACGGATCCAGGATCCACCATGGACGGGGTCATTGAAGTGGCCGATGTTGATCATCCAGACAGCGACGCAGATCAGAGAGATAACCTTAGAGAGCTGCTCACCAAACTCATCCAGTTTCTGCTGCAGGGGGGTCTTCTCCTGCTCGGTGGCGGCCATCTGGTCACGGATCTTACCAATCTCAGTGGATACACCAGTAGCAATAGCAACTCCAATAGCCTTGCCAGCAGCAATATTTGTGCCCTACAGGTGCAGAAGAAGCACTTTATGATCAGGTTTGAGTTGGGGTTAATGGTTAGGGTTAGAGGTTAGAGCTATCATTATCTAAAATGATTTTTTTTTCCCCAGAAACTTGTATGTATTTAGGTATGAGTAGAAACCAATTGATGAGTAGTTGGAGTGTGTGGATGAAAACTTACAGAGAAAAGCATGTTCTTTTTGTCCTGATTGACAGCTCTAGGGTCGGGGACAGGCTCGGTGTGCTTGATCACACTGACGGACTCACCTGTACAAAGAGTTAACCATATTTATATACAATTGCAAAAATGTTTTAAACACAATAAATGTGCACTGAAGAAAAGAGTGCTGCTGCCGTACAAATACATTTTCATAAAAAAAAAACACTTGTCATGTTTGCAGCATTTGTATAATTTGAATATTCTAACAGTTTCTGACTTTTACCAGTGGACCCATTTTAATTATCATTGTAAGAGTAGAGAGTAGATTTAAACACTGTTAAAAGCACGAACCAGTCAGGATGGACTGATCAACACGAAGGGTGGTGGAACGGATGGCAGTGATCCTGATGTCAGCAGGAACTTTATCACCAACTAGGGAAAGAATGAGGAAAGAGTTAGCAGGGTAGCAAAACACTAGTGGTTCATGAACAAAAACTACAAAATATATTTAGTTATGGACCAAAGCTTATGGGTATAGTGTTCTATTCAATGTGCTATGTAGTGTACTGCACAAAAAAATGAAAATAAAGAGAAATGAAAAAGAGCATGTGAAAAAAAGACGTACCAGACACCTCCACAATATCACCAGGGACAATCTCTCTGGCCTTGATCCTCTGGACGCTCTTTCTGTCGGAACGGTAGACCTTACCCATCTCAGGCTCATACTCCTTCAGAGCCTCAATGGCGCTCTCAGCATTACGCTCCTGAATGACAGAAAGACATTGGTTTACATAAACAGTTAGTGATTCTCTTAATTTACTTTATGTAAATGTCTACATTTATCTGTGTATGTGGTGTTATCTGTGTATCTGTGCATTACCTGCCACACACCAACAACAGCGTTGGCAATGAGAATGAGCAAAATAACAAAAGGCTCAACAAAGGCAGTGACGGTCTCTTCACCTTCCTCAAACCAGGCCAAGACCTAAGAGCAAACGAAGAGAGACATCAGAGACCAGCAAGGTAATGCGCTTCATTCCGTTCAGGATGTCATACTCCAGCTATTCAATATTTTATTTATGATATATTTGGATACCCTGTGAATTTACTCTTCGATACAGAGTTTTGTACTTCAGTACTCAGATTTACTAAATTATTTTATCATAGTGTTTTATGAAAGAATTTATGAGAGTAATCAGGATTAAAATCCAAATATAACCAAATAGCCAAGCTTTTAGAGAACTTTTTTTGAATTGATTGATCAATGGAAGTCTTAGATGCTAATTGGGCCACCCTATATGTTATTGCTGTAATTCATGATGCTATTGGTCTGGTTGCTTAATTTAATCTCTTGTGCAATGCATGCATACATAAAAACCAGTCAAAACATTATTTCACAATATTGTTGCACAACAGACCTGCTGTTATAGCTACTCTTGCTGTGCTTTCTCTCATGCATCTCTCCTGACCTTTCAAAAGTATAGAGTTTCTGTCTTCAACTTGAGTCCTTCTTAAAATAACCCCTTCTCCCTCACACACATCTTCTGAGCCCCTTAATATTTTCCTTCTAAGGCTATTGGAACAGCTGGTTGAGGCAGAGTGTGGAGGGGGCCAGACATTAATACCCCCCATGTTCACCTTTAACCTCCCAATACACGCTGAACCCCCTTAACATCCACCTTACAGAGTCTTTCCTGCTTAGAAAGCTGTGAGATAAATAACACCACCATGGCTTCCTGACACTATAAATTAAGATCAATTAACCCTGTAGGATGCCATTAGATTCCACATTGCAGTGGGTAATACTGCCAACATATTGTAATGCTGAGGCTGTACTGCTCTTAGTACTATGTAGACCTTTGCACATAACCATAACGCTAAAATAAATGACAAATTAGCATGTGTACCTTGTTGCATAACACCATAGATGGTCATAGTGTATGTTACAGCATGAAGCACAGTATGGCAACCTATACTGTCACAACAGCTGTTCACACGACACACCACTAAAGTTCAAAGGGTATGTTTAAAATGATGTGACATGTTATATGTATATGCTTACAGATCTGATCAAATCACATGAAGTGTTTAGTTAGTTTTATACATACACAGGGTCTCCGTTTTAGGAACTTGTTTGTTCTATAGAAAATATGATTCTATACATGATTTACATCCAATCAGTGTTCACTTTATGCTAAATGAAAATATATATGTTAATTTAGTAAATATCAACATTTAGATGTTCACCTGAAACATGGTTATTGATTTTTTTCTGTGGTTTTCAGGACTGTCCATTTGTCAGTAACTTACGAAAGAGATGCAGGCAGCAAGCAGCAAAATTCTGACCAACAGATCTTCAAACTGCTCAATGATCAGCTCCCAAATGGATTTTCCTAAAAGGAATGGGAATTTAGTTCAATCCTCACTAGATTTTAAGATTCTATTGATATCATAGCTGCTGGTGAATATAGATTTGATATATTTCTAATGATGTCACTTTTTTATCAATTTGTCTGCACTTACCCTCCTCAGCTGGCAGCTCTGAGAAACCAAGTTTAGACAGAGACAAGAGAAAGAAAAAAGAAAGAACGAAAGTGAACAAGTGACCAAAATTCAAGACAATGCACAACAACGTTACCCTGGCCAATGTTCACTCTACCTATAATATTTTTAACAGATTTTTATATGACATGTAGGAAAAAAAGGAAGTTGAGGCATTTTAAGAACGTTGCAGATGACTAACAGAAAGCATTAATAAAAAAATAATGTTAATTCTCACAAAGAAACAGCTATACAGATATTTCGAACTGTATCAATTGTGAATTTAATTTTTTTTTCAATCAAAACTGCCATGTACAGTCCCAGCGTCAACATCCAGGAAAGTTTTCCAACACTTAGGCTCATTATATTTGACTTGTGCGTGGTAAACTCTCTCTGTACAAGAGGGCCTGTTTTGTACATCTCCCAGGCCGACTTGAGCCAGAAAAATCTCCCTCCCCCATCTGCCTGAAATACTGCTAATCTAATAAGACCTCTCAAATAACCAAGCAAGGCCACTGTGCCATCACCTGTCTTCCTTCCCTTCTCCCCCTCCGCCAAAGTCTATTTTCAATCCCAGCTTCTGCACCACAACCTGTTGATGTCTCTTGAAATGCCACTGAAGAGTCTAAACATTTAAGAAAAGCCTTAAACCTCTATTCAATTGCATCTACTGTTTTCATGATTTAAAAGTTTAACCCAAAATCACTATTGTAAAGCTATCTTGGTGCCTTCCTAAAAACTGTCATTTCCACCAGTCATAGTGTTTGGTGGTCTTTCTGTTAAACCCTGCATGCGTCTTCAAGACATCTCATGAATCTCACCGTTGTAGCCGTACTTAGCCAGGTTCTTCTTGACCTGATCCGGGGAAAGACCTGTGGTTTCACTAACTGCGAAATGGGCCAGACATTCGGCCGGGGCCTTGGTATGGGCGTCCTCCATCCTGTCAGGGGTGAAGGATCTTCAAGAGTGGCAAAAGCTTAGTTAAACAGGTCTATCCGTGCCTTTTATTGATTGCTCTTGTTGCTCTCTGTATTAAAAAAATCTGCCCCCCGTTACTTGGACCCCCTCCTCACAGGAGTGATGGACTGACAGAAAGAGCGAATAAATTCACACATGTGCAGTGTTTTATACTGCTGCCAGCCGTCCTATTGGTCAAAGTTGCCCGTCGCCACACCCCAAAATTCCAATCAGTTGCGTATGGATCTGCAGGGCTGAGTTATAGACGAGGGGTTGAACGCCTTCGGCATCTCAGACTTGAGGATGTGGGGGGTTATTTAATGGGCAAGGAGCATGAGGCAGTAGCATACGTAGGGGGTAGCACTGAAATGAAAAGTTGATCTGTTTTTGGAACATGCATGGTCAGTGGAATAAGGAGAGTGGAGAAGGTGAGAGAGCTAAAGTGAGTGATGGGCCAAGTGGCCTCTGATGGGAGGGGGCAGTGAGAGGAGTGCTGGAAGGTTAATTTGGAACAAGCATTAAAGGAGTGTGGTTACATGGGAGGCTTAAAGTGTCACACTGACATCCACACATTGGTTTGGCATGAACAAGAACACAATGATTTCCTATGATCCTTTTCTGATCTGTCTTAGCAGTATAATCTGATTAGAAACTAGAAAATGGTGTAGTGCAACAATAGGTATTTCCCAGTAGTATCCATGGCTAAGTACTTAAAGGGTTACTCAACCCCAAAATTAAAATGTAGTCATCCATTACATACCCCCATTGTTTTAAGGTATTTTGGATGAAAACCGGGAGAATTTGGATTTTCCTATTACCTGGCAAGTAATGAAGACTGATTGTAATGAACAGTCTGTCCTTAATCAGTGGTTCAATCTGATGTGCTTCTTGTGCTCCTTTTTCACCTTGAAATTGTTGTGAATTGTGCAAGAAGCCACAAAATATAATTTCACCATGGGCATGTTTTTTCCAGTGAGCCTGGATTGGTCACAGCAGACTGCATTAAAGCTAGCTAACATGCTTGTTTATATCAACTCTGCACATCCTCTCTAAGAACTAACTTCTTGATGTGCATCCTCTGAAGTTTTTTAAAACGCATTCCTAAACAAGGTTTCAGGAAGTGACCTTACTGTAGTGTGAAGTGATTCAGTCAGGATAACTTAAAAAATAAGTGGCAGGTGTGTTGGAACAGGATTGGAAATTAGCTCTGCAAAAAGAGCACCAGGAGCAGGGTTGCCTGTTTAAGGAATTTTGCAGAAAGCATGCCAAACCCATTTACTTCAACCATAATTGCTTAAATATACGTAAATTAATTAATAAAACATTCATGGACCTCCCATTTATGATGCACACAAGACACACTTCTGCTGCTATGTTGAACATCTTGTTCTTGTGGTATTTAGTTTCCATGCCATGAACTCTTTATCTGTCCTATGCTTTGGTTTGCTTCTGTGTGTGATGTGGTCTGACTGTCCCCTGCTGTGTTTGAAAACAGACCCTATGCTTACCTGTCTGTTACCTCACCTGAAGGTTTTTCTTTAACTTTTGTCTCAGTTTAATCTCCATGCGCATTCAGTCTTCTGTGATTTTAGTTAACACGCTGCTGATAAGGTCATTTAATCCTGCATACTCACCAGTGAGTAAAAGTAATGCCATAATTAATTGCATTACTTTTTATGGAGAGTAATCCATTACTTAAATCCAAATGTAAAGTGAATAAGCATCAGGCTGGAGGAAAGCCTGTTGCTGGATCCCACCACTCATCCCAATATGTGGATCTTTGTTGTAAATGCATGGCTAGTTTTGCTTTAACTTGTTTTTAGCCTTTTTCAGTATGAGCATATGAACGAGGCTTGGTGATTCTTTACCATGTGCTCTTCTGTCTTGACTCTTGACTCTGTTTATGTCCCATGTTCTTCTGTTTGTTACTCTCAAGGGGACATGTTCAGTTTTATCGAGGGTTAGTTTGGTTACGTAGGTTTGTTTACCCATTAAACCCATAGCCAAGAGAAAATATGTTTTTCTCTATAAGTCGTGGCCCTCAACATAGCATCTCGAGGCCACAAGGATGTCCTTACTTCAACAAAGTTTTTTCAGGAAAGTTTACATGGCAGAAACATTAGAAAGACTTTGATTAGTTTCTGAGAAAACAAGATTTTTTTTTTTACATCATTTTACATTTCAACTACTTGTGATTAAATATTTAAATACTTTGGGGGAAAAAGATTAAATACTAAGGAAGGGGTTAAGGGTTTGTCTGAATTTTGAGAATGTGAAGAACAATCATATGCTGACATACCATTTTTAAGCAAGCATAAAAATCAAAAACGTAAATACAAATGCCATAACCTGCAAATTATCTGATGTATTTGAAGTGTTCCCTATTTTGAGGCTATACCAAGCATGGTTTAACAGATTACTTTCACCCAACAAGACATGAGCCTCGAGTTCCTCTCACATGCATAAACATGAAGCTTGTAATATGGCCTTTAGTGGGAGGCATGCGTGAACAACTGCACCAACTGGCACACACTTTAAAGGAATAAATAAAAGCGTCTACAAAAAATTCTCCTTTGACAACGGTGTTTTACTAAATCATAATAGAAACCTGTATTAGTTAAATAAACAGAAAACTGCATCCTTGTGAACCATTCTCTAATGAGGTATACGACTTCCTGTCCAGCTATTTAACTGAACTCAATACTACATCCCACAATGCAATGCACTCAACTTTCACTGTGACAAGTAACACTGTATTTAGTTCTAAAATAAAATGGGATTAAAAATGGTAAATAATCTTATGTATTTTTGAGGTGATATCTGGCACTTACTGAATTAAAATAGCACTGCAAATATTTGAAACGGTGATGTATTTTATTCTGAACATACCAAAAGAAAATAGTGTCACAAATGTAATGAACTTTTCTTGCATTTTCCTTGATCCACAGCCTTCACAATGCCACTAATTCTCTAATTCTTTTTTGGACATGCAAGATACAAGTTACAACAATGTAAAACTAATCATGTTTGAAAGAGTTTTTTAGAACTAAAGAATGATAAATATGAAAGCAGCTCTGTGTCCTGACAGAACGTGTATGTGTACCATAGCTCAGCTGTTCTAAGTCAGCAGAAAAAGGGAACGCCAGCTTAAGCAACTCTAAATGTGTCTGTGTCTAGTTGTATAAGTTGGAACAAGAAAAGATCATGGTGTCCTCACTCAATACAAATTCAATGAATTATGTAGAGGCCTGTGCAGAACAAGTCCAGGTCATGTTAAATAAGGTAGAAAGAAAGGGAAAATATATTTTAACAACAAGATCATCTCAGCAACTCAGAAACAAAGTGACAAAGTTTGATTCTTGAAGTAAACATTTATGATAATTCCCAACCTTCTGAGCCGAGTGGATTATATGATATTATGTTTTAACTTATAGTCAAGTGGAACATACTGAAATGCATACAGAATCAAGTGTGCTCTGTTCATGGAGTGTGAAAGAGTAAAGTAAGATTGATGGATTGGTTACAGCTAATCCCCAGTGCTGTGAATGCTGGGCAAGGGAGAGGATAGTCTGTCCTGTGAGATATTGAGTTAAATGTCATTGGGTTCTACACACCCGCCTGCTTTGCTATAATCATCGAGAGCGTGTTTCTCTTACATCATAGAAAGCATAGACACATATAAGACTCCAAAGAGCTTTTCACACTGTGCTTAACCCCGGGTTAGGGGCTTTTAAAATTTGTTTTAACCCTGGGTAAAACACTGTTTCGCACATGTCAGTTTGAAAGGTTCCTATAACTGTTTTTAACCCAGGGCCATGACCCTACTTTTGTGGGGTTAATCCCACAATATAGCACCAAAGCTATACAATGTGAAATTAGTTTGTAGTAAACAAGTAGTATTGGAATGTAACAAGCTTCACAACTTTTAAATTAGCCAAACATTTTTAGACTTTTTGCTTTTTTACATGCTGTATTTGAAGAATTCATTAGGTGTCACTCACTGCAGATTACTGTTGAAAGTGGCAGAAAATGGCATTAAAAACACAACTTTTATTCCATTTTACACTAATTATAAATTACAATTCAGATTATCAATTAATAAATACACAGTTCTTTGAGTAATATTATGCAACCTGTTATGGCCTCTAAACACACACATTTCGATGGTTGAGTAACATCACCCTATATTTATTGCTTTTCTGACATTGTCAGACAACTTCTGACAATTTCTGACAACTTGCATGGTTACTCAAGTGGTATAGCATTGCACATGAGATGTGGATTGCTTGAGTACGAGTCCAGTGAAACATGAGTCACGATAAAAGAGCTCAAAGACTTGTACAGGCAAGTTAAAATAGCACGGTTGCTTAAGCAAATGGGACTTTATCTCATGTCTGCATTTGTTTTGGTTTATTGTATGTTATTTTCAAATGCAGTGAAACATAAAATTTGTAGCACCAACCAGTAGACGTTTATTGTATGAACTGCCTCAATGTCTATAACAACCAACATAATAAAAGTAGTCAGAATCACATTCATCATGGATAGACATGTTTGCACAGGACAAATTTATTTTATTTTGTTCTTAGCAGAAATACTTCAATTAATCAGGAAAATAATCATGGTTACGATTACAGCTTTACCCATGTTGCATTACTCTTTTTGCAGTAAAGAACTCAATGAGGTGATACTCAACTGAAGTGATTGACATCTTTAGTGATTATAGAGTAACAAAATGTTTTTTTTTTAAAACATAGTGCTTTACTGTAATAGAAGTCTGACATAGAGCTTGTCTCTTTGTGGGCTTGGCAGAAATGTGAGCGGGTGGCCATGAACACACTTCTGAGTTTTAAAATGACAAATTGGACACCATATGGTAGTAGTTCCCAACTCTGGCCCTCAAGGTCCACTTTTCTGCAGTGTTTAGTTAAACAAAGATTCATCATGTGAACAATACATTTATATAACTACATCTGAATTAGAAATAATGAAACAAAAACAAACAAAAAAACCTTATAATATAAGTATAAGTTATCAAAGTAAAAGTTAAAGTGCTTTTCAAAATGCCAACAACATACATATTTGTGACCCTGGACCACAAAGGTCATAAAGGTCTTTTTTTGTTTGTTTTACACATCATCAAAGTGGTAATATTACAGTAATAAATGTACAAAATATATTCATTTTAATTTACTTAATATCCTAAAGATGTTTTGCATAAAAGAAAAATCTGAAATTTTGACCCATACAATGTATTGTTGGGTATTGCTATAGATATACCCATGCTACTTATGACTGGTTTTTATGGTCCAGAGTCCAATATATACACAATGTAAGGCTTAATTCAAGGATTCAGAGAAAGAGAATTAAGGGCACAAAATCTGCATAAAGTGGTAAGGAAGGACCAAGTGTTAAAATAGCGCCACCTAGTGTATGTATGGCTCAGTAAGGGCAAGGGGATATTGGACCATCCTTTTGTTTGGGGTCCCTGCATATATGTTCGCTTGATGCCCAAACAGTTTGAAGACATAATACGGATACCACTAATAATAGCCTAATAATCCCTAACAAATGAAACAGAGAAGAGCACTTTGTACTTCTTATGATCTATAAAACTATGAAGTGTAAAGTAACATTAAATATAAACTATTATGAATGCTGGAAACAGTAAGCAAAGAAGGTGTAATGGATTATTGTTTGGAGGTGTATGCTTTTTGTGTACAGCAGTAGTCTGATAAATTGTGATGTTTGCATTTTTTTTAGGTGCTGCAGTGTTACAGTTGTGATTTAACATGCTGATTATGGGACAGCAATGGAGGGAGGTGGTGAGTTTGTGAAATCCACATACACAACTGACACTGACCGACCACAAGACGGCCCTCCATCCTCATTCTGACAAGGCGACTTAAAAGGGAAGTGGGCAGAAGAAAAAGGAGGGAGGGAAGGCAGAAAAATCTAATCTCAAATCCTCCAAAGCTCAGGAGGTGAAGGAGGTGTACTGATGGGAAATGACAGGCTCTGGCAAGAAGTCTCCTAATCATTTACACACACTATAAAAACTCAAATCACCATCACAATAATTATATGGCAGATATTTTCCACAATACTTTAGTAGGGCTACTATGAAAACAGTTTTTAGAATTTAAAATAATAATTTGGAATTTATTGCAGTTCACTTAAATAATACTGTAGTATGACAAATTGTTTTGGAACGTCATATAAGTTATTTCATATATTTCTTAATTAATTACAAGTAGCCTGTAATTAATTCTGTCAGAATGTCCCTATTAATGGAAATGAAAAGTTCAAAATTTGGTTTTGGGAGTCTCCGACTCCCAAGTGCATTTAACCTATCCAAGTGCATGGCAGTGAGAAGTAAACAACAACAACAATACGCACACACACCCGGAGCAGTGGGCAGCATTGGTATGGAATGGTGCCTTGCTCAAGGGTCTCACCTCAGTCATGGTACTAAAGGTGGAGAGAGCACTGGATATTCACGGTGCACTTTCAGATTTAAAACTTTGTAGGATGTTTTCATTCATTTAGAGCTGCATGAAAGGTCATTTTCAAACATAAACTAGTTTTTGTCATGACTCAAGTACACTGCTTCGTAAAATAATTTAAAAAGTATGTCATTAATTAAGCTTTAATAGACCATATTAGCTATTAGGAAATATTCTTTCAAGAAAAAGAAGGCAGAAGGAGGATGCTGCTCCATCTTTGAAGGTACCTATTGTGAGGACAGCCTTTAGGTCATTACTTTTTTCTTTGTGTACAAAAAGTATTGTCGCATGATGAAGATGGAGCATTCAGACAACATATTTCAGACCTTGACAGTGGTAATTGTTTGGCAGATAATTTCACTGCAGAGCCTTGCATATTTTTAAAGCAAATACACTGCCTTTTGGAATGTCCTACAATGGGGCCCACCAAAGGTGTGGGCCCCCATGCGGTGCGGGGTGTCCTGTATACCACTGCAAACGCAGTAATATTATAAAGTACAAATAGTTCAACAGGCAAACAGACCAGGATATACTGTCCACTAAGAAACCACTTCCATTTAACCATTTTAAAAATGGTATTTCTTCTTGCCTGACCATCCCAGGCCAATTTATCTTGAGGTATCCCTGAGAATCAAGGGCAATCAAGGCCCCAGGCTTCACCACATAATAGAGCTGTGGACTGGAAGGACCATCCTATCCAGTACATCATGGTCCTAGAGCACCCATATCCATGAATGGACATGCACCATTTCGGGAGCCTCTTTAGCTTGTCCTACAATAGTATGCATTATTTTTCAAACATGCACTGTGGGCCCTGTCACATCACGCCCTAATTAGATGGGACAGACATTTTAACAATGGACTAACAACATTATCATAAGAAGAAAAGCCAATCATTTTATTTTATTCATTTTTGAATAAAATTAAATACCATTTAATAATGCCATAAATAAATACAATAATAAACACCATTACCAAAGCAAAATTACATATGACACATGACAAACTCTTTCCCCCAGGGACAATAAGGTATTGCCTCCCTGAGTTCTTTGAGAGTACAACCCAAAGCTGGTAACTGGGGTGCTGTGTTATGTACTACCCCAATCCAGAGGTCCCTGTAATTAGAGTACGGGTCTAGAGAACTGTGTCACAAATGCAAAAGAGACCACAGAGCTCACTTTTACTTTCCAGCTGCCCTGGTCCCAGCTTAAAAGTTCCTGCTGTTAGAACCCTATAATTTAGTTTGTTTCATGGCAACTGCTATATATATTACACCTGTGTATGGCTGGGTATTGTTAAAAAATTCTGATACTTTGAGTTTGATACCTTTTTCGACACCAATTTTATGAAATCATTTTTAACAAAATTACATTATCTCAAAAACTTTTTCCCCCAGCTTGTTGACATTTATACTGCACATCTGCACCATACATTAACACAGAGACACCCAGAATTTATATTTTTTGCGGTTAAATATCGACAAATACTATTGAAAGTGTGCTTACTTGCGATACAGAAAGCGCAACTTAATGTAGACACAGAAATTACGTTAAATCGTGTAAATTATATAAACAACAAAGCTATGTTTCACCCTTCTGGTCAAACACAGTGGCTAGTGCTGCAGTCTTATTGGCTCACTGACTTTGATGAGATTAACCCTGGAATTAAAACTTCAGAGCCATTCAGCCCTTACGCTGACTCAATGCCCCTGGTTCCTCCTGCATGACACACTGCGTATGACAAAGACATTGATGCTTATGTTTTGGAACATCCAGAGTCGCCAAACAGTACCAGACCTCCCAGGAGCTCACTAATAACATTATCTAGGTCTATTTTAGACACGTATAGTCACCCTACAGAAGCTCCTAATCACTTTTGAGACATTGTTTATAGGTTATTAAAAAATAAGATCCAGCACAAAATCTTGACTTTAAGGGGTTGAATAAATTGGTACATTAATATTTAGAATCAATTAGATTTTGTCCCATAAACTTATTAAAATCTTTCACATGTGCATTAATAAACTTTCTATAAGTTTACAGACACCTCTGTTAATTTTCATGTCATTTTGTTATATTTTGTTGTAACCGTATCAACTGTAACCGTCCTTATACTCATTTTCTTGATGAGTAAGCTAGCCAATCAGAATGTACTGTCCTAATCTGAAAATCCTTTTGTCTAACACTTATCTTAGGAGACACTAAACACATATAGATTGAAAATAAAAGCAAGAAAAAGTTTCACCAGATTCTCACTTTATTGGCTAAATTCATGACTACTTTAAAAAAAGAAAGAAGTCCTTTTAACAGAAAAGAAGGTGAGCTTTGCAGTATACAAAGTGGCACACAGCCAAAAAAGAAAAAAAAAAAAAAAAAAAGGGAACAGTGCATTTCTGTGCAAACTGAAACAGCGATGGCACCCACTTTGCAGACATTCACACTTGGTATTCTTTGCATACTGTACATGATTTTCATCTTAAAAAAAAAAAAAAAAAAAAGAAAGCTAGCGACAAATAAAACAACCAAATTTCCACAGGCCAGGCTAAATACTACCTGAGTGTGCAGCTTGAAAAAGCAAAGGATGCATCAAAATAGGTATATGACAAAATGTGCAGGATGCCGTCAATAACTACTGTAAACAGACACGCACTTGGACGAAGTTTCACATTAAAGAGACTGGCAGTGATTTGCACATGTTCAAGAGCACAATCACCTCCTTTCAGATTGCTTTAGAGCTAAAGGGGAATGGAAAAGTCCGTCCCCACAGCGGGGGGTCAAAAGCTGGACCCTGAGGCTTGGTCTGAAGAAGGGCATTACATAGGTCCAATAAATGGCCTAAAAAGGATTATCACGTTATGGCTAAAGACATGAAGATATATTAGAAGGAAATCAACCAGAACATCTAAAAACGCAGTAAAAGGTGCGCAATTATAAGAGAAAGAGAGTGAATAAACAAGAAAAGAAGAGAAGAGAAAAAAAAAGAAAAAAAAAAAAAAAAAAAAAGGGAGAGAATCCCTCACATACAAACTCAAAACAAAACCCATTTTGTACAAATACATACTTTGTTTCACATACAAAAACCAACACACTCCATAAGGGCATTTCAGTCAAGCACACATTACGACCGCTCAGATTCCCAGCAGTCTCATCTTGATGGAGACAGCTAAAAAAGCCCTGCACTGATTTGGTGTTTGGAGTTGAAGAAAAGGAGAAGGAGAGGTAGAATGATGGAAAGGATGTATAGGCGTGTTGCAGTAGTTAATGTTATTTCTTTGCTTTGCCGCCCTTGGCTGCATTTCTTGGAGGAGTTACAGGTCTACCAGACCCAAATCCTCCTGCACTACCATATGACAGCATCTTCTTCTCCGCTGGTTTCAGAATCTAAAAGAAACAGAGAGCCTTATAAACCATTTATCTTGTAGAATATATAACAAGACTTTTAAGGAAACCTAATGAATATTAATATTTAATATTTTGTTATTGGGATTGCAAATATTCAACCCAATGCATGTTTTTTTCCATTTACACTAAACTCACATTTACAGTGCAATATGGAATTCAGTTTGTAATTTTGCTTTTGCCCAAAGGTGAGCCACTGACAACCCTAGTGGCTACTAAAAGAAAACATACAAACCTGAAATGAGCACATCAGAGTATCATCGACACTCATCATAGCACCTGCGTTGTCAAATTCTCCGCAGTAGTTGGGAGCTGAGAAAAGTGTGACTAACTGCCTCTTAGCGAAGAACTCATAGCCATCCTCCACCACCTGTTCAGAGAGCAGAAGATTATGTCACAAATGCCGCACAAAAATGCCATGTTGTTATCCGTTTTCAAAACGTTGCTTCATGAAGCTTAGAAAACTTTTGCGACTCATGTTTTGAACCAGCCAAACGAAATCGGTCTTTAATGCCATGTCAGCATCAGAGGTGGCAACGGATTTGTAAAAGGCATTTTTAATGCCGTTTTCAGTTTTTACTGCATTTGCACTTTTTTTAATCTGCAATCTTGATCATTGTGTGTGCTTCAAAACAGTGAATCATTTTGTGAAGCAATCTGAATCAGCAAAAAAACCCCAAAACTATATATTTCAGGTTTGCCACATTGATCACAGCTTATCAGGCAAACCAAACCAATTAATCTTTACTGAAAATGTTGAAAAACCTGCTCGTCAATCCAGTTAGGGTAACTTTGGCTACATAGATACATATACGCAATACAATGACACTACATTTAATAAACTACATTACTTACCTGGTGGGCCCTACATATGAGGTCCATGTCATGTTTGTGGAGGAACTTGGCCACAACATCAGACCCAAAGGTGAAAGAGACACCACGGTCATTTTCTCCCCAGCCCATGACATCTTTATCTGGGTCAGCCCAAAGCAGATCACACAGCAGACCCTGGTCAGGGACATCTGTGGGCCTCATCACACGGCGGATCTGTTCCATGGATTGCAGGTCTGGAGAAAGACCTAGGTAAAGGATCAATCCACTGGAATTTAGACATCTTTTAATATCATCCACACATGTAAGCACATCAAGAACCTAGCGTCCACCATTCCCTGACTCTATTTTACAAACCTTCCCATGGGATAAATGCACATTTTACAGGAAAATGAGATATTTTCTATATTTGTTCTGATACAATTCTCCAAATTGCTCCTTTCAGACAAGCATTCGATGATTTTGTAACAGCCTATAAAGAAAGCAGGAAAACTTGACTTACCTCCATGACAACAAAAAATCTTCTCATCTACAATAGCAGCGACTGGTAAGCAATTGAAACAGTCTGTGAATGTCTTCCAAAGCTTGATGTTATACCGTCTTTTACCTGTTAAAAAAAAAGAGAAACACAAGAATGTTCAGACTGCAAAATGGAGACATCCATTCAGGTTGCTTGGTCCTTTAGGTCCAAAACAATGCTATGCATTTTGCTAAAATGCACTCATTGCACATTCAAAGTAAAAAACATTTAATTTAAAGATCAGGATAATGGATTTTCTCTTCTGAGAAACATCTAACAATCTACTGTAGTCTCTGCAGTACCAAATGAAAAAAGTAAAGATATTAAGGCAAAATAAGAAGAACATCCACATCTCCATTTTCCATCACCCCCAGATCGACTATGCTGCAATTACTGTGAACTGAGCAGCCCTGAAACACTGAAAACACCAGATCGCAATCTGCTCTGTTCTGATGAGACAGTATCCCCCTCCTCCCACACATCTACCCCATGGTAAACATACTGAATAGATATAAATGGTACAACCTAAGCCAATTTTACAGACTTAATATATGGTCATACACAGTAAGACCATCCGACCATGACCTTGCCCTCCACCCCTATAAGTATACTTACATTCATCATAAAATCCATATATCCTGTTGATGGAGGCACATTCATGGTTTCCTCTGAGAAGAAAGAAGTTCTCTGGATATTTGACCTTGTAGGCAAGCAGCAGGCAGATAGTCTCCAGTGACTGCTTGCCTCGGTCTACATAGTCTCCCAGAAACAGATAGTTACTCTCTGGAGGATATCCTCCATACTCAAAAAGCCTGAGCAGGTCATAGTACTGACCATGAACGTCACCTGCAGAAGGAAATACAGTTCATTTTTTTTTTTAAATTTTGTTGTTTTTTAATAGAACAAAACTAAGCATAACGGTTATCAGAAATTTACCACAAATCTTGAGTGGTGCCTCCAGTTCCAACAGTATCGGCTGACTAAGGAAGATTTCTCGAGATTTCAGACAGAGTCCACGAATCTCTTGTTCAGTCAACTGAACATTTTTACCAGGCCTGGAGCCCTTCACTGAAAATTGAGAGAGAAAAAAAAGCATTCATAAAAGCTTTAGGAATACACATATCTGTATGCGTTTAACGTAGTCGTGAAGTGTATTATTGCATGGCAAAAACCAGACAACAGGGCCATGAAACAGAAGCGCTTATAAGACTGACGTTATAATATAATAATCATCAAATATTAAACAAATGTGGTGTGACACTAGGCCTATACTAATGTAATGCAAAATTTTAGATGAACTAAACAGGCATGGTATTTTTTGATGCTGCATAATTTTCAAAAACACGAAAAAGCTAATCAAATAGCATGTTTGCACAATATCAGTTATGACCTTAAATCATTCTTTTGCAGACAGCTACACGTCTGTCTCTATATAATACATATACACACACAAATACAGACTAGGTTGTGCTTGTAGGTGTACACCATGAAATCCCTCCTTACATTTGTAAGAAGCCATTTCACCCAGATATATACGTCGCTTTGTTGAATCTCGGGATACTGACTGTTTCTCTGGCAATCTGAGCTTCTAACAGCAGCTTGTAGTGATGTGACACCTTTACCAAAAACCATTGCATGAATTATCAAAGATGTGACTTGAGTGAAGAGCTAATAAGAGAGATATTTAGCAATTTCAATATCTAGTCCTGTATGTGATCTAGTATCTACAAAGCCTTGACCTGGACATAGCACTATAGTTTGATATCCCTTAGTTTTCCACACCAATTACATAATCGATTTGGATGTTTTAACACAGATTTGCATTGAACCCTGAATAGCCTATGCGGGTTATAGTATATGTTTATTTAATTGCCTGATTATTTAATATCGAATAACACCGATTTTTTTTATATACTTTTATAAGCCTTGCGTTTTATATACACATTTTATATGCTTTGGGCAGTAGTGGACCTGCACTTATTTCTCATCTCTCAAGGTTTACCTCCTCCAACCAGTAAAGAGCCAGATAGCAATAACTGTCTAAATGCCGTCTTCCGTTCTTCTTTAACTAGTTGGATGGTGGCAATGTTGGACATTGAAGAACGCAGGCAAGGGTTCATTGATTGTATTTCCTGTTATCAACTGTTGATGCATTTTTTTCAGGGGCACGCCTCCCTTACATAACATTTCCCCGTTGAATGTGAGCATTAAAGGGTAATAATCAGGGGGCAAAATTTAGCACGACCTGTGACATCTTCCTAATGGCGTTCTGTTTCTATACGAGACTGATGCACTGCGCATGCGCTGAAGTTTTGTTCGGGTTACGTTAAAAAAATGCGAAGGAAAATTAAAATATGATTAATAGTGTTCCGTATTATAGTACAAGTTACACCTAATACTAATACTAACGTTACATAGCAACATATACCTTCGATTGCAGACGAAACGAACACGAAATGAACCCTAATAAAAACAAACGTTTCAGACACATAACCATTTTTTTACACGATAAAACGACACAGTTTGTATTAAGTAAGGTTTAACGTTTATTACCCTCCAAAAGGCGCTGGATGATCGAATCGATGTTTAACTTGTCCGAATCAGCCATTTTGTCGCTCGCTGGAGATTAGCCGGCTAACAGAGGCAGGAACAAGACGACCCAGGAAACCGCCCGATACAATTACACGACAATAACTTAAAAACAAACCTCTATTTAAAAAAGTCACACTACGGATGGTATTCCTGAGTTCATATAATGATATTATTGCCGCGAATGGTCCCTTGGTAGTTCGTTGTCTGAGGAAAACTAGCACCACGACCGCTGTCGGTTGAAGGAAACGCCGAAGGGGCGGAGTAGACACTAAAGTGCGTATCTGATTGGATATTCTCGGTTTATGACGACCGCTTCAAATGCAGATCCGAAAAGCCAATAGGATATTTTGTGTGTCAATCTTTTCTATATTTAATTGTTAACAAGCAAATTAAAACCACATTAATCAGTGTGTAAGCTCAGATTCACCTTATAAACGTGAAACGCTGTTAATCCTTGTCATTGTAGCGATATAAAACATTTCTCATGTTGGATGTATTATATCGTTTATTAAAACCGATTGCTAATTCTTCATAAAAATGTACTACTTAATAATACATTCGAAATATACATGAAATACAATGCGTTTGTTCTTCCAACCTACGGAAGTAACCAAAGATTGAAATGACGTAATGACGCAATATTTCATCTAATGACGCGATCAGAAAGCGACAGTTCGAATCGTCTGATTCATTCTAAAGTGGCAGAATGTGCCTCTGCTTATGCGGAAATTTCACCAACATTAAATGGAATAGATCACTCACGATTTATTATGGATTTTGTTTTTGAATAGATAACCTCTTTGACAATGAAGTTGGTTCATAAAGACATCGAGAAGGATAATGCCGGGTGAGTGCTTTCTGTACACCACTTTTGGGCATCATGTGCGCATTGTGAGTGCTGTGGAAGTATCGCAATGCAGTGGTGGTACGACAACAGCTGGGTACTTTGGTACGAATTAAATAACGTTAGTGTAATCCTTACTTGTTTGTCGAACTGACTTGAAAAGCGCCTGTAATACGTCATATGCTGTCACTGTTAACCCAGTGCTTTGATGGCAAACTTGGCATGATTGTTTCACTAACACAACATTACCAATCCCGTAAATGCGTTTCCCTTTTACTGAAGCGCCGTCTGTTGACTAATTGTGGCTAGTAGTTATTTTATTTGGGGAAAAGTAATATTTCAAGTAATTCATTTTAATCCAGACACGCACGCGAAGTGTTGCTAATTTTCCACCACCCGCTGACTCATAACATCCATGTTGATGTTGGATTAAGGTCAGATTTAATATAAAAATAGGAATCAATAAAATAGATTAGATGTTGAAATAATCTGTATTGTGTTCGTGGCATTTTAATTAAGTAGATGTCATAATTTCAGTATTATTCCATTTAGTCAATTTAAAAAATAAAACTGAATAAATAAATAAAAAATAGCTGAGCGAGTGCAGTCCCAAGAGTGAACTGACTTGTCTTGCCTTTACAGTTAATGAGCAAATTAGGCAGCACAACAGTGAATATTTATGTCTTTTGTTTCTTCAGTCAGGTGACACTAATACCTGAGGAAGCGGAGGATATGTGGCACACCTACAATCTGCTGCAGGTGGGCGACAGCCTCAGAGCATCAACCATCAGGTCTGTTTTTTGCTTTTTGCACCATACTGGCCACCATCTTTTTACAGTTTTGCTTTACTCTGTTGTTTTTTACTCAATGAAAACAATGTGATGTGACAAACAGGAAAGTGCAGACAGAGTCCTCTACAGGCAGCGTGGGCAGTTCACGTGTGCGCACCACACTAACTTTATGTGTGGAGACGATAGACTTTGATTCCCAGGCCTGTCAGCTCAGAGTCAAAGGAACGAATATCCAGGAGAACCAGTATGTGAAGGTAAGACTGCATTTAGAAATGTATAGAGTGCATTTTAAAATACTTAACCTAAATTTTTGTTTAAATGTTTGTTAAAAAAAAGTTTGAATATTAGGGATAGTTATTTATATTGACCCTTTATATTGAATATTTTATTTTAGCCTGAATGTGAATGCCTTTTTTCTCCTGTGGCATATGTAGATGGGTGCCTATCATACCATCGAACTGGAGCTCAACAGGAAGTTCACTCTTGCCAAAAAGGTCTGGGACAGCGTGGTGTTGGACAGAATTGGTAATGTGTTGGTGTGTTTTGGTGTATTTTCTGACTAAAATAACAATTTCAAATAGAATGTAACAAACTGATGAAAAAATGTTAATGACAAATTCTGTTCTTTTTTTTCATTTGAAACACAACATGATTTCAAGCAGTGAAAATGGATGGTTAGCACATATTTCAAGCTATATATGTATAATTTTCTTTATTTGTTTGTAATTTGTACCCATCTGTTTACTTACTTCACTTGAGACACATCTTGTATCTGGGATATTTACGCAATAATTTCCATTCCAAACTAAAATTAAAATAGATAGCTGCCATGGTAAAAAGGCTAGTTTAATGCTTGTCTAATGAGAAGTGTGACTAAGACCTGGAAAGCAAGTAGGTGCTTTTTTATTATTATTGTGATTATGAGTTATTATGTTAGCATTTACAGGCACTTTAAGGAAGCTATGTGAAGAAACATAATGCGTGCCTTCACCTTATTATGTGTGAGAAATGGTGCCGAATTTTGTAGTGGTACTTCACAGGGTATGTTAATGTCTTGACAACAGCAGTCACCTTTCACTTTCACCGTATGGCAGTGAAATGTTAATGAATCCGATCCAGCTCATCACTAGTTTATTTGAACCCTGATTCTGCATTCATCTATAGAGCAGGCATGTGACCCCGCTCAGAAAGCAGATGTGGCTGCTGTTGTGATGCAGGAAGGTCTGGCCAATCTAGTTCTCGTGACACCAGCCATGACCTTACTAAGGGCCAAGGTTGAGGTCACCATCCCCCGCAAGAGGAAAGGCAGTTGTACTCAACATGATAAGGTGAGCCAATAAAACCTTGTGACGATAATGACAGTGCATTTAGGTGTTTAACCGTTATATTGAACAATAGATGCATCTTTAAAAAAAACTGTAATCCATTAGAAATACCATAGATATACAAAAGTGCATGCAACTATTATTTCTGCATATGCTTGTCAGTTTATGCACGTTTTTCGAAATATTCATGCTGCAGCGACACGTTGTTCTCTTTCAGGCATTAGAGAGATTTTACGAGGCTGTCATGCAGGGCATTCTTAGACACTTCAGTTTTGATGGTAATGGTTTTGATTTATTCACATAATAAGTATGGATAATGGCCAAAACTATACTGATATTTTTGTTGCACTTATGTGCTTTTCAGTGGTGAAGTGTATTCTGGTGGCCAGTCCTGGATTTGTAAAAGATCAGTTCATCTCGTACCTGTTTAAAGAGGCTGTGAGGCAAGACTGTAAAATTCTCCTGGAGAACAGATCCAAATTCATGGTGGTGCACTCCTCGTCTGGACACAAGTATTCACTCAAAGGTCAATATTCTGTTTATTTTTCAAAGGTGGAGATATAGAGGACTTTCATAACTGACTTGTAGGAATGCCAGATTTTATTGGGATTGAGGAAAACGTGAATAAAATGTACAGTTCAAGGTATAGAGTAGCGTTACATAATGTAAAGTCACCTAATGAAAAGTCTGACTCGTAAAAAACTATAAAATGCATCGAAACACAAAAAGTTTAATTATAACATTTATTGTACATTTCTGAAAGTGTAGGCAAAATAAAACAAAAACATTATAATGGTACCTGTATACAGATTATGTTAAAATTATGATTTTATGCATTGCTTTAAATCTTACATGTATCATTGTGTGGCGACCCTTCATATGGATGTAATTTGTACAATTTCTGTGCAAATTACTAACCTTAAGCATGCATAAAAATATTAAATAATTGAAAATGCTTGATACATATGAATAATTGAAAGAGCAAAAACAAGTACGTAATGAAAGGGATATTATGTTATTAGAATTTCACATTTATATATCTGCATTTTTTTCTTCATTGTTGTTTTAATGTGACAATACAAATGTGAGATTTTAATTCTACAGAAGTGCTGTGTGATCCAGCAGTCACAGCCCGACTGTCTGACACCAAGGTGACTAAATACGGATTTATACATTTGCGAATCTAACTTGTAGCATTGCCTTCACAATGTGATGTTTTTTTTCTGCTGTAGGCAGCTGGAGAGGTTAAAGCTTTGGAGGACTTCTACAAGATGCTTCAACAGGAGCCTGATCGAGCTTTCTATGGGTGAGCAGAATCACTACTATTTAAATAAGTCATTTCTGTCAGTATCACACACCAGGAAAAAAAAAAGCATCTGTAACACTTTATTTTAATGGTTCATTTGAGACATTCCACTAACTGTAAGCAATTTTGTCAATTACCAACCTGAGTATTAGAAGACTGTCTGTTTAAACAATTTAATGGCCCCAAGAGACATGTTAAGTGACTTTGCAAATATTGTTTAATTATTCTATTAATACTCCAATAAGAGTTAGTTAACATGTAGTAGCAGAGCTGTTTTCTAATAGTTAGACTTTGACATTAATTGTAACTAAAATATTTGTGTTATGTAACAGTTTCTTGAACCGTATAAAAAACACCGTATATTTAAAAAAAGCTTTTGCTCTACAGATTGGCTCATGTGGAAAGAGCGAGTGAAGCTTTAGCCATTGACATCCTGCTCATCAGCGACAAATTATTCAGGTACATTTAAGAAAGTAATCAAATCCAGAAGGAATGGTCTATTCTATTTTAATTGTGCACTTCAGATAAAATTGTATTTAATTTTTTTTTTTCTCCATGACAGACATCAAGACATAGCCACTCGCAGCCGATATGTTCGGCTTGTAGACAACGTGAAGGAAAATGGAGGAAATGTCAGGTATTCAAATGATTGCGTAGTGTCAAGTTCTTATGTTATCCGTGTTATGCTCAATATTTTAGCTTTTTTTTTTTTCGTTTAATCATATTTTTTAGAATATTTTCAAGCCTGCACGTATCTGGAGAACGTAAGTTTCTGTTCTGTACTTTATATGTAGTATGTTGGATCGGCATGAGACTGACATGGTGTGATTTATCTCTGTAGAGTTGAATCAGCTGAGTGGAGTGGCGGCCATCTTGAGGTTCCCAATCGCTGATGTGTCTGAAGCTGAGGAGGACAGCAGCTCTGATGAAGACTAACATAATGCTCTCATGCAAAAGGATTTGGTATGAAAGACCGGAAATTCTTCTCAGTTAGGACTACATGAAATGAGACTCTATTATGGCCTTAATAAAGGATATGAAATCAGTTGAAACGTCATAAAACACTGGGAGAATTATGATTTTTTTTAACGATTAAGCAGAAAAGCAGAGCTCTGAAGAATGATAAAATGCATTGAAAGTCATTTCTTTATTAATACCTGTGTGCAAAGTGGGTCTTCTGCAGTCATTGAAACCACATTTATTTTTAAAAATAATAGCAAATTAATCTGAGTTTTAAGGTATTACAAAGCTGTGGATGATTTGCATGGGTTTGTACAGAAGTACTTAAACTGCAACGCACCGTTTTCAGAGAAGAGCATTTGCAAATGAAAAACGACCAAACTAAGGAAGAAAATGGCCTGGTTTCGATAACAATCACTAGGAGGCGTTCTCAAACCTGTCTCGTTGGGTGTGTATGTTCAACTGTTTTTCTATATGCACTACTCCAAACACCCATTTGCTCCAATTTTGAAATTCATTCTCTGAGTTGACAGGAGTATATTCAGAAATTTCTATGCATGTTTGACCAATCATCATCATCATTACAGTTTCGTACTCGCGGAAATAGTCACAGGTGCAAAGCAGAAACACTAAGCTATGAAATCTATTTACAATATCACACACATTTTAGTCTCCAGTAGCAATACACATGCAAGTTACCTAGCCATGCAGGAGCTTCCAGACAATATGTAGCTTAGATTTAAAGTAGCTGCATCGTTGACAATGACCCATGTTTTATGTGTTTAAGTCATGTAGGAAAGATCCCTTTTTACGAAGTTAATGCACATAAATGGCACCACAAAGCCCTGCGTTTTCAAGTTAGGGGTATGTTGGTTTAAAAATAAAAAAACACGTTAAATACAATAGATGCATAATCTACATTTATTTTATTTACAATAGAAATAGCAGAGGTGCATGTACAAAATATTATTGTACTGTGCAATTACAATAGAATATATAATATTCAGTTTACAGCATCTTCATAACCTGATGTGCATTCCACACTCAGCATTTTGTAGAAGTATAGTTAAAAAAATCTTGCTTTATTTCTTTAAGTAGATATGGTTTATTGCTGTATTGCTCTGACTGTGACTTGCACATTTATAGCTTATTAATGCACAATGTTCTTCTAAAGCTAATCTGAATAAATGACAGATGTACAGTTTCAAATAGCATTTTATTGCTAATTTTTGTTAGCCTAGTATTATTATTAGTCACCTATTCAGACTATAAATCAACAGATACTCACTAAACCCATCGTGTGTCATCATGATCACATTCACTTCTCCCATTCATCCCACACTTTAAGAGCTCAATGAAAACATATTGAGTTTAAGGGAGGCAAAAGCGTCACAGTCTCCTTTCCCTCCTGTAAGAAAGCATCCTTGATGGACAGTATCTGTGACATGTTATTCATTAGAATGGACAATACTTTCCACTTGGTTTCTGAGTTTGAATAAAAAGCATAGAAAACGCATCAAATACTCCTAATTTGTAAGCTGGTTAAGTTTACATACTGGGTACAATTAGGGATGTACTGTAGAATTAGATACTTAATAAGCACTAATATGTTAATAATAGGCAGTAGGAATTGAACACATCACTCATTGCAGTAGCTCTGATCACAATAAATACATTGCCTTGCAAATGTTGAAATAAGACGTCTCTCTTAAATTCAAATGTATTTGTATACACGTAGTTGCAGTTTCACTTCAGGAGCAGGCTAACAGTACAGGCAGTGGACACAGAAGATAATTTTTACTGGGCATGTGTCAACAGTGGATCATTTGGAGTATACTTTAAAACGCTGTGCATTTGGTTGTATTTAGCATTTGTGTCAAAAATTTAACTATACTTAAAATGGGCTTAAAGGGCTGGTTTCCCGGTTTGGAATTAGATTAAGCCAGGACTAGACCTTTGCTAATTTAGGACATTTAAGAATTTTTAGAAACATGTCTTACAAAAA
>JAUYWG010000046.1:5872452-5904663 GCA_034779775.1 Enteromius afrohamiltoni | reverse complement strand
ATGTTGAAAATTTTAAATATAAATGCATACTATCAGATGTAGACTGATTTCTACTTATGTACTTAGATGGTGTACTTAGAGAGAGACTTTCAAAGACCTTCAAGTCCAGCATGTTTAATTCAAGTAACATTTTATGCTGATATACATTTCATATAGGCATATGTAGCACCATGTAAACCAAAAGCACCAGATTTGTTAACGTTAGTGCCATCCAGAATACAATCATCTGAATCTGATTTCCGAAACTTAAGTGCATTATCTTACTTCCGAAGGATAAAGTGCATTATTTCACATTTCATTCTTCCATAATCAGTTTTTTCACTTTTCAATCATCAAAAATTGTACACCTTTTTTTGAAGAGCTCTTACTTTTTGATGGATCTGTACCATGGTATTCTGTGTTTCTCATCCCTAAAATGGTTTGTACATCTGTCTTGTATGGCAGACAGCAGGAAAAATAGTGCTAAGTGCAACTAACCATATGATTGTGCATGTGGAAAATAGTAAAATATTAGATTATCAACTTTTAAAAACTAACAGACTCCTTCACTATCCTTTGTTGTTGAAATCCAAGGTTGTGTGCAATTAACATGTGTAGTGCAAATTCATGCCTCTTGGTAGCTGTAAATACTTCAAAGAATGTACCAGGACATTAACAACTGATATCAGCACTTTATGATAATACACTTTGGACTTCAATAATGCAGTTCTTAAAATGTCAAGATGACTTATCTGGAAGTTCATTAATCGGGACAGTGATATCCTTTTAACCATGTTAAATCCTCCAGCATGCCCCAGTGCAAGTACATAATCGACAGGATGACCATGATGTGCATAATCTGGTGACTATTAAACCAGTAGTCAAACCGTCCAGGGCTGAAACGCTCTGGAAGGCGGGAAATATTGACTATTCCTCCTATAAACGCAAGAGTATCCATAGTGAGGTAGAGGCGAAGGGATGCAGGGCTTCCTCTACCTGCCCCAGTCAGACGCAACACAAAGAGAATGAAGCGGAACATCGCCTGCCAGGCGAAAGATTGCAGCCGGTGCACGTTACTCTGTGCAGTGACGGCGCAGTGAACACCGTAGCCAGAGAGGAGGAGATATGCCAGCATCGCCACGCGGCGGGAGATTGGGTAACATAACAAAGTTATATGAATGATAGGCAGAGCACCTGCAAAAAAAAAAAAAAAGCACATGGAATTCATTAAACCCTGGCCCTAGAAAGAAGCAACAATGTTTCCTCCTTAAAGGTGCCATAGAATGGAAAACAGTATTTACCTTGGCTTAGTTAAATAATGAGAGTTCTGTAAATGGAAATGACATACCGTAAGCCTCAAACACCATTGCTTCCTCCTTGTGTAAATCTTGTGAATAAAAAAGACCACTGAAAAGTAGGTGAATCAGAACATAACATCAACTGCTATGTAACAGCCTGACTAATATCACTGTAAGACAGAACATTATTAGCATGACCTTTCCAAAAAAGCCAATAACAGACCATTTAATTCTAGTGAGAAATCCTATGTGCATATAGCCTAGAACATGTAGAATTTTTGCCCTTACCTAAGGCACATGCCTTCTATGTAGATATCAAAGGAAAATTTACAAATTTTGTATCAATGCATTCTATGGCACCTTTAAAAAAATAGCTAAAACCAGCTTAAGTTGGTTGGCTGGTTTTAGTTTCTAATGGTCTCCCAGCCTGGCTGAGCTGGTCAAGAATGAATATGACTCCCCCTCAGAATGTGATTTGAGGGCCCCTTTAGAAATACAAATGATTTGTTTCAAATCTAGTGTTCTGTAGTAGTCCATCATACTATTTCATCCCTTCTTGTGGCACATATTAAAATCCTTAAACATATATGGGATATATAAAGTGAAGACATATTAAAGTCAGCTATAACTATTTTGTAAATGCATGTTATGCTTGCATTGTGAGTACTCTATCTTAACCAAACTTGACCTTCATGTCCTGGTGAAAACAACAGACTTCTTTCTGATATTTGATCATTTTTTGGTAATGCGCTGCACTTGTATATGCATGCCACAATACAGAAGAAAATTAAATTTCAGCGACCCTACATAAGACAAGCTGTTAAAAATCGAAAATATATGATGGATGGATATTTGCATAGCTGTATTGCATAAATATATCTGTGTAAGGAACGAATAGGTTACTTCCATAACCCAGGTTCCCTGAGACACGGGAACGAGTACTGCGTCTGCTAAGGCGCTATAGGGAAAAACTTTTTTCCCCCTAACTAAAGCCTATTTATCACGCAGTAAAACTGCACAGCCATTGGTATTTTTTTTAAACCAGTCGGCTAGCCGCCGTGCTGCAGCAACCAATGGCTGGCTCTTGCCGAAGCTAGTCTGAGGGGGGCAGGACCGTCTTTATAGTGGCTGAACCGCCACTTACAGAGTACTTGTTCCCTTTTGACACTTCACATGTACTGCGTCTGCTAAGAAACTATGGGAACAGTATCAACACACCGCGCTGTAGGCGAAGAACAATAGCCAGTGACAACGAGCCCAGGCGAAAGCCGGGGCATATAGTTACATAAGCATGCAGAGAACAATGCCCCGCATAATATATTCATACTGTCCTTAGCATTAATGCGTGCTGAGCTCGCGGCTTGGGCATGTGATGGCCAAGCACAGTGAGAGGCTTACAAGAAAAAGGCCCATAAGCCTAAGCTCCTGGTTTGGGCGGCTGGTGGAAGAATAGAGAAGGGCTCGCGAGCCCGAGCTCTCGCCCAGAGCGCATCAGCGGTATGGAGGGGAGCAAGTATACTTTAACAGCCTGAGAGGCCCCTAGCTGAATGAGCGTTTTCTCCTTTGGGGCAGTCCTGGCCCATAGAGGAGTAAGCTAGAAAATAGCGTCTGAACCCTTTTAAAGAGCCTTTGCTTTGAGACCGGTAACCCTTAGGAACGGACACCTAAGCAGATAAAGAGCTGGTCAGACCACCTAAAGGTTGCCGACAGCTAAATGTGGGCTCTTAATGCCCTGAAAGGGCAGAGAGGGTTAAGTCATGGCCCTCGTTCGGAGGTAGCGTGAGCCTAGGAACGAGCCTTGGTTTCAGGATGAAATGAGTCATTTGACTCGAAATCCAGGCGGGGCTAACAGACAGAGCTTGCAGATCGCCTATTCCCTTGACTGATGCCAAATCCAGCAGCAAAACAACTTTCAGCGTCAGCACTCTCACGGCAGCCGTTTGAAGGGGTTCAAAGGGCGCGCATCTGAGGGCTTCTAGCACGGTGGGCAGGTCCCACATGGGGATGGGGATAGAGCGAGGACGAAAGGGCCTGAAGCAGGTCGTGCCTTTTTTGCTGCATGGACGATCTTTACAGACCCATTTATTGCAGCTATATAGTGTATCATGCCCTGAACATTGCGAGGCAGAGAATATAAACAGGGTAGTTTGTGAGGGTCCGGCCGTGGTGAGCAGGGCCGTAGCAGCCAATTTAAAAGTGGGGGGGGACCATATAGTGATGTGACCCAAGGATGTTCATATAGTACAGTGGTTTTCAACCTGTGGGCCACGGCAGGGGGGCCGCCAATTATTATTAATAGAAATTGTAATATTGTTAATATAATAAAAAATGTCTAGTTTGCTGATCCGTTATGTATATTTTCTGTTTATTCAAAACATTACCAGTTTATTCAATAAAGACAATTAACAGCTTTGTTTCCGAGTACTTAGTTAACCTGACATAAAAAGCGGGATTGTTTAAATTCTTTTGCAGTGGGCAATGGAAACATATGTGTTTGGCTTTGTGTGCTGTGAGTTAAAAAAGGTTGGGAACCACTGATATAGTATAATAAATTCTAAATAAATGAACGATGGGCATTTTACCACACCTACACCTAAACTTTGAACATGCACTGAATTCAGCGCAACGTGACGATGTACACAGAACAGGTTCTGTTGTCTGGCGACGTTAAATCATAACATGGTAACTTGTGATTTGTGTCATCGCAACATTCTGTAACACATACTCACATTGTGTGTTTGAAAAAAGGATGTAATAGTCCTCTGCTTTTTTCTAGGGTGCATTTTACCCCAGACAGCCCAGAGGGTGAACTAACAAATCTAATGAACAAATCGGAGAATACGGGCAAAAAAATTGGCGCTAGGTCAAAAAAAGTGAGGGGGAAAGAATCCCCCCCCCCCCGGTTGCTACGCCACTGGTGGTGAGACTAACCCCGCTCTGTATTTATTTATAGCTTTTATTCACAGAGGGGAATAAAGCACCTTGAAATACAGTCGAGAAAGGGGGAGCGCGAGAGCTTTGCTGGCGTGCGAGCCCTAAACCGAAATATTCGTATTGCTCTGACAGCAGAGAAGGATAAGCCACTCGAAAGGGTCTTATTTACTCCTGCATAATAACCCGCAGAACAAAAGATGAACCCATAGCTCTGCTGTCTCAGTCTTTGAACTCTGTGGGAGACTTTGAAACAGGAGCGGGGTATTACTGAAGAGTTTTAGGTCTTACTTGATAAAAGACTTTCTCTGCACTGTATGCAATAGTAATATTGTTTAGTCCTATTCATAGCTTACCTAGAGTGTTGACGAGACAGACACCAAACATGTCGAAGCACAGCAGTGTGTCATAAATAGGTGCTCCACCTTCATGGTTCATAAAGAGATGATAGAAGACTGAAAAGATAGTAGGAGACAGACAAGCCAAATAATGCACCACTCCTATCCACCACTCATCAACTTCAGCCCATGGGATACTCAAAGGCAAAAACAGCAAAAAAAGGATGAAGGGTATACCTGATGAAAAAACAGAGAAGAAAATGTGTTACGATATGAGACTGCTTTGATATGAGTAAAATTAATAACTGTGGTAAGAGCTGATACAATGAGCAATCTCAACCAAGTATAATTTGGAGAAGTACATTTCTTGATAATATTCCAGTTATATCCTTTTGCTACTGCGATAGGATGCCACAATTTGCAAAAGTTTGTGAAATTTTATCCCTGAAACATATACCATAGTTAAGTCCAGTGCGGAGTGACTGGGTGAGGACAATAATATGTAAAAGTTGTTAATGCTCTGCTGATTCAGAAGCTTAAGGTATTCAAACTTCCACTGGCATTAATATAAGAAAAGGAAAAAAGGTGGGAGCTTCATGGAACGCTAAGTGTCAAATGAAGTAGAAGAGCGTATTCTGTGGAGTGTGAATCATGCTGTTCGGTAGTTTGATGGTCGATGGTTTTGGTGGATTCCAGGAGAATATCCGCTTGACTGCACTTTGATAACTATAAAGTTGGGTTGGAGAATGGGAAATTGCATGGGGCTGTTTTTCAGGGGTTGGTCTATGCCTCTTATATCCAGTGAATGGAAGTCGTAATTCTTCAGCAGACCAAGATATATTACATAATGCAATGCTTCTAGGAACTGTTGGGAAAAGTCCTTATATGTTGGTTTACAAAACAAGTTCTAAAAAGATATAGCTGGGTGAGTTTGGGTTGAAAATTCTATCTGGTCCACACAGAGGCCTGACCTCAAACCCATCAAGCATCCTTAGGATGAACTGGAGATTGCAAGGTGGGCTTTCTCATCCAAAATCAATGCCTGACCTCACAAATGCATGAAAAAAAAAATATTGAAATCTTGTGGAAAGCTTTCTTAGAAGCGTGTAAGAGTCAGGAGTCCCAATACATTTGACCAAACATTGAACCTTGAGGCGTTTTTGGCTTGTAAAGTGTGATATAGTAGAATATGGAGCTCAATTTATAAATGTAGACTGAAACATTCCTCAGCTCGATGTATCATATTTAATATATTTTAAAATGATTAAAAACATGTATGGATAATCAGGGAAATGTTAAAGTTACTTAAGTGCAGTAATTGTTCATTTTGTAATACTATATGTCTAAAAAATATATTTTTAAGTTTACTTTGTAAGGATTTCACAGCAAAAAATATGTTTTTAGAACTTTATAACTACACTAATTAGAAAAAAACAACAACTTCTAAATATGGTCTATACAATCTTTACTTTTACAAATCACAGCAATTACACAGCATCACTTCCAAGACAGCAATTCCCTAACAAGGATTAGATGTAATCTCATGTAATGCTATTTACGCACCCTTCTGAAGAGTGTCACTGTGTGAATAGTGGAGAAAGTAACCCTAAATTACACATTCAGAAGGTTCTCCTCTTCTTTACGATAACCACTGGATTTCCTGGTTTCTCATTAGTGGAATAATGCAGTATAATGCAATCTAAATGTAATTTTTACATCCACTTAATTTAAACCTCCCTTACTTTACAGAATGTTAAAGAAAAAAATAATTCCAGATATTATGGTGCAAATTATGGAGGATATTTTTCATACCATGTGTATAGATGTTCCCAAATTCATTGTGCAGATAGAACAAACTTCGCAGACAGTCTCTATAAGTGGATATAGGCCGGTATCCTGTCAGGACATACTTATTGAACTGAAGATGTGGCGGTGAATTCTTAAAATCCAGAAGTTTAGGCCGAGTAAAATAATCCATTGCCGAAAAAGTATGATAAAATATGGTCAGGTCTCCTTGACCTCCCTCCTCACCTTCCCTTGGGAGGAAAGCCTGCAGTCTCTTCAAATGCTTTAAATTAAGCTATAAATACATAGTTTCTAAAAACATTAGGAAACTTTCTGGCACCAGATAGCCATTGTCCTGGAAATACTAGTGTAAATGCAACGACTTGTTGCTTGCAAAGAAGCTGTGGGCCAATTTACTGCTACTTAGTGTCTTAGCCAATCAGCAGGCAGCAGTCGGACTCAGCAGAGGTCAGCTCATGGAAGATTACAGTTCCTTAAGTACAAACGCTAGCCTACTGGCATACTTCGACACATGCTTTTTATTTCTTATTAAACTGTTGCTATAATAATCCTAGCACACCAAAGAAAGCTTCAAAGATTGAAACAAAGCTTAGATTTAAAGTTTACTTGTATTTATTCAAAACATACAAAGAGCCTTGCCACAGGAAATTAAAAAGAAATAAATAACAATGAGCTCCAGAAACAAAATAACACATCTACACTGAAATGTACATAAAATATAAAATCAATTTTTGTATTCCAAAATAATGGACAAATACAGGATTTAAAAATGAACAATAAAAAGAAAGAAAGATGCATAAGCTCTAATGATTTATAAACAAAAAATACTTTATTTTTACAACCAGCTATTTAATTTCAAGCAGGATAACAAGCATTACAAAACTAGAGGTTAAAGAGAACAAAAGATTGAAAAAATTTACAACATTCATAGAAACAATACGTTTAAAGAGAAATCAAGTGAAGATCCATATTTTTCCAAAATGAACTTTGGAATATGAACCATGTCCAAATTATCCTAAAAAAAGAAACAGAGGTATGAGTTGAAAAAAGTGCCACATTGCTATAATTCATATGATTTAAGTTTTTTTAAAGGGTTACTCTACCCCAAAATTAAATATTATGACTTACCCCCAATGCTCTTCCAATCCTGTAAAAGCGTTGTTCGTCTTCAGAACACAAGTTAAGATATTTTTTTATGTATTTTGACAGCTCTCTAACCCTCCAATTAACACAATCATAGAAATAACCACATTACCAAAATAATCCATGTGACATCAGGGGTTTAACCGCAATTTTACAAAGTTATGAGAATAATTTTTTTACGCAAAGAAAAAAAACAAAAACTTAATTGTCTCCTTCCTGTCACCGTAGCGCTATTGTGCAGAGTATCCATTGAATGCAAACAGTGTAAGCTGCGTCACACAGATACACCGTTTACGTCATTTACACTTTGATTGGACATTAATTGTGTTCATTTCAATGCTGCCTATGGGAGGGCCAGAGAGTGGTCAGAATGCATCAAAAAACCTTAAATTGTGTTCCAAAGACGAACAAAGCTTTTACAGGTTTGGACGATATAAGGGTAAGTGATTAATGACAAAATGTTAATTTTGTGGTGGAAAATCCCTTTAATGTTAAATGTGAATACGTATTATTCATACCTTGATATTTATTTCCAAAGAATCCATTCAATTTATATTTGCCTTCCTTTCCTGTTAAAAAGAACCAATTTTTAGCGCACAAAGTTTAGAAAAAAAACAAAAAACATTAAAAATCTAATTTCATAGAAAAGGCATTACGCATAAAATTTTTATAATAATGTGAATAATAAATTATTCTGAAAATGTATATTAGTTCAATTGCTGAGCTATCATCAATTGCAAAACAACATAATTTAGAATGTGTAACAATCACAAGTGTGCATCTGTAGCATTCTGTAGCATTATACCTGTCTGGGAGTTGCCCTGCGGGTGGAAGTGGAACTTGAGGTGCTGCTGGATGTGGATCTGTTGTGGTGTTGCTGGCTGCTGCTCTAGAGTGGGCAGCTCAGGCTGAGGGAATGTGGGTGAAGCAGACACATCAGGCACAGAGACAGGGGCCAGGGAGGAACGGTCTAGTGTGGTGTCAAATGAGGTGACAGCAGGGATGTGAGGAGCAGGGCCCACAGTGGGAACACCCGGGAAAGAGACAACTGCAGGGGCAGTCAAGAAAGAAATTTGTTGGAATAATTGGATTTAGCTCATTCCGAATAGAAGAATCTGGGGCTTGGAAATTAATGAAAAATCAAGAAAAGAGGGCAAAAAATCAAGTATACCCCTACAAAACAAAGTATGTATAAAATTCATAGAAACATTTTCTTTACCTTCTGGTTGTACTCTTCCATCTGTGAAATCATGTGTTCCTTAAACAAAGAGGATGAAATGTAAGGAATATTTATATGCATATTTACACACTGCATTCCTGTAGATACATTTAGCATCAACAAGTGCTTGTACCGTATTTGTCTATGGATTGGGCATTCGCCTCTCCTGCACCTGGAATATCAGGATGGGGTGGAACTTCTCCATCTCCTGAATCAAGATGCACAGAAACACTAGGTTAGGTTTAGATGTTGAGGTTTGAAGACTACATTTTTGGATTCAAATGTTGTTCCAGGTTCAACAAAATATGTTGACCTAGGAACACATCTAACAACGTGTTTAGACATGGGCCACATGTCCAGATATCGCATATGGATCTGATTTAAAACCACATTTCAAAGCGGGTCAGAATGAAAATGACTGGATCTCACATTGATTTACATTTAATCTTTTTTCCAAAGTGACTTACAAATGAGGACAATAAATGCATACTGTATATGCTTACATATGTGCTTCTGTCAGATGCGTGTAAAAAATTTACTTTAATGGAGATACACATAAAAGAGCATACTGTAGACAAACACGACTAACCAAATTGGTCAATGGATTTATGTCCATCAATCTCAGGACCTTGGTGCAAAGCGTCCAGGCTTCTGTTTTCTGTTTAAATAAAAAAGAAGAAATAATAAGTAAGTTTACAGTAAATTCAAGTGATCAGTCTTGTATTTCTTCATTAAACAATAGACAGCAATACAGTTTTTTTAATAGTTCTTGCTTGTTTAACAATTGGTGAACTAAAAATATGACGCATGTACCTTCAACAGATTGGCCATCAGTCACAGGGCCAAGGAGCTCATATGATACTGCTGGATTACCTGACGGCCATATAAATAATGTCAGAATATCACATTTTTTTCTCAATGTACACACAGCACCCCATTTTGACATAAAAACACAGAATTGTTAACATTTTTGCAGATTTATGAAAAAAGAAAAACTATAATATTGCGTGGTCCTAAGTATAAAGACCCTTTGCTAAGTATTTAGTAGAAGCACCCTTTTAATCTTTTTTGGAAAGATGTTTTTCACATCTGGTTTTGGGGATCCTCTGCCATTCTTCCGTGCAGATCCTCTCCAGTTCTGTCAGGTTGGATGGCAAACGTTGTTGGACAGCCATTTTTAGATCTCTCCAGAGATACTCAGTTGGGTTTAAGTCAGGGTTCTGGCTGGGCCATTCAAGAACAGTCACGGAGTTGTTGTGAAGCCACTCCTTCGTTATTTTAGCTGTGTACTTGGGGTCATTGTTTTGTTGGAAGGTAAACCTTTGGCCCAGTCTGAGGTCCTGAGCTCTCTGGAGAAGGTTTTCGTCCAGGATATCCCTGTACTTGGCCGCATCTTTCCCTCGTCCTGTCCTTGTGGCTAAAAAACACCACCACAGCATGATGCTGCCACCACCACGCTTCACTGTTGGGACTGTATTGGACAGGTGATGAGCAGTGCCTGGCTTTCTCCACACATACCGCTTAGAATTAAAGCCAAAAAGTTCTATCTTGGTCTTATCAGACCAGAAAATCTTATTTCTCACCATCTTGGAGTCCTTCGGGTGTTTTTTTTAGCAAACTCCATGCAGGCTTTCATTTCTTTTGCACTGAGGAGAGGCATCTTTGGGCCAATCTGCCATAAAGCCCTGACTGGTGGAGGGCTGCAGTGACGGATGACTTTCTAAAAATTTCTTCCATCTTCCGACTGCATCTCTGAAGATCAGCCACAGTGATCTTTGAGTTCTCTCATATCAAGGTTCTTCTTCCCCAGTAGCTCAGTATGGCTTCTTATGAACCTTAAGTGCAGCAGACATCTTTTTGTAACCTTGGCCAGATTTGTGTCTTGCCACAATTCTGTCTCTGAGCTCTTCAGGCAGTTCCTTTGACCTTCCTTTGATGATTCTCATTTGCTCTGACATGCATTGTGAGCTGTAAGGCCTCATATAGACAGGTGTGTACCTAATGAAGTCCAATCAGTATAATCAAACACAACTGGACTCAAATGAAGGTGTAGAACCATCTCAAGAATGATCAGAAGAAATGAACAGCACCTGAGTTAAATATAAGAGTGTCACAACAAAGGGTCTGAATACTTAGGATCACGTGATACTTAAGTTTTTCTTTAATAAATCTGCAAATATGTCATCAATTCTATGTTTTTCTGTCAATATGGGGTGCTGTGTGTACATTAACTTAAATGATTTTAGCAAATGGCTCCAATATAGTGAAATTATAAGGGGGAAATTTAAGGGGGTCTGAATACTTTCCACATCCACTGTGTGTATATATATATATATATATATATATAGTTGGCAATGTCTTTTTGTACAGAACTATCTGTACAAAAGATCTGCTCATACCATATTTTCCAGACATAGCATCAGGCCTGAGATCAAATGGCTGACCACCATAATGAAGACCCTTTTGTCCTGAGAGAGTTTTACAGTAAAATATATTAAGTTTTAGAATTTGTATACATAATTACAAAATATTAACAATAAATAAATAATCACCATATTTTCCAGATGACTTGTCACCACCATATCCAAGCGGCTGACCATTGTAGGGTAACCCTCCCAAGTCTGAAAAACAGAAATTCATATTTTAAAATACCTTCAAAAACATGTGCACTGTATGACTATTCAAAAGTCACTAGTCATTAACTCACCATATTTACCTGGTGATTTGGCAACAGATTCTGGTAGAAGAGGTTGAAAGTTGTACGGTAAACTACCATATCCTATTTTGGGGTCAGAGTACAGTGGTTCTACTTACATTTTAATGTAAATAATAAATTGTAGGGAAATATCAAAGCATTTAATGAAATCCATACCATGTTTTCCCAGTGCTTGTGGATTGTAGGGCTTGGCTCCATAGCGCTGCCCTTCATTACCTATAGGAAAGACACATAAATCAGTGTGTCTATTTAGGGCTGCTGTTATGGTCAACATTACCCTAAATATTACAATATGAAGATGTTAACATGCCATATTGTCCAAATGGGTTGGTTTGATATCCATTAGGGGAACCAAATGGAAGTCCACCAATTCCTGACAAAATAAAACTACAGTTATGAGAACAGAGCAAAGGACAATGGACACTATTTGATGAGTTCTTATGAAATTAGAACTTTTTCTCAGACTTACCATATTTTGCTTGAGATTTTCCCTTAGATCCGAGTCCTAGTGGCTGTCCATCTTGTGGTCCAGCTATCAGAACATAAATGAATAAATGAAAACAATAACAACTACAAACACTTTCAATACAACCGGTAAATAAAACAAAACCATTTGATCAAAATTATGATTATGATTACTAACTCTTAGTTTATATTTACAAGCAAAACATGATAAAAGCATTAACAAGCAAATAGTAAAAATGAAGAAAAAAGAACATTAATTATTATTATTTAATTAATTATTAAATGTACATTTGATTTTTGTCAACAAATTATATAAGAAAAATTCATAAAGGATATTCCTACCTTGCTTATTGAATTTGTTTCCATACCCTCCATAACCTGAAAAGTAATGAGATAAAAAATAAAATCAATTAAAATATATATATAGTTGAAGCAAAATAATAATGATGTAAATGTAAATAAAAAGTTTAGAAGTAATTTACCTGCTTTGTAGCCATTGTTAATGCCTTGAGCTGGATAATCACCAATTCCTGCTCCAAAGCCTAGTAACAGAATTAAGACATAATAATCTGATCCACAACATAAAGAAATATAATATGTAGGCTTTAGGCGTAAATAGCTGTATAGGCTTTTCCCCCCCAAAGTAACTTTGTATCCTTTATATTAGTTTGTTATGTACTGCATGCATGGATGCATGGTTAATATTTATTTTGACACTTCGCCTTTTCCGTTGGGGTACCCTGACCCTGCAAACCACATTTTTAGTTTTAGTCTGACTGCTGCTGACTGCTTTTTTTTTTTACTTTATTTGACAGCACACAAGTGGAAAAGAGCTCACCAGGACTCGGAAGTTTGACCCATTGTCCATTAGGTTGTCCATCAGGTCCACAATCTAAAAAAAAACAAACAAAAAAAAGTGTATAAATAAATGTCAATTTATTTCATTCCAAACCAAAACGTTTTTTGCAACGTTACAACAGGCCATATAATTTAACATGATTTAATGTTATATTTATAACAGGAATTATTTATATTATTGAAATTTTACCAGGCTTTGAAGGTATGGCTCCCTGCACTTGTCCGTGAGGTTGTACTAGTCCAGTGAGTTCTGCAGAACACAAACAAGTTAAATAAAACTAAAACTGACTTATCCATGGAAGATGTCCTAATATCACTAAAAGAGTTAAAATGTCAAGTGAAGACCCACTTATTTTTAAGAGTGCAGTCAAACACCTGTTACTGATAGGTAAATTAGCAGATAAATCACTAAATCAAGGTTTACCAGGATTTGTTGTTGTTGGATTCTTCATTTGAGGTAAAGCTGGGATTGACTGAATCTTGGCTTGTTGCATCTCTGGAGTTATTTGAGGAAAAGCTGCATTTGGCACCAGAGGCACCTGTGAAGAAATACTGCCTTGTGGTGTACTTGTATGTGGTACCACTGGAGTGACGATTTGTTCCTGTGACAGGACTTGTCCCTGTTCTTGTTCAGCTGTCTGTGATGTTTGAGAACTCGTTTGAGGAGGACTCGTCTGAGAAATGGGAGCTGATTCTGGTGCAAAAATTGCTTGAGGAACTGCTGGGGCAACTGGTTTTGGAGCTTTGTTTTGTGGAATTACAGGGGTGTGTGGTTTATAAGCTTTACTAGGTTTATAAAAACCTGAACCTTGCATAAATGGCTTTGCAGCTGGCTGAGGACCCATAGAGTTGGGGTCTTTGCCCTGTAGAAGTGGTGCATTAAGATTCTGTCCTTTAATTTGTTGAACTGGTGGAAGGTCTTTAGTTTGTTCCGGAAGCAATCCTGTATTTGGCACACGCTCAGCTAGTGGTAAAACACCCTTGGTGTTAGATGTTACTGGGAGATGACTTTGTGCTTCAGGGCTTAAAATCCCCCGTTTAGGTCCTTTTCCTGTGGGAACACCCTCATTCCCAGCTGTTACAGGCATATATCCTAGAACCCAAAGCAGTTTTATTATACACTTACACAATCCAATATGACACATTCACATGCAGAGACATACACGTATTTTTGAATTATGTGAAATTATCATGTCATGTGGAAGAAGTAAATAAAATTTTCTAAAGTACTTATATCCAATAATAATGACTTACCTGAATTAGCTGCTTTATAAGGTCCTTCTGACATATGTCCTGGGACACCGTAACCTATAGATCATAAGAGTATAGATATGATAGTGAAGATTTTGAAGAGTTTATTTAAATCTAATTCTGTACACACTGGAAAGATATTTCCATAATCTGAAAGTTAAATAAGAATAAATGTGACCCTGGACAACAAAACCAGTCATAAGTGTTAATTTTCAGAAATTGAGATTTATATATGATCTGAAAGCTGAATAAATAAGCTTCCCATTGATGTATGATTTGGATGGATAGGACAATATTTGACCAAGATACAACTGTATGAAAATCTGGTCACAAATAAGCTTGTTTGATCAGTGCAAGGTTTGATATGGGACAATATTTGAATCTTTGGGTGTAAAAAAATAAATATTGAGAAAATCACCTGTCCAAATAAAGTTCTAAGCAATGCTAACTAATATTAACTAAAAATTACATTTTGATATATTTATGATAATTTGCTACATTTCTACACTGAACGTAATATCCAAATGATTTTTGCCATAAAAGAAAATCATATCATTCTGACCTATACAGTGTATTGTTGGCTATTGCTACAAATAAACCTGTGTCCAGGGTCACATATATGTTTTATAATAGTAATAATCACATGGTATTTACCAGGCTTGGCTCCTTGTCCATTTGAGGGTCCAGCTTTAGCACCATATCCTAAAACAGAAACAACAAACAAACAAAATGATACGGAACAATGAGAACAAAGGAAAAAGAAATGCACACCATACACAATACACAAGTTCACCTGGTTTAGGTCCCTTGGTTCCACCATTGGGATAACCCAGATTTTGAAAAAAAGAGCCTAATTATAGAGAAAAATACTTCAGAAGTGTAATATCAGTTCTTTTCAGAATTCAGTATTTTCCACAATTTGTTAATTACACTCTAGAATCTAATTAATTTAACAGAAAAAGATCCAATATATTACCTGTATTAGGTTGCCTAGCGGCTCCTCCATTAGCATATCCTCCATATCCTGAACAAAACCCCAAATCGGTTTAGAGGTGATTTACTTACTTAAATTTACAATACAGACCTTTAGTGCTTTACTCTTAATAAACAACTCCCAATTTAATTATAAAGATTATTAACCTAAATGGGGATACCACATCCATTACATAGGATTTTTTTTTTACCTGGTTTAGGTCCCTTGGTTCCACCATTGGTAAACCCCATATTTTGAAAAGAGCCTAATTGGAGAAACATACTTCAGACCAATGCAATACTTTCAGAATTCAATATTATCCACAGTTGAATAAATATACTGTAGAAACAATTTTACTAAAAGAAAAAAAAAAAGCTGACATTTTACCTGTGTTAGGTTGCCTAGCTCCACCTCCGTTAGCATATCCTCCATATCCTGAACAAAATCAATCCCAAATCAGTTCAGAGGTTCTCTTTTTAATCCTAATAAGCAATTCCTTCAATAATATAGATTATTAATTTAAATGGGGCTACACTAAAGATGGTGTTTTAATATAGAATTAATTTCAGTTGCAATAAAAGGCGTGCATATTAACACATGCATATTAATAGCTTTAAATGTGGCCAATCAAATTGTATTTTAGAGCCCTAAACTATACGTTTTATAATCAAAATAAAAATAAAACAAAAAAATAATCCCAAAAAGGAAAAAGTAATACTGTATGCATAATAGAAAAAAAGTGCACCTGGTTTAGGTCCTTTGGTTCCCCCATTGGGATACCCCATATTTTGAATAAAAGGGCCTAGTTAGAGAAAAAAAAAACATTTTAGGGCAGTGTAATATCCCAGTTCTTTTCAGAAAGACATTGTTGACATCTAATATATTACCTGCATTAGGTTGCTTAGCTGCACCTCCGTTAGCATAACTTCCATAGCCTGAACAAAGACCACCAGAAATAAATTAGTCCAGAGATGCTTTAGTTACAGAACCAAAAACAGACACTCCTTTACCCCAACAAAGAACTTGTCCACCCATAAAGTACATTATTTATATAAATATAGTTATACTATGAATGGTGAATTAACAAAGAATTCAATAAATGTGCAAAGATGTGCATCTACTATATATTACAGCGGACTTCTATGTGGTATATCAAATCTTGATCTTTTCTAAAAGTAATAATGTCATGATATTTACCATTAGGTTTGGCTCCAGTTTTAGCACCATACCCTTTAAATCCAAAAGGATAAGATTTAAATGTTATGGAAAAATAAGAAAAAGGAAAACAATCCATGCATTCCACACATACAGGCTTGCATATGAGGTTTTCTGCTAAGAAATCTTTGAACATTTTTAAAACCATTTGGTTTATGAGTACACAAAAAGTTGTAATATTTAAGTCATTAACCATATTTGTGTTCTCAAACCATGTATTCAAGGGTGCACACAACCACACACACAATTTACCTGGTTTAGGGCCCTTGGTTCCACCATTGGGATACCCCATATTTTGAAGAGAAGAGCCTAATAAGGAAAAAAAAAATGTGTGTATATATATATATATATATATTTAATTCCTGGTGACATACAATATGTTTGTTGTTTAGCTGCACTTCACATAGGATATCCTCCATATTCTGAGCTAAACCTCAAATCTTACAATATAGGAACCCTTACTCCTTCACCAACAATCCAGATTATCAAAATGAGGCTAAATGACATTTGGCATTTTAATGCAGCATATTAAACCTGATATTAGAGCCAAAAATTATGTTTTATAATAGTAATAATCACATGCTATTAACCTTTAGACTTGGCCTCTTGTCCATTTGAGGGTCCAGCTTTAGCACCATATCCTTTTGAAGGAGAGTCAATACAAAGATTCAAATGACACAGAAAAATTAGACAAAGGAAAAAGAAATATACACTATATGCATTACACACAGAGTTTGTATTTTCTTTACCTGGTTTAGGTCCTTTGGCTCCACCATTGGGATACCCCATATTTTGAAGAGAAGAGCCTAATTAGAGAAACATACTCTAAAGGGGTCATGAACTGAGAAACCAAAATTATATTGATTTCTTGTTTGTTTCTTATGATTTCTCATCTACTTTCTCATTACTCTAAAAACATCTTATATTGAAGACAGTCTGCCAAAATGACAGCTTGTGGAAGTCTATGATGTAATAGTGTGGCTAAACACCATGTCTGCCAAAGAAAGTTTGGGTGTCATCTTCTGAAATACTTTGTCATACAAAGCACATATAAACTCATTCGACTTTGTCACAGTACTATCATATTACAACACTTCCAATGGCTCCAATGACTCAGTCTTGCTATTTCACACTTCTCTGATTTTCTTCATATATACACTTCTACTCTAAGATCATATTCCGTACTTACTGTTGTTCTCCCTCCAATTCGCACAGCTTCTATGGAGTCTTGAGCCTTTATTAATGCAGCTCATTATTTATGGAACACGTTACCACAAGATGTGCAAAACAGTGAAAGACTTGTTGCGAAGGATGTACTGTCGGTTGCCCTCCATTCACCTGCTGTTGATGTTTGTAAATGGTGCAAATAACGAAGTTTCTGTCGGCCACATAAAAATGGCCTGAGGAACAACTTACTGTGTACCAATACCATTTAGCCAGTGCCCCATCATTGTTCAAGATGTCTATTTACTTTAGAGATCTACTCAACCTTCATGTCACTGTGTTCATGATTGATATCCTAGTTCATTCACAGTCCAAGGAAGAACATGTACAGCATTTCAAGTAAGTACTTGAGTTCCACACGACTGCCACCACGTTGCTGGACTACAACATCAGTCAAAAAGGAGTGAAGATGGATCAAACCAAAGTAAAAGAATCACAGATTGAACAATTAGCAAAGCTGTCAGGAAACAAAATTTCTTGTTCTTGAAATTTTTACTGAAGATTCATCAGGGATTTTAGCACCATTGCATCTCTTATAGCCTATGCGCTTCCATACAGACTTCCATAAGCGGTTTCACTCAAGATGCCTTTATAATGTCTAAACATAATCATAACCAATGTCCATCACATATGTGCATATATAAAAAAAAAATATTCTATTCACTAACATTTATATATAAAAGTCGAATAAAATGGTAACAATATAAACAGCTACCTAATTTAACCCATTACGAAGTCCATTGACATCTCTATTATTTAATACTGCTAATTAATGCGTTCAACAAGCGGAAGCGATGAGACCTGTTTTTTTGGTTGGTCATGTGAAATTTGACATATAGCCTATTAGCTTTCTACTCAAGAGTATTTGTGTGACAGTCCCAATACTCAAACTCTGTTGTATGTGCCCGGTCGCAAATAACTTAACTTGGTATTGTGTTTGTTTGAGAGGGACCTTTCAACGCTGCTTGTAGCTTAAACTATGTGATCATCTAGAATGGAAGGTGAGCTACTTTCAACCAGTGCCTTAATTCTTTTAACATAGCCTTGCTGGACAAAAGATTCTTACTGCCAACATGGTGTGTAATTCGACAAGAGAAAGCTTTCTGAAAACAGAGCACAAGGTTGACATTTACCTGGAGTACCATATTGCTAAAAGGTGGCGCTATGAATATAACAGAATATTGGCCTTTAGACGTCTTCTGTCCAGGACTCTTATCAAACATGTGAAGTCTGGTTCAGACTGGACATTGCATGTTTAAGTAATTTACTTTTGCCGGCAGGTGGCGCTATAACTTTAACTTAATATTGGCCTTTAGATGTGTTTAGGTGTTTATATATTTAGGTGTTCAGGCTAGGATTCTTATCGAATTAAGTGTGAAGTTTGGGGGAAGATCGGACATAGTATGGCTGAGTTAATTATGGCGAAAAATTGAAGTTTGTCAAGCCGCCATGGACACGCCCATTAACAAAAACTCAAGATCTTAATTTAATGTCACAAAATTTAAATTACACTGAACAAATTTGATGTTGATCTGTTGAAGCCTCTAAGAGGAGTTTGTAAGTTAATTACAACACCTGAAAATGGCACAAAATATGGGTTTCAGATTTCGTACCGGGGACTGTGTGTTACATGTGTTACATGAAGCCATTTTGCCACACCCACTTCTGAAACCCATATGAGATCTAAATTGTGAGTTTTTGAGCATGTTTAGGCCCTCAATTCATTCATGATTCATTTTGGAGAAAAAGAAGGAAAAAAAAAAAAGATGCAATACCAAATGTATGGGCTCAGAAGGTGAGATCATGGGTTGCAGCCAAGAACATTTTGGATCCATCACTCATTTAAGACCACATCATCTATACCGTTTAGATCATCTGGCAGCCAGACCTACTACAGCTAAGGAACACCAGGAAATGTTCCTTGGAAAAGAGGTTCTGAAATATCTAAAGCCATGGACCACATGGACAAGCCAAATGAGAGAGGTATCATCTGAAATGTAGTTCAGTTTCACTTCAGGATTCATGCATTACATTTCTTATGATTCTGTTTCGTCCGATTTGGATCTGTTTTTTCTTTCCTTTAAAACTGATTTTTGGAGCTAACTATGTTTTATTGTATAATAAAAACTCTAACTAATAATTACGTTATTTACCATTAGGCATGGCTCCTTGTCCATTTGAGTATCCAGCTTTAGCACCATATGCTGTAATGCAAACCCAACGCATAAGATTACAAATCAGTTAAAGGACAAAGAAATACACAACATACAAACTACACAAAAATTTACCTGGCTTAGGTCCCTTGGGTCTACCATTGGGATACCCCATATTTTGAAGAGTAGAGACTAATTTAAAAAAAGTACAAAAAAAGTAAAAAATATTTTAAACCAGTGTAATAGACTAATTTTTTTTTTCAGTTTAGTAATATAGTTTAAATAAATATTATAGTATATATTATACTGTAGAAATAAATTACATGTAAAAAAATAATGATGCATAATATATTACCTGTATTTGGTTGCTTAGCTGCACCACCATTAGTATAACCTCCATATCCTGAACAAAAACTCAAATCACTGCATATCCAAGCAGATTTTAAATCACATAATAATCACATGCTATTTACCATTAGGTTTGGCTCCTTGTCCTATTGAGGGTCCAGCTTTAGCACCATATCCTTTGAATCAGACCCAACACATAAGATTCAAATTAGAATGAAAATTAAGCCAAAGAAAAAATAAATACACAACATATGCTCTATACACAGAAAACTGTTTACCTGATTTAGGTCCCTTGGTTCCACTATTGGGATACCCCATATTTTGAAGAGAAGTGCCTAATTAGGAAAAATACTTTAGATTTGAGTAATACCCTCGGTTAAGTATTATCCACACTGTAAATAATTAAACTGTGAAATCACATTTAAGCATCCAACATATTACCTGCATTAGGTTGCTTAGCTCCATCAGCATATCCTCCATATCCTAAACAAAACCAATACCAAATCGGTTAAAGTGCAGTTTACAATACATACAAGGTAGCAGAAGGAAGTTGACTAAATAGAATAATTATGTACCTTGTTGTGCCTTGGTCGCCCCACCACTGGTGTACCCTGAAGAGATGCCATATCCTGTAAATCAGATGAAAATTTACTTTTTCACTCAAACCAGGGCCCTGTTCTTCATACCTCACTTAATATGTTATATATTCTTCATATATTTTTTTTTCTTTAGATGTTATTTGTATAATTGGGGATTGCCTTGTTGTGACTGGGTTGGATCGTGTGGGGTGGTACAGTATAAAAAGTAGAAATGCAATTTGGAACTATAAAGATTCTATGATAAAATGAGATTACAACAAATGCAAAAAAAAAAAAAAAACCTCCAGATTTTAAGCCTTGTCCCTTAACAGCTGCAGGTCCAGCACCATAACCTAGTGAACATAGTTAACAAAACAATGTAAATGCAAATAAGTGCAAATACCAATGTGGTTAAAGGATTGTTATGCATTTGTACATCTCTTTAGCAATTTCAAATACTGATTGTGAATCAAAATCATCTTGACTCTCTGGGTCTTTCATATTCGTCAGGTGGTCTGTGCAATAGTGTGAAAGAGACTACCTTAATGTAAAAATAATATGCCTTTCTTACACAGGCTTAATAACACTAGATGTCACAAATGACTGCATACTATTTTAACAATCTTAACATTTCAAAATAATAATAAATAAAGTTTAATGTGATAGAAAAAGTTGGTTGGTATCTACAAATGTTCCTAGTTTGTGACAAAAGTGGTTTAACTTATTGGGTTAAACTGACCAAAGTCCTCCAAATTCTTTTTAGTCTACCATCTGTGTTCCACAGAAGTAATAAAGTTAAAACTGACAATAATATTTAACAGACTCACCAAGCCCAACTCCTTTTTGGGGATGAGCACCCATTAAATTGCTGTAGCCTTCAGACAACATTAAACAGAGTGAAAGACAATTTTAATGAAAATAAATACAAAATGGCTTTTGACATATTGACATTAAACTTACCCCCATAAGACGGAGCTCTGTAGCCATTACCTGGAAAGAAAAATGAGAGGAATAATAAAAATAAATAAAATAAAAACCACAGTCTAAAACGATAGCCACAAACTATAAAAAGAACAGGCTCTTTAACTCAGTTACAGTTGCTCTGAAATCCCTAAACTGTAAATAAACATAAAAAGTGCATGTTCTATATCTTTTGAGGATAAAAGGATATCTAAGTGGTAAATTATATTTTATTTATTAATAATAATCAACATTTTTTAGTTTTGGTGTAAGTTAGATCACATGCCTCCTCTCTGCTTCAATGCATGTTGATTCATCATTCCCATGCCTGTTCCACCTGATAGCAGTCAAATATTTGTTAAAATATACATTTTTGATTATGTACATATTACACAAAGTAAACTCATACCATATGGGGAACGGCCTCCGAATCCAGGCTTATTTGGTGCACTCCCATATGCACCTGATAAACAGCACACAGATTCATTTTTCAATTTTAAGATGTAATTCACTAAATTATATTGCATATTAGATATTACATGTTGTGGTTGCTTGTCCATACAAGAAATTTCTTAAAATAAATATATATACTTACAGCATGCACACAGGAATATGCTAAATATAAAAATGCTTTACCCAAACAAAATAACTTAAAATAATAAAATAATAAAAATAAATATTGATTTAATCACATTTCATTGTTAATACTTAATGCATGAAGTAAGAGCACTGGGTAAAAATATAGATTTATATTTTAACATATAGTGTTTGAGAAGAACTGAATACTTTAAATATATTTAAGGTAAATAATAAATATCAGCACAAAAGATAAAACAGAAATCATGCATATGAGATTGAATTGTGTATTTGGTCACCGTTTCCTTTTATATTTGCTGAGTTGCTATTTGGACCCAAACCATGATCTGAAAAGGAGAGCTATATTGAGCTATGTATTTCTCCAAGATTAACACTTGCAGTAACAGAAAATCATGTTATACATTTTCTACAAGTATTATTTAAAAAAAATCCAAATAACTCATGCAAATGACCCTGAAAGATTCACTTTACCTCTTGGTGACATTTGTGCTGCACCACCATTTGGATTTTGAGGTTTGTACCCTTAAATAACAAAAAACAAGAAATTATATAGCTTTTGGAAGAGGTTTTTGGAAGCTCCATTATTAAAGAAGAGTATACAGACATATTTGTCTCATTAATTGCTGTATACAATACCTATAAAATTCTATATACATGTAGCTATTTGTATCTTGCAAAGTTCAAAAATCATTTCTTTTTATCTGAACAAAAATTTACAAAGACAGAAGTGGTGTCTGATGCCACTTCCTATGCCCCTTTATACTGCACTATATCATATGTCTATTATTTTGTGGCGATGTCTGGATTTTAATTTCGGTGTATCTTGAACCTGTTCTGAAGTAACCAGAATGCGATTCTAGACTCTGGGGCATTTCTCATTTCCTAAACTGTGTGTGTTTCCTTGGGTCTCCAAACCTGTGAATTACTATGAATTGAAGCACTATGAATTGCCTAGGATTTAGGACAAGAAAAACTGAATTGAAAGCTAAATTTTCATGCACAGTAACTGCTGAATGAACAAATAAATCATCCTAAATGATGATTCAGGATGATGAAGAAATTCCTGCAGTAAAAACTTAATTGGTTAATATTAAGATCCCTTACTATGTAACTGCAATAGATCCAACAGGAAATTGTACACAATTGTACAGTTCTCGGAGTAATTTAGTGTGTTTAAATTAGAGTCCGTTTCTTCATTTACATTAGGGTTTTATGTTACAATTTATAACTAATTCATCATGTGGCTTTCTCTTTACTCGCTGTGTTTTTAAGGTGGTCATCAGTATATTATAAAGGAAAAAAATATTTTAGGAATTTGGTATATATCAAATTTTTTTAACTGTAAATTTAAGATTAATCTGATACTAAACTCTCACAAACTACTGTTTTTATAAAACATTTATGTCACTGTAACTGTTTATGATGCTAGTTACCAGTAGGTTTATTTGGCAATGCAAAAAACTAAACTTAGAGAAAAAGCTACATATTGCTACCATCACAACTCATCTATTCAATTAGCCTAAATTTGAATCTCATAAGATTGAATCTCATAAGGCCAAATGCAGTTTTTCTCTCAACAGCCTAAGGGAAAAAGCTACATCATGCAAAAGTACTACATACAGATCCCCAAACAGATATATGAGCACTGTCTTATCAGCATGCTTACCTGTGCCACCCTGAAGTGTTACGCTTGTCATCCAGAGCAATAACATCATCCTTAGAAGCATCCATCTTAACATTGTAAATATACCTATAGGGGAAAACCAGGAAAACAAAGGCAAAATCCCTAACCTAATGTGCACAGGGAACAGCTCATAGGCAGAAGATGCTTAAGTTGTCCACTGGGGTTTTTAAACCATTTTGTGAGCAGTAGCACCTCCTCTTGTGGGGTCATCTACAAAAAAAAAAAAAAAAGAAAGTTAATTTCCCTTCTCCAAGGGGGCCCATAAAACTTTATGTACCTCACCACATGTGCTAAATAGCTGCAGTGTAGATATTGACTGAGACATGCTGATTTGATATTAGTAGAATATTGACTTATTAGTGGTTCAACGCACATTTAAACAGATAAGCAGGTACTAGGTAGACAGGAATGTAGGTAGATTTTTTTTTAGCTTTTATGATTGTACGGTTACAGCTGTAAAAGTTATCATATTTTACTAGAAATGTATTTTTAACTATTAGCCTGTATTACCCTCCATTTTCTGTGTTGTGTACAAGACCCAGTCAGATCCTTGTTTTTCAGGAAAGCATCTCATGTCACAAAGGTTGGTTATTAAGACGAAGCTAAAGCAAGTACAGACATGGTCACCACAGAATGTTAAACAGAGCAAAAAATACATTTATTCAAAGTTCACTGTATGCTACTCAAATAAACCATCATATCTGCACTAGCTAGTGAAAAGACTTATGTCTGGCCCAGAGTTTGAAGAGACATTGTTTATAGGTTTGACTTGCAGACGTAGAATAAAACCAGCTGACAGTCAGACACTATGTAAACTATGAGTCTTGTCACTCAAACGCTAATACACTTGAAACACAATGCACAAACACACAGGGTACACAGGCAATAACATTACACAGTAGCAGAAATAATCTGAAGTCCAGAAGAAGAAAAACGGTAATATGATGTAACTACAAAAATATGAATATGTTAGAATTATAAAATTTGTAAAAAAAACTATTTTTAATGCATTTTTTGTAACCTAATATATAAACCTTTCACTAAGGCTAGGCAATATAGTTATAGCCTTTTCACAAAATTTATACAATATAAATGTATTTGGTGTAAAATAATAATTAAAAATTAAATGATTTTCATTTGAAAAGTCAAAAGATCTTTGTGACAGAACCTGGACTTCTATTCTGTGCCTATACTTAATAAAACTATTAAAACTCAATTTTTTATTTTTTTTTTAATAAACGAATGAATAAAATATCCCATTTAGGACAATAATAATCATAAAAATAATAATTAAAAAAAAATAAAAATTAAAAAAATTTAATTATATATTTATAAAAACGAGGCAAAAACAATAGACAAACAAACACATCAATTATTAAATAAATTCAACATAGGGACTTTTGTTCTGACTTTTGAGCTAAAATCAATACACAAGAAAACAAATTGGTTCATCCAAAACAGACAAACTCTCTTCCATTTAAGTTTAATTGCCAAGCATTCACACTGGACAGCTTTTTTCCAAAAACAGCTTGAGTTAACTTTTCCATATGCTAAGATAGCTCATGAGAAAGTAAAACAATGTGGGTGCAGCAAAAAAAAAAAAAAAAAAAAAAATCCTCACTTCAGGCTGACATTCCACACACAGGACCAAAATCCTCATATCAAGGGGTGAAGGAGAGTTGAAAGCTTGACCCTTAACCCCAGAGCCTACACTTTTCCGATACACATACACTGATATGTCAAATTACATCACCCTAACCCACCCCAAGACAAACAAAAACACACAAAAGACCACTGTTAGTTAGAATGTGACTGATCTTAAAACCATAGGATGATGGTTTCATGTCTTATTTTAGTCAAAATAAGCAAACATATAGAAAAAGTTTCAGACATTACAAGTAAGCTTTAAGGTTCACTTTAATACAAAGTGAGGCAGGGCACAAACCACTGATCTATATAGAGAATTGTATATATCATACACACACAATCTTTTTCTGTGCATAAGCTACAGTGTTTATGTAGTTTAAAAGAGCCGTTTTAGGGGTGTGTGGACTTGTATAAAGAATATCTCTAAGTTTGACACTTTAGTCTTTGCAACTCTAGCCCTTTACAGTAAGGAATGTTGATATTGAGGAAAAAATTGTGTATATTTTTATTTTCTTAAGTTGGTTGACTCTAACCAAACACTTTATTAAATATGAAATGTGCAATATATTAAGGAACATTTCATATTCAGCCGTTGCTCTCAGGAAACACAAGTATACTATCATATCTGTTGTCATACCAAAAAAATATATTCAGTGTTGTTCAAGTAAGCAAACAAAAATCATAAACTAATATGCACTTTATCCTTACAAGCATGCACATACACACACGTAAAATCTCCTTCACTAATAACACCTCGTTGCTTGTGAAAACTGAGGAAGCATTTCCTCTTAACAGAAATATAATAGGTGCAAATATAGAATCTGAATTACTATTCTTACAAATGTAGTACAAAATCATGCAAGAATTCAAATAAATTTAGACAATTCTAATTCTAACATATACTTGCATTCTAACCAAGTATGCCTGCATAGCCTCATGTGATTTCACTGTGGTACAATGATGACTTGATTTCCTAGGATACATTTAATGAAATCATATGTAAAAGTTTTGAAAAAAATGTTTACTTTCTGATGAAAGTAATATGTACAGAAATTGATGAAAAATGCCCTTTGTTTCAACAAAATATGCATACACACATGGGAAAAAAAAAGTGTGTTTGACTTAGTGTACAAAGTACTGTGAGAGCGTTTGACCTCTTATGGTTCTACATGCTCATAATCACTCGCAGTAATTTGACATACCCACATACTTTTTTGTAAGTTCATTTATTAATATTTGACAGAATTGATCTTGAATGTTTGTGCTGCTTTGGTTTGTTCGATATAAAATATTTAAACAGTCATTATCATGTCACTCAGTCCTCCCACGTGCTCCAAATTTTTAAAATTGAGGCAGCACAAACAGTACTTTTACTGGCACAAACCAGTAAAAGTTTTGTTTGTGCTGCTTGGATTTTTAAAATATTAAACATTACATTATAGACAATGACGTCACCAGCCCCCCTAGACGCTCCAAAGTGACCCAAAATAAGATCAATCATTCAATGACATCACCCTCCGCTCCAAATTCTCCCAAAATGTGTCTGTTTGTGCCGTAAAAAAAAATCATTTCTGCTGCTTTGTTTCTTTTAGATAATATTTAATGGTCATTCTGAGGTCGGTCAGTCCGCACATGCTCCAGATTTACCCCAAATGGTCGCTTTATTTTTGCTTCGTTTGTGCCGGTAAAAATTCAGTTTGTGCTGCTTCGGTTTTTAAACTATTATACATTACTTTATAGGCGATGACATCACCAGCCCCCTACACACTTCAAACTGACCCGAAATAGGCTCAATAGTTGTGCTGCTTTTTATTTATTTTGCTTTTATTTAGCATTTTATTTTGGGTTGCTCATTTCTTTAATTGATTAGAGATGCTAATTTCAGTTAATTTTTGGACTGACAACTGCTGCTGTTAACCGAACATTAATTTATTCAATTAAAATACATAAGTGCAGGGTGCAAACAACGGAGGTGGGAGCTTGGAAAATTGATGCGCATGTGTGCGGCGCCAGCAGGATCATTTAATTTTTTCTCCCCTTTTTCAAAACTAAAACACGCACTTGAGCTTCCAGAGATAAAAGGATTGAGCGTTGTAACAATCCATTGGTAATTTGAAAACATTCACTCACTGATTCATTCTCTGATAACCATTTATCCAAATTGCCACTTGCCATTGTGTTGTACATCAGGCGCTTGCTCTGCAAAATATCTATAGCCTCTGCACCGCCGTGAGTGAACAAATATTTCATAGCATTGTGTGCTCAAACAAAAATAAATCAATTTAATCCTTTTAAACAGTTTAACTGATATTATTATTCGGTTTGGATCTTATCTTGTTACTTATACTGTATTGTGGAGAAAAAAAATAAATAAAATATTTTTTTTTACTGGCACAAATGATTATTAGCTAATTTGGGGTCAGTTTGGAGTGTGTAGAGGGGCTGGTGACGTCATCGACCCTAAAATTGAGTGTCTAATATTTCAAAAACTGAAGCAGCACAAACAGTATCTACAAACATGTTTAATTTTTTGGGCTTTAGAAGACTCCAAAACTTGATATGATAATGTGCCTTAAGGAATTTGTTTAATAATATTGCATAGCTATTTAAAAAGGCATAAATCAAAAGATAAAGGTCCAAATCGGGTTTGACATCGGATTTAGGTAATCTACATAGTCAGTTCCTTTTACAAATTTTTATTATTGATTTTTTTTAATTTGCATGTGCTCTGCAACAGTGAAAGTACATATTCAATATGACAGATCAAACATTTACAAAAATAAAAATTAAACCATACCGCAAAAACATTTCACACAAACATACATACTTTCTAAATTAAGTTAGCCAAATTAACTCCCAAAACCTTTCTTTGAAAGATATAGTTGGATTCACAACAAAATATGTTTTTATAATCACAAATTAAACCAAACACCTTTAGTGCAACTGTATAATTACATCAACCCCAACAGCTTGCTCTGAAGACCTGTAGACCACAAATCCAACACGATCAGCTTTATCCATGATGGCTTTATACGCGTCAAAAAAGTACTAGTTACCAATTGTGACCTAGATGGGACTTAAAGATCAATTAGGAGAAAAACAAGGAGAAAAGAAATTTTAAAGGTGAATACAGATAAGTTTTTGGACAAATGTGGTCAATCAAAAAATCCAGTTCAATATAGGCTTAACATCCTACGTTTCAGTTCAGTGTAGAGAGAGGTCATAGGGTCATTTATGATGCTACAGCCAGAAAACCAGTAGCTGATCTGCAACCAGAAGAAAACACTTTAAGAGAAATCTTACAAAATACAAGGAAATCTGACAAGATTACTGTTATTTACCACAGTAAACATTTTAGTATTCTCTGCGCAGAGCCATAGCAAGTTATTTTCGGGATACTACAAAAAGTTGTCTTTAAACAGCCAACAGTGAAAGTTTTGAAACATTTCAAACATGACTGCCATAAAACCATATATAAATTAGGAACATATTCACCATGTTAAATAATTCATTTACTAGAGCTTTTTCAGAGTTTGTGTTTTTATAATTTTTTATAGATCATTTTTTATATTTTTTATATTCATTTTTAATTTGGCAGAATGTTAAAATTACATTCAATATTTTGAAAAAAAAAAAAAAAAAAAAGTTAAAAGTTGAAACAAGAATTAAATCGTAGCAATTAAAGTTAAAATTTGTGAGCATAGTTTATATTGTGCATGCAAACTGACCACTTTAGTTGCCAAGTCATCAGAATTGAGTTGAGTGCGAGTAAGATTATTAGTAGAAGACAATGCGTCATACTAGAACTGCACAATATATTGCATTACGCATCTCATCAGTAAAGCAAGTTATTTGATTAGTAATAAATCTCCATCGGTTTTCAGATAGAGTGGCATTTAATACACAGAGCTGTAGTTCACCAACAAGCTATGCAATATGCAAAAATGATCACAGATGGATCACATGCGATAACGAACGTGATATTGCATAGCTTGTTAGTGATCTATGGCTCTGTGAATAAAATGGTGCTCTATTTGAAAATAGGTGGAGATTTGTTACTAATCAAATATTTGGAGAGAGAAATTTTAAAATTGTTTTAAATTTAACTTTTGTACTTTGTTCATTTTAACTGAGCCCTTGGAATTTCTCCCAGTGCTTAACCTGTCATTACGGTCATAACTATTTTCTTATTGCTTTGACTTTAAAGTTGTAATTTTGCAAAATAATTAAGATTACAACATTTTGTAATTGGTTATTAGTTTAGTAGTAATTAAGCTTTTATTTCAAATTAATATAAACATAGATAATATGCGGTATAAATAAGTTTTAGAATAGCTGTAAACAAGACTACATGAGTTTAGATTTAAGTGTTTAACCTATAGAGCTGTGGTAGGGGTATACTTAGAAATATCAGCTTTATAAGTAATTTTACAACTTACTTGCATGTTTTCTTTAAGTTTTCCTTTTTCAATGATAGATTGTTTCATCTTGCTGTGTAAATGAGTTTAAATTCTTAATATTTGTTCAATCTTTCTATATTTGGTAGTGAACCACACTGACTCTAATGAGAAGTAAAAAAAAAAAAAACAAATTGTTTCAAGGCATGCGATTAGCTGCTCAATACTGAGGTCACACTTTGTGCACATGCTCCAACTCAGGATCAAGCCTGAGCTGACGGGAAATTGATGGTACCAATGGTACCAACAAACCCAGATTGGAGTGTTTTTTTTGTCAACTCAAAACTAATCCTGTAATCCTGAGTTTGTTTAGCCACCATCATGGTACAGGCTCCAGCACACTTCATGAAACAAATGCTGCTAACTACAGCAAACCCATTCAGCCTGCAAAGTTTAGCTCCAACACATTTTAACTTCCATGCACCATTGGAAGTTTCAATGGGCCTCCACATGAACATATTTGGACACCCCTGTCCTAAGAGAAATGCAAAATACAAGTACTGATTGCTGTATTTGGACTCACTCCATGTTGTTCTTTAGTTGGTGTACTGTTCGCTTGTCCAGATATCGACAGAACAGTGTTAGTAGGTTGGAGGGCAGAAGAAGTGGTTCAACAAGTGTTGTCTGTGATAGCTGCCGGGCCACATGGAATACTGTGTCCGTCCTAAATGTTTGCCATAAAAAGGGTTTACATTTTTAACATGCCAAAAGGAACAAAAACTTGCTGCCATTCACACATATTAGATTTCAAACTTAACATTAAAAATATTTGAAACATTTGACTGCAAGAAGAAATTTCTCTCACCAGTTCTCATAACACACAACCATAAATAATTCAGTACCTAAAGAAAATCTAGATTTAAGACTTTCAATATAGTGTACATTATATAATGCATTGATTTTATTTCCCATTGCTGGAGCATAGCAGTCTTTTGTTAAAGTCTACTTTTATTGTATAGAAAAATAGCGAGACCATTCTGCTGAATATTTTTTACAAAAAGTCAATGAGAGATAAGGGACTAACTTCATAGTTAAAGCAATTTGAGAGAAAAAAAAAAAAAAGCATACCAGGTCTCAAAATCTCCAATGCTGGGCTCCATAGGAAGGTCAGATGATAAAAGCCTTTCTCCCTGTGAGAGCAGAGCATACAACAGCGACAGACCAAACTGCGAACAAAGAGTTCATTTAATATGGCAATACCACTAAGCACCCTTAGCATAAAGCTTTTAAGCATTCAAATATCCTTGAACTATGGTCATACTTATAAATGTAATTTAAAAACCACATAAAAGTTTACCTTGTTTTGGCAGGCCAATGTTAACCGTGTGTCTTTTGCGTCAGGCAGTGATGCAGTGAACTCCTTTAGAATTCTGATTAGCTGACTGAATGCAAGTCGATCAATCACAGCACGGAAAGATGGATACAGAACAGGCAGAGCCTGTGAAGAGGTTAGAGCTTGATCAACACATACTCAATACATATGGATACAACATTACTACATGTTCCAGACCTCATCTGTATCTTTGCTCATCAACACTGGCAGGTTTTTGGTCACCACGCTCAGGATATGCAGTGATGCATCATGTGGGAGGAAGGGGAGGAGTCTGGCCAACATTCTCTTTCCTTTTGATATTAGTAGACAGGAAAGAAATTCCTCTCCAGAGTCCCTGTGTTATGGTACACCACAGGAGTATGAGAGACCAGAATCAGACCGCACACTCACAACAGAAAGTTTAGAGTTTCTTACAATAGATTAGTGCACCGCAGCTCATTGTAAAGCTGATCCACCTTCCTCTTAATGTTCTGCATCAACCGCCTTTCCTCATCTTTTTCAGACACTGTTGCCTTCATCTTGTTTGCTTCTTCAACTTCTAACAAAACTATGTACAACTACGAGAAAGCAAAAAGGTTGAACAAGGCAAATTCCAAATGGGGCTCAAAAAATGAAAAAAGATCCTGAATACTTCATTCCAATTGATCAAATTCATTGAGTGGTAAGATTTATTCATTGAGAAAGTTGCAACCCCCACAAACTTTGTTTCTCCCAAGGCAGATTAAAACCAGTTTAATCCCAAATTTTTCCCAGACATGAAAATATCCAAATGATGCTTCATTAGCAACCCTTTAAAATGATCAATAATAATTTTTGGAAAAGTTTTTGGCAAAGTGTGTGAAAAAAATTGTTTATTTTTGGTCACAATTGTGACCGCTGGTATAAAGCAACAAATAAAACCACTTTTCATTTTTATACATCTTAGCACAGCTTTTTTAAACTATTTGATCACATTGTAGGGTTTGCATTATGCATAAACGACTTATGCACATTGACAGGAACAGTGAGATGATAATAATAATAATAATAATAATAATA
>JAUYWG010000046.1:5829476-5861960 GCA_034779775.1 Enteromius afrohamiltoni | reverse complement strand
CTTCGCAATGTTTCTAAGATGGAAGAATGCTGTTTTTGTAACATGAGAAATATGACTTTCAAAAGACAAGTTGCTGTTTAATATAACACCCAGACTTTTGACTGTAGTGGAAGTAACAGGACAGCCGTCTGGTTGTAAATTGTTTTTGTGTATTGTTTTTTGGTCCAGTAAGTAATATCTCTGTCTTGTCTGAGTTTAATAGCAGAAAATAATTGGTCTTCCAATCTTTTATATTTTTTACACACTGTTAACTTCGATAATTTAGATGTTTCATCTGGTCTTGTTGAGATATATAGTTGAGTATCATCAGCATAACAGTGAAAATTGATTCACAAGAAATTCACAAGAATCTACACTCCTTACCCCCAGCGACAAAGCAAAAAACAAACCATTCAGACTCCTCTGGGGTTGTTTACAGACTTTTGGGCTATAATATTATACTGAGTATTATAATGTGTCTTTTTGGGTATAGTGTAACAAGCTTTGCACATCTGGACCTTCTGCCATTCTTCTCTGCATTCTGAAGCTGAGGTTAGATGGGGACTGCTGATACACAGGTTTTCAGGTCTGTTATTGTAATTGTATAGGTTAGACAAATATAGACAAACAATATTTATATATTTTCTTTTAAATTGTAATTTGAAATGACATAATGAATGAGAGAGCACAAATTGCCATCAACAACTAATAAATACCTTTGAATTCCTGCAATTTGTTTTATGTGAAATAATATTTTTCCAACAGAGCTAAAGTTCTCAGAAAAATGAATAAACACTGGAACAATAGACATATTTCAATTTCTCATTACACTATACTTTTGTCTTCTAGATTTAACAACGCACATAATAAAAATCTCCTTAAAATAGCTAGCCTACATAAAACCAGCACTAAACTAATAAAATACCACATTATGTTAAAAGATGAATAAATTCGTAAAAGGTGTCACAGAGTTAGGCTTGCATTTTCACATTTGTGACCAGCAGAGCGCGGTGTCGACAGTGTTCGGTGACTCACAAAAAAAAATTGAACTGCTTTAAAAGATAGTGAATTGCTTCTGAGTTTTTAAAAGCACCGTTTCCCTTACCATATTCTTCCCTAACCGTTGCCAGACGGGGGCGCGTTTTTGCAGCGAAATGCGGCATCTTCTTACGATACGGATAGGCCCAAATCAGAAACAACGTTCGCGCCTCTAAGACCGCCCATTTCCGGGTAGACCCGCAGTATGAGGAACGCTGACGTCAGTGTCAGCTGTTTTCATACAACATGCTCTCATGCCGGCAGGACGTTACTTCACAATAACATAGAATGCGACGAGAAGAGCTAGTCTTCCTATGAATGGATAGCTGTATATCTCCATTAAGCTTCGGATCAGGTGGAAGCAGTAAACGGGCTTGACTCCTGTGGTGGATTTCCACGCCCAGCTGTGTTCGCCTTCAGTCGGATGAAATCGTACAGGCGGCCGCTCAGATAAGGTGTGGGTTTCCTTAATCACTGTACGTTTTTATCATTTTCCCCCCTGTTGTTTTTATTACGCTACGTTATGTCAATATTGACTATAGTTATAGTGGTTTGATTTAGTGAGTCGACGTGCTTTTGACTTTGTTTACATTCCCCGGTCATTCAACGTTACGTTACACTTGCAGCGTCAGATACTGCCACTTACATTAATATGAAAAATAAATAAAACCCGCCTCTGAGCACACAGTTTACCTTAATTTTGCTAATGCCTAATATTTGTATTTAGTTTTCATTTAATCATTGAAAATCATATATAATGTAAATATGCATTTTTCTTTTAAATCAGCGAAGCACACATTTTGCCAGGTAAAGGTTTGTTATTATGCTAGCCTACATTAATGCATTTGCATTAAATGTGCATTTGACTAAATGAATAAATTATACTTCAAACTATTTAAATGTAAATGTTCTGTATAAAGTATACTTTTAAATAATAATTTTGCGTCTTTAATTATGCTATTTACAAGAACAGCAGGTAAACCACTTACAAAGTAAAGTGACAGCCATTTATAGATATATTAATCAACTAAAAACCCTACAATTATTTAGTCATCATTTATTTATATAGCAGAACAGATTTTACTTTATTTTTTATTATTATTTTAATGGGGAAAATATAAAAAGAGTTGTAAAATGACCCTCCTAGTCATTTGTTACTCCGAATTTTGTATGTCTTTTTATATTAAAATATAATTATCCATCCCTTAAATTGGGTAGTTATTTCTTATTAAACTATTTGATGTCTTATACTTTCAATATGGTTAATTTTCCCATAAAGTGTAATGCATTGTTTCCATGAAAGCTATGTCAATTGATTGTTCCAAAGAGCAACAACAACAAAACAATTACTGATATTTCAGCATTTCTGGAATGCAACTTGTCAGTGTGATAAGAGCGATTCAAGCAGATGATGTGAAAATGTTGTGGTCTTTTGAAAGGTCGGACACAGGTAATGATGGCCTTTAGGTAATGTGACACTACCTACACTACAGAAAGACTAATAATGATGTGGCCAAAACCGTGAGGCCAATAATGATCTTTCATAATCTTTAATGATCCATGAGCTCTTGCTTAATGAGTTTAGATGACTTTTAGTCTAGCCTGTATGATGCAAATAATGACCATGCTGATCTTTGCTTACTCTCTCATGCAGCTTTCATGATTAGAAGGGGATTAGACGGGTTTTTGACTCATATGGTTAATCAAGTAGTTAAGCTTAACTGATACTAATTAGTAAAGTGCTTTGTTTGCTGTGGTTCAGAACATATAGCATAAAAAGATCCATTTGCTAAATATAATTACGATGTGTTTTCTCCCCCCCCAACATAAACTGTTCTCTGTGCTGTTCTTGGCTTTCTCCGATATCTGATCTCCATAGATAATTCATGCTTTGACCTCTCTGGCAGGGTTTGATGGTTGGGTGTGGTTTGTGCAGTCTGGGCAAGCCAGAGGACGTCTGTGCACAGTGAAGAAATGTCTCACTTGTGATATTACCTTATATCACAATTTATAACATCGATATAATAGACTGTTTTTGAAGCGTAAATGTGCCTAATAGGGCTACTGCAATGTTTCATTTTAGGAGGTGATCCTGCTGGAAGTTTAGAATTCCATGGGAACTCAAATCCAGTCATATACTGCGATCAGATTGTGTGCTGTGTTGTTGTTGGTTGTTTGCTGCTGTTTGCATGTATGTAAAAATGTCATTTACAATTTAGAAGGAAAACCTATTTGCAATTCTAAAGAAACACAATATAACAAACAGAAAATTGTACTTTTCATCACGAGCGCATGCTTGGGAAAAGTAGGCTTTTGCAAAAACCGTGTCAGGTGTTTTAGTTAAGAGGATGAGACTGGATGTGTGCAGAGTGTTGCGCAGGTGCCCTGCTATTTAAAAAAAAAACAAAGCACACTAAAACACAAAAGCTCCTGGAGGGCCGCTGTCCTGCAGAGTTTAGATCCATTCCTAATTAAACACATCTGGTCCAGTTTAAATGAGTGCTTGAAACCTGTGTTGGACCCGAGTCTGGACTGTGTTATTGGTTTGTATTTCAGTAGGATGATTTTTGTGGCTCTGATCAGCATATCGACGTTTAAAATGTGCAATAATGACCAAAAAGAATCTCAATATTTTTTCTGGAATTTTGTTGATAGCAATATTAGCCTAGACAGTATTTTGCTGAGCTTGTTATTCTGCTTGTATTTCTTTAGGACTGCTTTGGACAGCGACTCTCAAAGCTTTTGATATTCTTCATAGCAATAAGTTAGCAGGGGGAGCCTAACAGAAATGACAACTTTAAATAGTAAGACACTAGGGACGTTACCATAAAATGAAATCAGTATTAACAAAATGTGTGTTTGCAGTACAGAGGCGGCACTAAATCTGCGTCTGAAGTGGCATTTTGATGCATTCACAAAGGCCGTTGCAGAACATGAATGCATTTAACATGCAGTTACAAATGCATAAGTAATGTTTTAATGTTTTAAAAACTACAGTTTGGGGAAAAGGGTGAAATTTAATTTAAAAACAAAACAAAAAAAATAGATATATAATTTTTTTTTAGATGAAGATAATGTTTTATAATCAAAGAAATAATTCCATTTGGGTTCACAATATTTCCTGCAGCTGTACCTTTAGAAACTTTTACAGACGTATTCATTCTTGACTTGGTTATTGTGAGTTGTTTGTTTAGTTCAGACAATCTATGCAAACTTTGCTTGCTGAAGCTTTGTTGCCCCCTTGTCTGAACTTTCTGGTGAATTGTTCAGACCAGGTGATCTAAATAAAGTCAAACCGCAAAATAAAATAAGGAAAATAAGGTGTGTCTGGTGCCTGCAGGTGGCTTTAAAGCGCTCTTTACATATAGCATGCTCTTTGTTTTCCCTGTATTTGATGAACCAATCGAATACCTACAGCAACGGCCTTAACCTTTTTATATTCAGTCTTTTCATTAGACCTCACTCTGCATCATGAATTATGATTTTCAAAGCAGTCATTACCCTATCATGTCTTCTACCAGCCCAAGAAAAAGCAAATGAGGCTACTGCATAGCATAGGAGGAGGACATGACGTGTGGCCGGGTATGGTTTCCCATATTAGGAATTTGTGCTCTGCGTTTAACCCATCCAACTACATATAGTGAACACACACCCGGAGCAGTGGGCAGCTAGTGCTGCTCCGCCCGGGGAACGATGCCTGGCTCAAGGGTCTCACCTCAGTCGTGGTATTGAAGGTGGAGATAGCACTGGTTATTCACTCCCACCACCTACAATCCCTGCCGGGCCTGGGACTCGAACCCATGACCTTAGGGTTACAAGTCCAACTCCTGATCCATTAGGCCATGATAACACCAACAGCAAAACAATAATTGTTTTTTAACGTTTTGTTTTGAAGTGGTTGTATAACAGCATAGAAATGAGTCAAGCCATTGTTGCTAATTTTAACATTAAATTGGCGATAAACAGAGGCTTGGACACATCATTCGAGCTAGCTTTGCTGGAAGACTCTAAATCTTTGGTATAAAAAGTTGCACATACTGGATGGCTCGTTTAGCACACTCCCTCATTCTTCCTTATGTTCTTGTCGGTTGAATAGGGACACAGAGGATGCTTTTTTTTCATTTTATGTATCAAGCTTCAATGGCTTTGGTTTTATTGTGATCAACTCAGCTGTTCATATTTCAATGTATGTAATGTTTATGACTCTCTACTAATGTATGCCTTATCTTGTTCGATAAGCAAGTTGGCTTAGAAATACTGCACAATATGTTAGTTAGGTAAGCTACAACTTCCATTTTATGTCAGTTTTATAATATTCAATATTACAAATTAAGGTCCCACTTTATATTAAGTGTCTCTAGTACCTGTGTACTTCCATAGTAACTGGATGTGTATGTAGTATGTAACCACAGTGTAAGTACACATTGCTACATAGTATCTATAGCTGTAATATTTCTATTACTACACACATGTAACAACCCTCAGAATGGTGTGTGTAAGTATTAATGTGTAACAGGACATTGGTAAAAACACTTTTTTCACTTCACTAAGTAGTAATGTAACAGGAATTACATAGCTACATTTTTTAACAGTAGTATGTATACTGTTAGAGTAATTGGACCAGGGGGTGATCAGGGGGTGTAGTTGGGTAGGTTTAGGGATATGTAAAGTGGGTGGAGTTGGTGCACCTCTGTAATACCAGTGTATATACATGGTAACTCCTCAGGAACTGCCCACTTAATATAAAGTGTAACATTCTAGACACCAACCACACACAGTGTACTTTACACATTTGTTCTTACACACACCATTCTGAGGGTTGTTACGTGTGTGTAGTTACAGAAATATTACAGCTGTAGATGCTATGTACCGGTGTGTACTTAAACTGTGGTTACACACTACATACACATGAAGTACACCGGTATTAGGGACACTTAAAATAAAGTGGGACCCATATTACCATATACAATGCCCACATATTCTGTCTCTCCCTATAATATTCAAATTTGGAAGTTGAAAGATATGGGGTCAGTGTTTAAATATAATGAAATTTGGTTTTCCAGAATCCTGAATATTTGGTGACATTCTTGCCAACAATTATACCTACAATGGACTAAACAGTTTAAGGGCAAAGAGGTACATGATGGGAATGAATCAATGAAGTTTATTTGTTGTAGGGTAAGTCAGCATAGATAGTGCTTGTTGAAATTCTCCTGAGGTGCTGAGTAAGCTGAAAGAGAAAACGAGAGTGATATTTTTTCCTTTGTCCCAATTAGATTAAAAATAGGCTGTGGATAATTTCATGCTTGTTTTGCATTGCCTTAATGTGGTTTACCTAAAAATGAACATTCTATGCGTCTATCCGTCCAATAAATAAACGATTGAATAAATAGTCTGTAGTTTTGAACACTCAGTTTTTCTGTAGCTCTATGAGTCAGCTGAGTAATGGCCTTCGTTATAAAAAGTGTTGGAAGATGGAATGATAAACAGCCTCTGGAATTATGTGGGTTTTAAGTGTGTGTATGTATGATAAAATGATCTTGTGACTGTGGGATGATGTATACTTCCTTTTTCCCGGAGGCTGCAGTGTGCATCATCAGATATGTTGACTTCTACAGCGGGATTTCAGACAGTTCAGGGAGACAAATTATAAAAAGAGCTGTGTGGTAAGTAACAGCACAAAATGATGGTGACTTGGGTCTTCTATTTAGCCTCTGTTTAGCTAAAGATTTGTCAAACATATTTTAAAATGTATAAACTTTGCTTTTAATATGCAAAATACAAAAGAATGATCAATATACTGTAAACATTTTATTAAAATTAAAAATTGTATTATATGTTGTCTGTGTGCTTTGTCTGTCCCTGCCCAGCCCAGTCTAGCTGCTAGTTTTGTTTTGGCCCCAGGGTACTTTATATTATAATTTAAATAATGCCTATTGGAGTCTTCATTTGAGTCCTTGCTCATCCCTTACCACAACCGAGACAGATAATGTCCTGGCAAAACATTACCTGAACCTTTTCTTATAGTGTAAGTTTTATTTATGTGTTGTAATTATTCATTATTTTTTGTAACATGTCCAACCCAGGCTCTTTGGAAAACGTGCTTGCTTTAACATTTCAGCAAAATCATATCAGTCATATATCAGCTGGAAACTGTTGTATTTTCTTGTAGTGTATACTTCTTGAGGATGAATGCATACTTTTTCTTAATATTTTTTTTAAATTTTTTGTCGATAATGAGTTTTTTATTTATTTATTTATTTTAGCATGCTTAAGGCTAACCGCACACCCGTATTGGAAGGCTGTCACAGCACACTATAAGTCCCTTACACAATATGACATGTGCTTAAAATTGAACTAGGTGCTGGGCGTCTGGCCAGAGAAGAAATAAGCCTAGTTCTGCCAAGGTTTTTTTCCCCATTCTCTCATGGATGGGGTTTTGGTTCCTTGCTGCTGTCACCTCTGGCTGGCTTAGTTGGGGACACCTGATTTCCAGTGATTATCGTCGTCTTGACTACAGAGACCGTCTCTGCATTTGATAAATAAACAGTTTAATTCTCGTCATTATACGTTACCATCTCTCTGTTCTCCTATTTGATCATTTTCAGAGCTTTGCTACAATCTGTACTGTTAAAAGCGCTATATTAATAAAAGTGATTGACAGCAAGACTGTAACGGTTTAGATGGTTGTGGTTATGTCGTCCATGCCAAGACTAGTTAATGTAACAGTTGAATGTGAAAAATGTGTATGCTGTTTATACCACAGTATGTCTTTTGTGCAGGAATGCTTTACGTTACACGTGGCATGAGAGTGTCAAAGAAAAGATGAGGGATGCGCCTCAGACAAGTCAAGACAAGGAAAGAACTTGTTATTAAGGCAGTTATGTAAAACAGAGATTGGTTAATTATAGTTGCTGAGCAACATCACAGTTTGCCAGATTAATACATAATTTAACTGATGAGTGTGACAGGTGTTAGTAGCTATGCTGCTTTCAAATGCTTCTTCTAATGCATCTCACCCCAATAGAATTTAGAGTTGGAACTTGATTGGAACATTTGATTTTTATTTCTTTCTTTCACATAATCCCAGACTTATCATTCATTAGTTATGAATAATCTAAATTCAATTCTATTAGTATTTCATTCATATAAATTGTTTGAATTATCAAAATGGTGACTGTATCCTGATACCATTCTGGTATCCACATCAAATTACATTTACAAAAGTTATTGTATACGTACAAAAAAGCAAATGCAAGTAAAGTGTCTATTTAGCAATTCAGCCATACACAAATCGATAGGTAGTCATGCTTTGATAGCCCTGTAGTATTTTTATCTTGTATATGATACAGATGTGTGTGGGTAGTCGAGTTTGACTTTTGCAGCAGTCATTCCCATTTGCTTCGCCGTTCATATTTCTGACATTTTATCATTGAGTCACATTGGCCACAGCTGTATATGTCTATCGATTTGTCTTATTGTTTGTCTTTTACAGGCAATATTTGATTTCTCAAGCTTGCATCCTTTTGCACCCACTCATGTGTCATGCACAAGCATAGGTGTGCCTAGGAGTTTGACTGCAAACACACTGACTCAGTTAGCACAACACCGTACCAATGCAAATAATGATGGGAAGCGAATGTGTTTCTCTAAATTGTTAAAGAAGGTGCATAGACTGTTCTATTAAACAGTATCTTTGGATTTTAATCCAGCTTTGCTCTTTTCAATGACTCAGCAAGAAAAAAAAACGTCCTGGAATTCTCATGACAGTATTCCTTGTCACGTGGGCTAGGCTATTTCTTAATAAAATACATTTTGTAGGTGTGATTGTATGTGTAAAATTAGTGATTTCCCTATTACCACGGAAGTCTTGCCAAGCGGAGAATAGTTTAATTTACATGTCTTTATTAAACAGAGGTAAATTTTTAATTAAACCGATGACAGTTTGCTTAGAAATAAGTTTTTAAGTTTTAACTAAGCTTTTAATACAAATAAAGTCATATTTCTAATTGAATAAGTTAAAGAAGATGGGTGTAAACGTCTCCCAGAGATTTTTGTAATACCATATGAATTTATTAGAATCTAGAGAAAACAAAGAATAACCTGCATAACCAAAAGAAGGCTGTGCAACCGAAAAATTTACTGAATAAAATTTGTAGGAAATGTCCAGAATTTATTCTCAATGTTGTAAAAATCCTATAAAGAGCTACCAGAAACTATTTGGTGGGCTTTGTTGCTGCTCAGGTTGCTAAACACAGTTGGACACAAATTACATGAGACAATATTTTATTCACAAAAGAGCATGGATAACATAAAACATGGATTACAATTTTATGCACAAAAATTAGCTCATTTTAAATTTGGTGCCAAAATAGTTGGGACAGGGGCATGTTTGGTGTAGCGTCTATGACATCAGAGAGCCATCAGACCCTCCATAGACAGCAGTACAACTGAAATGATCCCAAATCCAGAAAGGTAGCAAAACATGCACTTGTTTATGCCTAGTGAAAAGCATTACGCACGTGTTGTAATGCTCTCTAAAATGGCAGAAGATGCAAGTCACGTGAGAAAAATGGTAAAGCAAATAATGTTATTTTTGTTTTCTTCGTGCAAAGAAATACTCGCCTAGCATTGCAAAAGTAAAGTTGTTCCACTGATGTCACATGGACTGTTTTACCTGTGTTTTTACTTTTTTACGTTTCTGGACCTGGGATCATTTTATTTGTATTGCTGTCTATGGAGGGACTGATGGCTCTCTGATCTAATCAAAAATATCTTAATTTGTGTTTCGAAGATAAATGAAAGTCTTATGTGTTTGGAACAACATGAGGGTGAGTAATTAATGACAAAATGAATTTTCTTTTTTGGGTTAACTAACCGTTTAAGGTTATGAGTGTCTGGAGCTTTGGTGTTGGAATTTGCCTCCATTCTTGCCTGATATATGTTTCCAGCTGCAAAACAATTTGTGGTTGTCTTTGATGATTTTTTTCATTTAATGATGTCCCAAATGTTGTGTAAGTTCTAGACTGTAAAACCTTTACATACCTTTCAGCATTCATAGTGCCTAGCATGCAAGCTGCCTATATCTTATGCGCTTATGCACCCCCATGCCCCATGATAGTGCTTCTGTGCCATGTTTATATACGACTTCTTTTTTGCGTGATAGAGCTTTAGTTGGCATCTGCAGATAGCACAGCGGATTGTGTTTACCAACAGTGATTTCTGGTAATATTCTTGGGCCCATTTAGTAAAACTCTGCCTCTCTAAGACATATATTTTATAGATAGTCTTGTTACAGACCTGATGCCAATTAAATTAATTAGTTGCTAGATGTTCTCCTGAAAATGTCTTGCTTTTTCAGCCCTTCGTTGCCCCTGTGCCAACTTTTTGAGACCTGTAGCACGCATTAAATTTTAAATGAGATAATTTAGTGTATAAAAGTGTGACACTTCTCTGTTTAAACAATGGTTATGTTCTCTGTTCTGTTTTAAATAAAATATTGGCTCATGTGATTTGAAAGTATTTTAGTTTGAATTTTATTCTAATTTCAAAAAACATCCCAACATTTCCAGAATTCGGGTTGCAGTTCTGGTTATTTGAGTGTTGCTAGTTTAGTAAGATTGTCTGATTAAAAAATGGTTTACAAACTTTTCATTGCAACAATACACAAATACTTTAGAGACTTGAACATGCTTCCAGTACTGATGGATCTCAGTTAGTCACAGGGCATGTCTTGAATAGATACTTTGTATCCACCAACTCTTGGCAATACAGCATTGTCTTAACTTGGTCATACTTTATCCCTCCAGGGAATTCATTAACACGGACAGGGCTTTTGAACATGTGTTTATACTGATTGTGTAATGCTTTGTACCCCTGCATCAGGTTAATCTTCACCCAAGCGCACACGAGGCTTACACCCCTCTGATCTTAATAAGAGCATTGTCTTGAAGGTTGGACTTCTCATATGATGTCTTCCTGTTAAAAATATCAAGACACTTCTTGTCTTGTATGACTGCAATTCTTAAAGCCTCAAGGACTGCATTTAATGGCTTTATTGTTGAGATGCTAATGTCAGTCCCTTCAAACAAGAGTAAGTTTGAGGACAAGGAATAAGGTGGTTCTCAGTTCCGGTCATTGCGCCACTGCTCTGCACATTTTGATTAAGATCAGAACACTTGTTAAGAAAGAACTCCATGAACTTTCTTAATAGCAATGTTAGTCTAGTATGATCACAAGTTACCAACATAGTTTAGTGATTTGCTGTTTCTGAAACCAAACCACATTTACAAAAATATTTAAAGTTTTTAAAAGCATTTTCAAAAGGAGATGTTACACCATGACCTGTCAAACTCATTTTCCCTCATTTGCATCATCACTTTATCAAATTTAAATATATCTAAAAGATTATTTCATTTTCTAGGTCTTTAAAAACACAGAGAAGAACAGAACGTACATGTAAAGTAATAATAAAGGACCTGTCAGCTATTAATGTGATATTACATGTGCATAGCCTGCATATCCATGAGCTTCAGGGGTGCCCAATCCTGTTAATGAAGATGTACCAACCTGCAGAGTTTCGTTCCCACCCTGATCGAACATGTCTGTCTGTAATCATCAAGTACTTCTACAATTTTTAAATAGCTGGTTTAGTTGGGATCAAAGTTGGAGCTGAACTTTACAGAAACAGGATTGGCCACCCCAGGTGTACAACATGAAAGCAAGCTTCTTGGTTCATATTTTATCCTGTGTTTCTCTCTTTCTTGCAGTTCTGTCCTCACATCCATGGTGGTGAACCTATCTGATGGAAAGAAAGGCTGTCAAACAGCTCAACATGGTGTCCAGGCTACCCAAGTTTGCTTCCCGTTCCTCAGGCACCCCCATGACCGCCCTTCCCCAAGGATCTACCATCCCGGTTTCCACCTCAGAGTCTACAGGTGGACCTCTGGTCAGGCCTAATAATTTGACACGTCTACAATACCTAAATTGGAGAAAGGGTGAAGAGGACATTGGAAATAAAGTTCAACACTGTGACAGCTTGGATGAAGAGACTAGTGCAACTACTGTAACACCGGTAATGGTGACTAAAAAGCCTTCCCCTACAGCAGCAGGAAAATCTAAAAGTGCTGTCCCAACTTCACAAACTAGTTGCCCCAGGACCATACCTCAGCCTAGTAAAACATTTCCCCGCATGACTACTCCCAAACGCCTTTCAACAGGAAATTCGCTGTATAATAACATAGCTTCTCAGAATGGAGTAAGTGTTGGTAATGGGAGATGTGGTTCCTCAGTGCCTGGTGTTAGTCACATATCCCAAAAAAGAACCCTGCAGAGTAAACTATCCCTGTCCAATGAAAGCATCAAGTCTGACACTAAAGACAGCATAGTGCGCTCTCAGAGTTTCACTCACTCCAAGAAGCCAACATGCCCCACCAACCCACCTATTACCCGTTCCTTCTCCTTTAACAAAGCTGCAGAGCTCGCTAAAGAACTTCCCAGACCTTTGGCACAATCTCCAGTGGCTAAATCATCCCTCATACAACCAAATACAGTATTATCAGAAGAAAAAGTAAATAAATATGAAATTTCAAGGCCTGCTGTAACTACTAGCAGTCATCTTTTGCAGACCAACACAATAAAGAAATCCCTTTTACCCAGCTTTTCAGGTAACAAACCTTCTGTGCTTAGGTATAGACTTTCACGTCCAACACTAAACAAACATCCCCGTCCTGTTCTCCTTGGAATTGTCCAAAAAGACACAGAATTGAGTAAAAATGTCCGAGACACTACAAAGCTAGCAGAAACCAGTTCAGAACCAAGTAGCATAATTGAAAGTATTGAAACTACCCCGGATGATACTTGTTTTGAAGCAAAGGAGGCTGAGGGAAGTCTGGGTCCCTCCTTGGAGGATATGTCACTATCATCATCCTCTTCTGTGGAGCATAATGACACTAGTGAAGAGTATATGGATGACTTTGATAATCTTGGGAATGGAGGTGAGACCCTTCTAATGCCTGTCCTCAGTGAGGGGCTAGACCACTTTGGACTATGTAAAGATGACGACACTCTAATTAGCAAGTGCAATGAGGAATCATCAATGACCAGCCTGCACAACTTCTTGTCTGAAACTGTTGACTGGGCAGGGATGGGCCTCGCAGGTGTGTCTGAGAATCAATCTAGTTCCATTTAACCTCAGCTTTTTTTGTTTCTGTGTCTGACATATTGACTGTTCAAACCCTAGTTAGTTGACTTGCTGTGTGCAGCCTATATTGATCACTATCTTCAGAGTGCGAGACTGCGCATGCCCCCTGTACATGTCCTAGGGCCAGATTCATGAACATGAATCTGAAAGAATTTAAGACATTTCTAAAGATAAAAACTTTAATGTTCATAAATGCAATAATTGAATGGTTCTCAAATAGATTCTTAACGTTTTTATTCTTAAGAATAAAATTACAGGCTTAATTTGGTTGATGGTTTTTGATGGTTCCCCTCAAACACTTTTTGTATTGCCTGATATTACTGTAATAATCATAAGTGCACAACAATTTCAGCTATGCCTGACTTTATGGGAGTTTAGCACATTATCTTGTGGACACAAACCAGTGTGATTTCAGCTTGAGTAACTAAAATTATACAGTAATATAGAGTTAATAAGTAGAAATAATAAGAAGTATTTAATTTTTTGTGGTTAAAATAGATTCTCTTATCTCAGTATATGTACTCAGTATGTAGATTTTTGCCAGTAATTTAAAATACATCTCCTTCCCTTTCTAACCACCTTATTGTCTTTCTTGCAGCTTGCAAAGATGGATTTGAGCATGAGACGTTGTCTCCTGTAGGTGATTTTCCTCATGGATCTTCTCTGGACCTGTCCCCTTCAGACAGTTCTGGTGGAACTTACATGTGGGACGAGGAGGGAATGGAGGCACTGGGAGGCTCTGGACACCCCTGTGGAAGCTTTGACTCTGATCTCAACAGCATGGTGAGTTTTTGACTGACAACAACACAAACATTTGTTCATAAACAGTTTCCGAATTAGTGGCTTATTGAGGTTGATTACATTTTCTAGATGTATTACAGATTTTTTAGACATTTGTTTTGAGTTTCTTATTTTGCTTGCACAGCTCCTTATCCGGTCCTCCCTGCTTTGTTGAAGAATTACTCCAGTCTATACTCTTAAAAATAAAGGTGCTTGACGATGCCATTGAAAAACCTTTTTTGTCTAAATGATTCCATAAAGAACCTCTAGCATCAGATCTCTCTGGTGAAAAAATGTAAGAAAGAGATGGTTCTTTAAATGGTTCTATGTGGAAGCAAAAATGGTTCTAAAAGGCATCGCTGTAAAGCGTTTTTATTTTTAAGGGTGTAGACAACTCTCAACAATCCTTTTCGCAAGCTCCTAAAATGCACTGCCAAAGCTTTTCTGGATCAGTGTGCTTTATGGTTGTCATTTAAAATCTCAGTTATTGTGATGTTGATAGCGCTGCTAAATTTTTGAGTGAGTCTCTCTTGTGTTCATAGCCCAAAGACAGGCTGGATAAGGCTGTCAGGCTGAGTTATTGAATGCGCATCTGTGATTATGCATCATAATACCGAGAGTACTCCAAATTGGCTCCTGCTGATGTTCATTTGTCTTTACCCTGGAAGCAGATGATTAGATTTACAGCTTCATGGCAGTCAGTAAACATTGAGGTGAAATCAAAGTCAGGCTAGTGAATGACTCTGCATTTATGCTTACAGCGTTAGCCTTTATCCTCCTTTATGGCAGTGATAGCTTGTTAATTGCCTCTCCCTATAATGTTATTTATTTTTCTGTTTTAAAACCATATTTTAAATCATTTATTTAGTGTAACTATATGTTTTGTAAAATATTTTTTTGTAAACATGGCAGTTATTAGATGAGATGAACATTTGCATATTTCACTCCTTTTCATGATTTTGTTTTACTGTAGTAATATATTTTACAAGCTATTTAATAATTTTTATATTTAGCTCTGATTACTGCCACTCACAGTAAGTAACTGGCTGGAAAGAGACATCTTGTGGATATTACAGTTTTTCTCGATTGCTCAAACACATTTCAGGAAACTATGCCTCATATTCTCACAACAGTAAACACAAATCCATAACATCTCACCTAATGTCTCAAATATCCTTTTGTCAGGTCAAAATGAAGCTCTTCACTCAAAACCATTAACTTTTACGGAAAAATTAAACGTTGCCCTCAGACATCAAACACAAGCCCTCAAAAACACATACACTACAACAAAGGTTTACACACACTGCACACTGCTGCAAAACAATATTTCCAAAACAAAACAAAAAATCTGGTACACGGGGGTAAAATCCTCTTGCATGCCTGATGTCCTTGTGTCATTGTTCACAAACAAGATGCTTAGTTATGTTGTCAATATGACAGTACACTCTGCTAGTAATTCCTGATCTATGAACTATGGCATCAGTTTGGCAGTTACTGTACTGAAATGCAGAAGACTGTGTTGTTTATGTATGCCATATATTCTTTTCAAAAGTACAAATATACCCATAACTGTATATGAAAAGAAATGTGTAGACAATTTAGTTGACAGTTTATGACAGTTAGATCAACCAATTTGTGTTTACCGTAATGACAATGCATTACAGTAATGACTAGATGTCATTGTGTACATAAGCAGATCAAAATTAAATATACCTTATCAGCTGCATGATTGTACCAGAGCAATGGCAACTTTTTATGATCTACACAAGAGACTAGATAATGTGGAGGTTCTGAGAAACCCCTGAGAATAACTCCTAGTGTTTCCACCTGGTTAATTGTGTGCTAGCTGAGCTCAAGCTGAGCAGAACTGAGTTAACATTATTGAATGCTAGTGTTTTCTAAATGACCACAAGATGTAAGCACTGAAAAATGTAGGGATTTGTGTGTAGAGTTTTGTACTAATACTTCACCAAATTTGACTCATGTGTTAAAGCAGGGAATAGTGTTTATAGTTCAGAGAAATGGGTGTGCTTTTAGAAAATAGTGTTATGGTTTAGAAATTTTAGATTAAAAACTTGGTTATAGTGTTTTAGCAATCGAGAAAACTGTAATTTACTCTGCACATGCGTTTAGTGCACATTGTGCAACATTATATATAGGTTATGTACCAATGATGAAAAAAATTATGTAGTTATTCTGATTTGCCATTTAGACTAAAATGCTATTTAGCATTTTTGAATTGCTTTACAAATGAAATCATGAAGTAGTGTATGAGTTTCATTTTTTTCCATTGAATTTTTATGTACCACTTAATTGTCTCAAGTTCTATGTTATGTCGTATTGTTTTCTTCTTTGATATACAGTATATATATAATATATTGTCACGGAGCACTCCTCTGTGGCAATCTCCGGCCGCCGGCAGCGGGAACCTTCCCCCAAGTACTAATGTTCCCACCCGGACCTTTTACGCCCACGTACCTCGGCGCTTCCCGCGCCCGTTTTGTTTGTTAAATAGCCTATAAGTTTTTGTTTTTTAAAAGCAACGACCAAACAACCAGCAGCAGAAAAGCTGATGCCTTTTCAAATCATCACGACTTGCCTAAAATATAATCAATGTAGCCTACATACTAAAATAATTCAATAATAAAAGTGCGCTTGTCTATCATATCCACATGTGTTCAGAGACTCCAGGACACGGAGGCACCAGCGCAATCACTTTTATTCTTTCAGTGGAAACAAAAAAGCCTTCATTGTCATTTTTTCTGATCCATCATTCGGAAGTGCTTTTATTTGTGTGCAATATCAACAAGACATGATTTTCTGCCTTCGCTTCTTGAACAGGAGAAAAATTAACCGAAAAGACATGATGAATGTATCAATAGAAAGCTTTAAATGAAAAAAACAAATTGAAAACAAAAACTCTTTAATTATAACCTAATCGTAATCCATTAAGATGACTTCTAAGTTACATATGGCGAGATTGAAATATTCATCTTTGCAACACGAACTCATAGAAATAAACAATTACTAATTATTTTAAATATCTGATTTCCCAGACACATTTATAGTAATTACTTTTACATGAATGACGTAACATGCACCTGTAATAATATGCAGATTAGAAACGTTTTCGGATAAGAAAGAATTGCATTTCTGGGGAAACTCAGAAACATAACTCGCCGCTTTCACACTTATCCAGAAACTGCAACGTAGACAAACAAACTACCATTACATTGCTGCTGAAACTGCATGGAATATAAACATAAAAGTGTTTTTCATTAGATGTAAAATAAATGTAAAGAGCAGATAGTAGTTTTGTAACGCACCTGTGCTCTTTTTGAGTTCATAATTTGTCCTATGCAGTGGGGTATGTGATTATGGCAGTAGAAAATTAACCACAATTCTTAGCAAATAATAAGAATATGGAAATAGCATGTAAACGGGAGTGAAAAGCTTGCTCTTGACATGTAAACAATATGTGATTAAGTCCTCACTCTGATTATTGGAAATAATCACATTATTCGTGCACATGTAAACGTAGTCAGTGTTGGAAACAGTTGAGCTGCTTAATAGTTTTTTTTTAGGATTCTTTAAAAATGAAAAATTTTAAAAGAGAATCATTCATTTAAAATTTATAATAATGTTCAGAACTGCTATTACAATAGTTTACTGTTATACTACTGTTCAAAAGTTTGGGATCAGTACATTTTTATTCTTTCTTCTTTGGAAGAAATAATACTTTTATTAACCAAGGATCTATTAAATGAACAAAAAAGTCATAGCAAAGATTTACATTTTAGAAATTTTTTATAAGTGGTAAAAAATTATGTTGTTTTTTACTTGTTATTTATCAAAGAATCCTGAGGGGGAAAAAAAGAAAAAATCACAGGTTCCAAAAAATATATTTGGCTGCACAACTGTTTCCAACATTGACAATTCTTGTAATAAATCAGCATATTAGAATGATTTCTGAAAGGATCATGTGACACTGAAGACTGGAGTAATGATGCTTTGTATCACAGAAATAAATGACATTTTAAAATATATTCACTCAGAAAACAGTTATTTTAAATAATATTTCCCAATATTACAGTTTTTTCTGGATTTTTAATCTAATAATGCAGCCTTGATGAGCAGAAGAAACATCTTACTGACCCCAAATTTTTGAACAATAGTGTATTTCTTCTGCATTTAAAGTTCCCATTCTTACTGAAATTCATTTCTGAACAACCAGGACTTCTCCTAGACCTGCTAGGAAAACAAACAAACAGAAAACATTCATACTGGCAGAGTGACCAGACACTGTGAACACACATATAAGCCCACTTGCTCAAATTGCAAAACAGCACCTAACAGACCGTGAGAATCAAAATTCTCTGATTTGATGAACCTCAAATTCATTTCTGAAGGAGACCATAAGAATAAAATAATGATTCTACCTTCAACGACCACAGGAGGGCAGAAGACACTTTTAAATATTTGCTCTAAAGAGAGCGTCATCCATTTCAGTAAGCTTATCTTGCAAAATATCCTACAGGAATTGTTCATTTACTCACCCTTGTGTTGTTCCAAACCCATATGGCTTTCTTTTTTTTTCTGTGAAACACACAATGTTTTGCATAAAATAAAATGAGGGATGGGGATTGCTGAGGAGTTTTTCATAAAGGAGCTCGTATGACTCATGCACTATTTTTAAGTCTAAAGAATTCATAAGATAGCTTTGTTGGAAGAAATTGCCCAAATTCAGTTTCTTATTTACTTGTTCTTCTCTTCGGCAGGAGTCAAGTATTTGTTTGTATTGTTCCTGGTTTGATGTCGATGTTGTGTCATTGATGCTGAAACCTGGCGTAAAGCATGAAGGTGAATTAAAGTTGACAGAACTTTTATCCCCTGACACTACAGCCACTGTGCATCTGTTCAACTGTGTATTACAGATTAATGGGATGTCACCTCTTTCGCTTCACCACTCTGCCAGGTGGTTTCATCAGATGTGTGATAAAATACAGGCAAATTTATGACAGTACAATGTTGTGGCCACTGTAAAGGTGTAAATGGGGATGAAAAATCCCAAGCTGTTGTACGTAGCCAAAATGAACCACCTCCCCTGTGTATGTGTGTGTGCATGTGTGTATTTATATAATACGTTACTTCCATTACTACTATTTTGGGTACCCTTTGACTTCCAAACAGCCTAGTAACAAACTTTTTTCAAAATATCTCCCTTTGTGTTTGGCAGAACAAAGAAATTCATACAGGTTTAAAATTACAGTTGGAGCCATGATGCCACATGGGTTATTTAACCAATCTCCTAGCTACATTTCTAGATGTTGATTGTGTTAATTCAATGTCTATGGGAGGGTCATAGAGCTCTCAGATTTCATCAAAAATATCTTAATGTTTCAAAGACTTACAAAGCTTTTACAGATTTGGAGTGACATGGGGATATGTGATTAATATCAAAATTTCCATGTTGGGGTGGAGTAACGTTTTAATTAGCAAATACATTAAATATAGCATGTACACATTGTGACTTGTCAAGTTTTAAACCAAAGCAGAGAAATGACTCAGGATGTAACCAAGGGAAAGAAATCTGAGCGACGAAGTTCTGCTCCCTCTCTCTGCCAGAACGTATGTCACGCTCAGATATCAGTGTTCCTCGTCTGATTGGCTGAGTCAGAAAGGATAATTTCCTCCAGACTGCTTATGTATATTTCCTCAGACAGTTCAGCTGACCCAGTGTGCTATGTGTCTGCACCTGCTCACTGACCTGGGTTATGCTGAGTGCAAGATGTTAAAGTTTTTGGTGTGTCTAAAAAACTGAGTAGCCAAACCAGCTACAATGGAAGCCACGTGAAAGCATTCGCATAAATGTTAAAGCATTTTTATAGAGGATGCATTTAGTCTTTATATTCTGGGAGAATTAACTAAATCAAACTATATTTTCATATAGGGCATGTCAAAACATTGCTGTTAGAATTAATAAGTAACAGTCAGCAAACCTGATCCCCTCAAACTTGAACAAGTACAATAACATGTCAGGTGCTCCACTAGAGGGCAGCATGTTTCCAACATGGTTGATTACGAGATTAGAAAAGAAAGACATTATATAAGACTACATTCTTTCCTTGATTATTTTACTTTAATGTTCTCTCATTTGGACCCTTTTCACTTTCAATGCTACTTTCTCAACATTGTCTAGTCATTTGGGCTGTTTAGAAGTTTGATGCATCTCCCTAGTTCTCCAGGACCGTCTGTTGTTGGTGTTGCCTGCCAAGCATTACTTGAGGGCCCTCACTATGGCACTGAATACATTAAGATAACACGTTTTTCTCTCTTTTTTAAATTCTTTCCTGAAGGCAAAACCTAATCTATAACAATTTCCAAAAGACAGTTTTCTTTTCAACTTTTAAGTTGTTTCGGTCGAGTTGCTTTTACTCAATCAGATAAGGCTTAAAAAATACCATCCTCTGGAACGGTGCTAGATTATCAATATTTACAGGCATTAAGGACCTGACAGAGCTGAGCAAATGGCACTGTGCACAGTACAATAGTTTCACAAGTTTAGGTAAGCAACTATTTAATTTAGACTGAGGAACTATCCATGTAAATACAGTGAACAGAAAGGATGTGCCATACTATATGACAATAATGCAAAGAGGATTATTTATTTTTCTGTTAATGGAATACTTTATGCAAAGAGAAAAATTTGCCCCAACTCATGGCTCATAAATCATTGTCATGTCAATCCAAACCATATTTTGAATGGTAATTTTTAGAGTCTGACAGCCTTAGTCCCAGTTTGCATATATGTTATGGAAAAGAGCAGCGTGAATGACCTCCGTGACTTCTCTCTTTGTATTGCATGGAAGAACAACAGGCAATGCCATAGGCAATATAGGCAACTGCCTAGGGCTTCACAACAGGGTGCTGCCCCAGCACAGAGCTGTCAAGGTGCACACTGAACTTGCTCATTTTCACTGGTTTTCTACAGTCCTGCTGCTTTCCACATTGTGGCCACTTATATTATCATCATCAAAACACGCACACAGAAAAAAAAATGTCACTGTAATCACAGATACAGGAATGTACTGTACACATACACAAGCAGAATTAGTTGTTTCAAAACATTCAGTGTAATGCAAGACCATCACAAGCACAGTCTGCTCTGATTGGGAAAATGACCCAGTGCACTGTTATTTGCCGAACGCCACAAGTACACATTAGAAATGTAATGTCCCTCACCATAGCCACAAGTTCAGCTTTCAAATTAAATTTAATTTAATTAAACAGTTAATAATGTCTTTTGTTTTAAAATCAGTTCAAGCTCGAAAGGGCAACAGAGTCGTGAGACCAACACTGCGCTCGTATGTACAGTAATTGCACTACACAAGCTGTGAGTGACTCCACTGTAAAGTTACCCCATCTCTCACACACTCACATGCACACACTCATTCACTCCCTATTCATTTCAGTGTTTTGCATCGAGTGAGCGCAAAACTGTTCAAAATTGGGTTATGTTTTTCTTTTTTTTACACCCCCTCAATTTTTTGTCTCCTTCCCTGTAACCATTACCTAGAGTTCTTAAGAATTTTACATGCCACTGATACACTCCCTTTGCTTCTAAAAGCTACTACCCCCCTCTGTGGTAATCTGCCATCTATGTAATATTTTCAGGTTTTTGTATTTTTTTTTCCACACCAATATCAAGAAATCCAACACAAATGTTTAGGAAATGTGTTTTTCTTGTAAACCTTAACTGTCTCATAAGAGACCTTTTGTGAAAACTCTTGGAGTGACATCCAGCAGTTACTAAAGGAATTATGGCAATAAGATATTTTTTATGTCCCAAAAATCAAGTTGGTATTGCACCAGCTGGGTTAGAAACAAAGCTATTGTCTTTTGTAACTATTGTTATTGTAACTGTTCAAATGTTTAAAAAATAAAATGGAAAAGTAAAAAAAAAGGGACATGAATGTCAGAAATGAATGTGCAAATTAAAATTAAATGAATAAACTGAAAAAAAAAATTAATCAAATCCCTGCAGAAAAAAAACAGCATATGCTGATTAGGAAGGAAGGGAAAGTAAAGGACATGTGGCCAGCTTTGGTTTCCCATACTAGGAATTTGTGTTCTGCGTTGAACCTATCCAAGTGCACACACACAGTTGAACAACCACCAGGAGCAGTGGGCAGCAAGTGCTGCGGCTTCCAGGGAGCAGTTGCTCAAGGGTCTCACCTCAGTCATGGTATTGAAGGTAGAGAGAGTTATTCAGTCCCACCACCTAAAATTCCTGCCAGACCTGGAACTCAAACCCATGGCCTCTGGGTTACAGGTCTGACTCTCTATCCATTGGACCACAACATGTTACGTATAAAACATACCTAATTAGTATTTTCAACAGGGATGCAAAATTACATTTTGAGTTCTTACCGTACAATATTTTACATCTTGCTTGTTGGTGAGACATTCAGTATACATTAATTATTTATCAAAAAGTCTTGAAAAGTAAGCTTCCTTGATGCAAGCAGCGAGCAAGGTAATTGTATGTATGTTTGAATAGAGCCGGTCACATCTGGGCCATGTCTGAAAGGCTGTATCTCCTTTGTGTGAAGGCTGGGAAGCTGTATGAGAAATCGCCTTTTGTTGTCTTAATGAAAAAAAGCACCATGAAATGGCAAATTACTGTCTGATGGGAGAGAAAGGCCAAAAATGGAGCAGACAGTAAAACGCATTCAGCAGTGCTTCCAGCGAGGGAAAAGAGGCTGCTCTGAGAGCTAAAGAAAAGACAGGCTGTAAATAATGATCTAACCCAAATATATTGTTATTTAATTACGACTGTCAGGGTCAGATATTCTTTTCTTGCTTCTGTTCTTATAGACAAGTTTACCTGCCTCTCCCACGTCATCCTTTCATTGATAGATCATAAAATCTTGCAATATGTAAAGTGATATGTATTTAGACTTGTTAGTAACTTACTATTTAAGCCATGTTTCTTACAGCAGTAATAATAAAAATGAAAGGGTCTGGCATCGCTGATTGTAATTAAGTTATATCACACAAGAAAAGTGTATAATGGCTGTATGGGAATAATTTTTTGCACACTGAAATGAGTTTACTACTCATATAAACTATAATTTTTTTTATTGTGAAAAAGCTCTAGCTGTTTTTTCTCCGGCGTACAGCCTGCTCTAAAAAATGGAACACAAACTAAATAAAATGAATGTATTTTACTATTCAAATAGATTGTCCCTATTAGATTTAATAAAAAACTATAACATTTGTGTAACACATTTTTGGTAGCTGTTATGATGACAGTCTATGAAGAATTCTTCTTATAAGAATTTTTTGGTGCATGGCACCATTATCATTTCTTCTCATCAGTTCAGTTTGTCGAGGTTGTCGAACTGTTTGACCTGCTTCATAACGCTTAGCAATATCACATGAGTAGGAGTGTGATATGGCTCAGCACGACTGTGATTACCTCATGCTGATATAGAGCCATCGCACACAACTGCAGGTGTGATATTGCATTTAAGCGAAAGCAAATTCACCACAATGAAAAGCATATTTGTACTTTCTGAATTGCTTTCTATCCCCTATATCAGGGGTTCTTGAACTTTTTGTTGTTGAACCTATTTTCACATGAAATATTTGGTAACACTTTATTTTAAAGTGTCCTTATTATGCGTATTACCAATCCTAATGTTATTTATAATCCTAATTTTAAGCACATGTCGGATTGTATAAAGGACTTATAGTGTGTGTGTATTTGTGTGCATCTGTTTCCAGCGATCTGTTTACGGAGCTCATCTAGGTGTTCTTGTCTCGAATGAAGATCATCTCTTTGTGCTGATACACCATCTGATCTGTATATGGACTGAGGAACAGAATAAGAGAGAGGCAGATTAATATTAGCGAGGCCATTCTTTTTACGATGTAACGAGTACATTGTGTTTTTAGGGGAGTGTTCCCAGTTCAGGCTGATTTAATTATTGCAGCCTAACAATTCTTTAAGGGATTTGATTTATAAATGTTTATTAGTGTGTTTAGCCAGAGTAAAGAGATGTGTCTTTAATCTAGATTTAAACTGACAGAGTGTGCCTGCCACCCGAACAGTATTAGGTAAATTGTTCCAGAGTTTGGGTGCTCAGAAAAAGATCTGCCACCCGCAGTAGATTTTGAGATTCTAGGTACTATCAAATGGCCAGAGTTTTGAGTAGGCAGCAGACATGGAGGACTATAATGTGATAAGAGCTCGCTTAAGTACTGAGGAGCTATGCAATTCAGGGTTTTATAAGTAATTAACAAGATTAACAAGAAACAAACAGCACACCTAGGTTCCTAACTGATGAAGAAGAATTGACAGAGCAGCCATCTAGTGTTAGACAGTGTTCTACATTATTACGTGTGGGGTTTTTAGGTCCGATAATTAACACCCTTTGCTTTTAAAGTCTTTTCGGATCTTTATCAGAATCCTCACAGATACCATTTTTCTCTAAGAAGGACTATAACTGTGAGGATACTACCTTTTCTAGTATCTTTGACAGAAAAGGGAGGTTTGAGATAGGTCTGTAATTAACTAAATCTTTGGAGTCACGTTGTGTGTTTTTAACGAGAGGCTTATTAACAGCCAGTTTGAAGGCATTGAGGATATATCCTAACAACAATGATAAATTAATAATAGACAAAAGAGGATCTGACTCCTGGAAGCAACTCTTTTAATAGTTTAGATGAAATAGGGTCTAATATACATGTTGTTGGTTTAGATGATTTAACAAGTTTATACAATTCTTCCTCTCCTATGGTAGAGAATGAGTGGAATTTTTCCTGAACGCGATCTGATGTGATGCTGTAGCTAACGGCTGCACAGTTTCTGTTTTATCTCTAATAATATTTTATAATATTCATTTTGGAAGTAAAATATTGCATAAAGTCATTACTGCTGTGGTCTTGTGGAAAGTCAGTACCTGTTGATGCTTTATTTTTTCGTAAATTTAGTCACTGTATTGAATAGCTACCGAAGGTTATATTTGCTTACTTCTAATAGAGATTAAAAGTAATCAGATCTACGCTCCATTTTCCAGGCTGCTCTCTTAGGGTGCGAGTGAGTCAAACTGTTTTCTTTTACCTTTCTTAAGCGCAAAGGATCAGCTGTATCTAAAGTGCTAGAAAAGAGAGAGTGTATGGTTTCTGTTGCGTCATCAAGTTTTTCTGCGCTATTAGACATGCTGAAGAATTTCGATAAATCAGGAAGATTACTTACAGCTAGAGCAGAACCTTGGGGGACCCTGCAAGCCAGAGTAAAAATGGACAATATTGATTGAGAAACTATTGTTAGTCAAATAGATTAAAATCAATTAAACAACTAATGCAGACCAATTGTTCTAAGTGGGATACAAAAAAATAAATAAATAAAAAACTACTGCTCTAGTCTAAAAGTACCAGTGCTTCAGAATCCCCAGAGTCAGACTAAAGAAACATTATTGAACACTTTAAAAAGAGCTGTCTCAGTGAAATCAAAGATTTTATAATCGACCAAATAACTTTTCCTAGAATTTTTGCTAGAAATGGAAGGTTAGAAATGGGTCTAAAATTCGATAAAACAGAAGAATCAAAATTTGGCCTGGCCTACGTCTGGGTTGTACAGAGGCATGTTTTAAATAGTCATGAACTAACTCAAGACATTTATTAATAAAATTGAAAAATATTAGACCCACTACATTAAGTAACTGTAGGGGAATTATGTCTAAGGGTTAATCAGTTAGTTTAAGGTGATTAACAATGGCATGTAAAAAAAAGATATAATATATATATAGAAGTAAACTGACTAAAGACACCTGCATATTTTAAATGGCCTGCAAGCTCTCCAGCAACAGGTTAAATGGTATGCATAATTGCATTAATAAAAACCAGCAGCAATGTTCACACATGGCCCTGACGCATACAGTAGTACAAACACAGACAACATGATTTAACACAGCATTAATGGTTTTGAAAAGATTTTCAGGATTCTTAATATAAGAGTTAAAAAGTTTGGTCTGACAGCTTACTTAATAAGAGAATCCTTTAAGATTTCATAAGAAATCTGAAGTTTGTCTATTTTCTATTTTCCTCTAGACACTTTTACATGCCTGTCTCAAAGTACAAGTGTCATAATTCAATATTCTCAATATCACCCATAGGCAACCCATGAGGCATTATAAGCTCAAGTTTGTCCATGTGTATGATTAGATTCTTGCACTAAATCAAAAGCTTCTGTTTGATTAATAAAGTCATTTGCAACAAGTTTGAGGTGCAGCATATGTAAATAAATAATGAAAAAACAATCAAAACCGATGATGATTTACCCCAAGAAGCTTGATAAATCTGTCAGAAAGTCTTTGTGTGGCTTTGGAGGCCTGTAAACTACAGAAATAACTAGCAGAGTCCAGCAATTGCAATTGTATGTAGTTCTTTGTATAGTCTGACACTGAAAAAAAATTCTTTCAAAGTCGAAACCAAACTGCCATCCCATCTCAGATCAGTGGGGCATAAGAGTTTAAAAAAATGGAATCCGCATGAGCTGAACATATGCAAAATTGTGGCCAAAAATACAGATTAATAAAATGTGACATTTAAGCCTTTCTGTTGTGCTGTGAGAATTTTACATTTACACTAACTTGTGTGATTCAAACTTGTACTGAATTTCACTTATTGTCGTAATTTTTTTTCAATGAAATAAAAGCCCACTCCAAAAAAAAAAACCTCATTTTGTCCTGCACCGTTTCGCCTGTTCCCTTCTGGGTATGCCTCTATTGTCATAGTGTGAGAAGATAGAAGTCATGGGGAAAAGTCATTTAACAGAGGTCCTCAGCTGGCACTAAATCTTCTCTGAGAGAGATGAGTTGTGGAGAGGGGAGGTGACTTCCATCATGTATGAGAACTGCTCCTTGCTTGAATACGCATCAGTTGTCTTCCTTCCTCCTTCAGAGAAGTCTACTGCCCATTGCTTTCTCATCTTGAGTTTACCCATCCATGTCTTTTAAATTAGTTTGCTCTTCTCCTTTTGGCTAAAGAGCATCTTCTACACCCATATTTCTAAAAGTTGTTTCTATGTTTTAAGGATGATTTACGGATGAAAGGAAGTGCAAAATATGCATTTGTTTTTGTTAAACAAGCAAAATGCATGTTTTCAGAATTGTGAACTTGCATTAATTGTGTGGAGAAAACCAATCAATCTGAATGATTTTATAAACTTTATATTTTCATTAACTTTATTTTCATTTGCCAACCCCAAAATTACTTTTGGATTAATTTGGACCTCTAGAATTCATTTAAATTAAAATTAAGTTCAAATTAAGTGTCTTTAATATGGTTATGGATTCATATGGATATGGTTGAGGTAAGGTAGGTTAAAGGGTAGGGCTAGGGTCAACAGTGTGATCAAAACATGTATTGTATGTGTTTTTTCATAAATCTTCCTCTTCAACAAATCTTGTTTGAAATTGCTGGACTGAGGTCTGCTGTTGTTTAGGATAGTTTGCAGAGATCCTGGCATGACTCTCTTTTCACATATTATTATTTAAGGCTATTCTCGACAACCTGGAGAATGTGGAGTCATGTGACCTTGAAGAAGATGACCTCATGTTGGATTTGGACCTATCTGAAGATGCATCGTTACACAGCGGTGAGTGATGGGATATAAAATCCTTTAACTTTCAACTCTTCCTCTTGCAAATTCTTGATCGCATTTGGGGGACACAGAGGTACATGTGTGCAAAGAAAATCGGTTATCCTTCCTGTAGCACTGTCTTAGATGTTTTTCATCATGGATTAGGCAGTTTATTACTTTGGTCACAAGTATTTCTATTAACAATGTAGCTGAATTTATATAGTACTGATATCCCACTGTATGCAAATTCAGGCTTTTATATTGTTAAATTGAGTACATGTAAATATAGGGAAACTGCCTCAATTCTGGTTCAATAAACTTTCATGCAGATTTACCCCAGATGTAAGGAACGCCAGTGCATGGCATCGCTGTGATATCTTTACATGAGAGAGAGTTTGATGTCGTTCTCCTGTGTTTTGAGTGGAATTATCAGCTTTAATATTTAACTAGAGCAGTGTCTGAACACTGAATACAGAGCTGGCAGTATTTCCGTCTGTGTAGGAGTGCAAATTAACTCTTAAATCTGCTCTTATTTCTCCTTTAAGGTAAAGTTCGGTCATCAATGATTCACCCTTACCTCACCATTCAAACCTGCTTGCATTTCTTTCTTCTGTTGAACATAAAAATATATTTCAAACAATATGGTTGCTCTCCATTGCTGTAACTTCCATTGTATGGAAAAAAATACTATGGAAGTGTATTTGGCTACACATATTTAAAAAAATATACTCATATATGTATTATAAGCATAATTTTATATAGGTTTAGAACAACTTGAGGGTGAGTAAATGATTTTCATTTTTGGCTGAACTCTCCCTTTATGGTTAAATATATTTATATCAAACAATGTCTGAACTATTGATAGCTTGACCCCAATGAATGACATACTCCACAGTATTTCCTTACAGTATGTCTTATTTATCCTGCTGTTTCTCACTGTTACTGTTGTCTTACTTAGTGAATGATAAAAATAAAAATATTCATATTACAGGAGAGACGTACGCTTTATCTAGAGACTACAGTGAGGAGTTTGACTGTAGACAAATCTCTGGAAACTCTGCAAGTAGTAGTCACCAACAAAAGCACTCTCAAAACTACTTACTAAAGTACCATATTTATCTTTTATAGACACTGATGGAACATCACCTTTTGAATATTTTGAAAAAGCTGGCTGGCCATCTCAGAGGTGGAAACGACCACAGCTGTGGGTCAGGAGTGATCAGTTCTGCCATGAAAACAGGTGACCTTTTTGTTCAAGCATTTTGATATTTGGTGAAATTGTTGTAAATCGTGTCAGTGCTCGTCACAGTGTGTAAAAGCAAGCTACTGCATTGTCATATTTTTGAGGCTAGTACAACACACAGTAGTACAGATTGGTACTAATGGTGTTCAGCACCATTTTTTTTTTTAAATGCTAAATTTACTTAACCTGGAAGTGTTCAAGACCAGAAAAAACAAAACAATTAAAGTATATTTCAATAAACCTATGGTATATATGCAATTCACTGCAGTTTCCAGTTGAAATGAACACTGGAGGTAGTAAAACACAAACAGCTTTTATTTCTTTTCACACTAATTATTTTATCGATTAATAAAGACTTATTTTTGCATATTTCGTATGTTTTGACTTCGTCACATTTAAAATAGTGCACGACTTATACATTGATATTTACATCACATATCATAATCATCAGGAATAATTAATGTGATGTCATTTTGCAGAATTGTCACTAATGTCATATTATTTGAGCCTAGAACAGACTGTGAGTGGGCTACTTTAAGCCATCAAAGGCTGAAATATTTATACACTGAATAACGCATTCTGAATGCAGTTTTCAACTTTAATTTACACTTCCAGTTTTCAGCCTGAAGTCTCCACAAGTGCATCAGTGTCAGTTTTATATGATTAAAAAAGGCGTATCTCTTTGCTGCATGTCTAAATCCATGTTACATTAAATCAGAACATGCACACGAGAACTTTAAACTTCACCACACTGAACACAACTGTTCTTTGCTTCACTCTCAAATCCTCAAAATCACATTCTCAGCAGCTTGCCCTCTATACTGTATATCCAGTCTCAGAAGGAAGAATCTGGATTACATGGCTGTCATTGTTGGACTTTCTAAAGCTTTATTCTGCAGGTTGAGGCCTCTGGCTGACCTGACACATATTCTATAATCTTTTTCTTTTTGTCTGACCTACAGAAGTGGCATTTTGCAGTCGTTTGATGGCCGCAGAAAACAGGAGCTGGAGAGGTCAAGTTCAGACCATGTGACATTGGATGAACTGACTCTGAAACTCATGACTCAAGACTGCTCTTCTGTCAAAGAACAGCTGCTTCAACTGAAGACACTGCTTCAGGTTAGAAGCAAACAAATTGGGATGCACAGTTTTTCACCTTGGAGTCCACAGCCAGATCCGGCCAAGTTCTTTATAGCCGTATCACAGACGCATGCGCCAGATCAAGCTGCGAGCCACACCCTGAGATTTTGTTTGTTTACTACACTGCACTTTAACTAATTGTTTTGTCTAGAAAAAAAGCTACCACTTAAAGGGATACTCCACCCCAAAATGAAAATCTTGTCATTAATTACAAACCCTAATGTCGTTCCAAACCTGTAAAAGCTTTGTTTGTCTACGGAACACAATTAAAGATATTTTAGATAAAAGCCGGGAAGAAAGAACATACAACATAAAATGTGCGTAGTTCATTTAATGGATATTCTCTGAAATGGTAATGCGGAGAGACACAGAGAAGACAAATTGAAAAAAGTCATTATTTTTATTTTCTTGGTGTGCAAGAAGTATTTGCATTGCTTCATAGCATTCAGTCAACAAGCTGTCAGTGGGACAGTTACAAGCCTCCCGGTTTTCATCTAAAATATCTTCAATCGTGTTCCGAAGACAAACAAACCTTTTACAGTTTTAAAGTGATTAATGACAAAATTTTCATTTTGGGTTGAAGGAACCCTTTAAGTCTAAAGGCCCTTTCACACCAAGTTAAAAAAAAAAAAACACACATTAAAAAGTAAATAATATCTCACGCTGTGTGAATCACATTTACACACTGCCTCCAAAGCTTTTGTCCATCATAAGAAAATTGGCATCAGGTTTGTTTTTCTGCGTTTGTGCATCTGTAATAAGCATTTTGATATGAAAGGATGCAGGATATGAAAAAAATCATTAATAGCTTGAACTGGACTTAAGCCAGGATTATTTTACTCTGCTAATTAAAAGGCTGTTTATATCCATATTCACTTACTGTTTATGAAAACAGTCATGTAAGAGGCTGACAATTAACTGAACGTATGCATGTTTAATTAGTGACACTTAGCCTGCAATATATATATGTCTTTTCTTCCACTGAACTCAGGTCCTCGTCATTTTTCATGAGTGCCAAAATAACATTTGACTCAATGGCCTCAGTGAATGCTGCAATGTTTTTTGTCTTCAGAGATGCAATTTTCATGGAATATAAAAAAATATAAAAATCTGAGACAAGCTAAAGTAACAACAACAATGAAAAAAATCAAAACCAACAAAACTTCATTCCCCCACCACAAGTATTTTCCTTTGCGGACAAAATATCAATATAGAATACAGAATATAAAAATACAGAATCAATACAGAAAAGGCAGTATCTTTTTTTCCCCCTAGATGGCTGGTAATTGGTTTGACGCTAGACAAGATAATGATGTCCCATAATTATAGAAAAATGTACTGGTTTGCTGAGGCTATTTTTTAAACGATTAAAAGTGTGAAGACAGGAACCAAAGTCATGTATGCTGCAGAAGAAAAAGTATTAGCAAGGGATTTAATAATAAAGTGTAGGTTTAGGGTTAGGTTTAAGGAGGGCTTTATTGTCCCAATATAAGGCAACATCCATTTAGTCATTTTTAAGAAATATAATAATTTATACGCAACATATTGTAACTGTATACTGTTTTATAACATTCTTCAATAATGAGGAGCAAATTTTTGCAATAAATATAAAAAGCATCTTCTATACACTTATTAAGATGAGGTGAACTGAGGTGAGGTGTCTAGCAATGCCAGCACTCTAAAAATTTTAAATTCCAAGATTAATAAATGCAGATGTAACATCTGATTTTGTTTATTCAATGTACACTGTATTTTCAAGATGATGTGTCCCTGAGTTCTTTTCCATTTACCTTTTACAATTTTACTCAGAGCCTGGACCTATCTTTTGTAAAAAGTAACAATAGATAGAAGACAGTGGAGAATATAGAGAGAAGAGAGGGAAAGGATCTCAAGCTGAGGACTTGAACTCAATGCATCTGAGGCAATATCAGTGCTATACTTCATGTTGGAGCGCTGCTCACAAAGCTACAACTTTAACTCTGAGCTTGTTCTGAGCTACGTGAGCTCAAGCAGTCTCTGTTTAGAGCTGATTGTAGATCATTTATGATTGGCGGGATGTGTTCTAGACCTCCTTAGAGGATTGTTACAACTCCTCCACTCACTCTAAAGGCTTTAAAGAGATAAAAAGATTACTAAGATGTTATTGCAGAATAGAGAGATCACACACAAGTAAGAAAAAAAAAACTTCGTCATGGGGACTAGATTTTGTTCCAAAATTTTTATGTGAACACCATTAGTATTAAAATACATTAGTGCAATAGTATTTGTTTGATTGATGTGTAAAAATACAACATTCCAGTGTGTGAAAAAGAATAAGACATTCCTGATATGATTTTTTTATTTTCATAAAGCTAATTTTTTGAGCTTCTTTTTTTGAGCAAAGTTTCTCAAGATATGCATTACAATTAAACATAGTAATGGACCGTTCCCATCAGTTTTATTGGTTTAAAA